>QXTE01000062.1:9065455-9107192 GCA_003942145.1 Platysternon megacephalum
ACATGACATGATATTTTTCATGTCACACTCCTATTGCACTACTGTACTTGCCGTAGATAAGGCGCTAGTCATTGGGGCGAGAGAGCTCCCCACGAGCTCGGATACACACTGGACCCAGCCCTGCTGGCGTTTTCCCAGCGCTGAGGCCGCCCAGCTGGGAGCCCGAGGGGCATGCAATGGAGAGAGCTCTGTGGCTGGAGGAGCCAAGGAAGAGGTGCTGGGCTTGCTGGACAGATGCTGCCCCTCTCTGCCAGGTCGCTCGCCCCCTGCAGGAGGGGAGGCAGAAGGAGACTCCAGGCACTGGAGTGCTGTGAGGGGCTGGGGAGGGAGGCAGCAGCCTCTGGGGCTCCAGCAGGCAGAAGCTCCCCAGGGGTCCTGGGGACCCTCCCGCCTGGCCCGACTCTTACCTTGCTGCGGATCTGGCCTGAGGTGGAGTCATCTCTGGTCACCGCCGCTCCCAGGGCCAGGGGTTGGGGCTGCTGCTGGATCCCAGCCCTGCTCATCCTTGGGCTTCGCCTTGGCCCTGGCACGAGCTGGGCTCAGCCCGGGCTGCCGCTCCGCTCCCCTCTCCCCTCCCCTGGCAGAAGGCGGCGCAGAGAGGAGGAGGCAGAGGCAGGGACAAGCCGAGGAGGAGCGGACCGCCCGGGTGCCATGTTCCCCCGTCCTCTACAGCCGGAGCAGGGCTGCGCTACCAGCTCCCGCCTGAGGGGGGGAAAGGGGGGGCCGCTGCCCGCGGGAGAGCGGCGTGAACAAGCCGAGGAGCGGCCCGTCCTCTGAAGCCATGGCAGGGCCGTGCTACCGGCGCCNCAGAAGCTCCCCAGGGGTCCTGGGGACCCTCCCGCCTGGCCCGACTCTTACCTTGCTGCGGATCTGGCCTGAGGTGGAGTCATCTCTGGTCACCGCCGCTCCCAGGGCCAGGGGTTGGGGCTGCTGCTGGATCCCAGCCCTGCTCATCCTTGGGCTTCGCCTTGGCCCTGGCACGAGCTGGGCTCAGCCCGGGCTGCCGCTCCGCTCCCCTCTCCCCTCCCCTGGCAGAAGGCGGCGCAGAGAGGAGGAGGCAGAGGCAGGGACAAGCCGAGGAGGAGCGGACCGCCCGGGTGCCATGTTCCCCCGTCCTCTACAGCCGGAGCAGGGCTGCGCTACCAGCTCCCGCCTGAGNGGCGCGAACAAGCTGAGGAGCGGCCCGTCCTCTGAAGGCACGGCAGGGCCGTGCTACCGGCACCTGCCTGGGGTGGGTGGCCGCTTCCCGCTGCCCGCGGGAGAGCGGCGTGAACAAGCCGAGGAGCGGCCCGTCCTCTGCAGCCGGGGCAGGGCCGCGCTACCGGCTCCGCCTGGGGGGTGGGCGCTGACAGCGGGAGAGTGGCGGGAGCTGGTAGCGCGTCCCTGCCCCGGCTGCAGAGGACGGGCCGCTCCTCGGCTTGTTCACGCCGCTCTCCCGCGGGCAGCGGGAAGCGGCCACCCACCCCAGGCAGGTGCCGGTAGCACGGCCCTGCCGTGCCTTCAGAGGACGGGCCGCTCCTCAGCTTGTTCGCGCCGCTCTCCTGCGGGCAGCGGCCACTTACCCCCCAGGCGGGAGCATTTTGCCGCCCTATACATTTTGCTGCCCTAGGCACCAGCTTGTTTAGCTGGTGCCTAGAGCCGCCCCTGGGTCCTACACACACCTATCACAATATGTGGTATTCCTCATCCAGTGCATTAAATGCCTTGACAACTATGTGGGTGAAACCAGACAATCACTATGCTCTCAAATGAACTTACACAGAAAAATGATGAAAGACAAAATACTATCACCCATGGTTGAATACCTTTCACAAAGCAATCACTCCCTATGTGACCTATCAGTCCTCATCCTCAAAGGAAACCTTCACAACGCACTCAAAAGATTACCCAGGGAACTTAAATTCATAACTGTGACAGAAAAATTGTCATCTCTACAGAGACACTTGTTTTATGTCTCATTACAACAATTTGTAACCTACTAACCCTCCTTTGTCCTATGACTACTGAACTGTTAATTGCCCACTTAATTTTAAGGGATTTCTTGCAATATGTGTTAGCCCCTTATGCTTAAAAATCTGTCACACCTTGTATTTATCTTTGACATACTGGTTACCTTTTCCAGACCTGAAGAAGAGCTCTGTGAAGTTCGAAAGCGTGTCTCTTCCACCAAAAGAAGTTGGCCCAATAAAAGATTGTCTCTCTGTTGTACAATTTGGCATTAGCCCATTATCCTTGCTACTCATTAGTGTTTGAAAAATCTCAAAATGATCAGTTTGGATCATATTCATTAATTATTAAAGAACTGTAAATCCACTGCACCCAAAACATCAGATGCATATAAGAATCTAATCTCGCATTCCTGGATTGGCAAAATTAGGCTGGAGAGCTCATGAGGACAGAATTTCTTGCAAGATTTTTGTTATCTCACTTGGGATAAAAAAACCTGTGAGTGGAGCCTTTTTTTAAAAAAGAGAGAACTCGAGCCCTTCCTCTTTCTTTTCTGCCAGGTACCAGGCAATGAAGAGGTGCACAAAAATGAAAGGCAAATAAAAAGGGTCAAGGGCTGAGAAATATCAAACCTTTAAACGGGTTTGTGTGTGGTTTGTTTTGAGGTTTGTGTGAATGATTGGATCAATTCGTCTCTCATCTGACCCAGTTCAATCATTCCCTATAATATATCCATGAAATGTAGAAATATACAACACATGGATGCCTTAAAATTTTCTCTCTTGGACAAAGCAGATTATCCTGATGCCTATACTGCATTTCCTTCCAATGTGATTATTTCCCTTCTGGTGGACTCAGCCGACAAGGCTCATAGCATATGACACCATTCTATTTTTAAGACCAATATATATCATCCTTAGGGATCAGTTCCCAAACTGAGCATCAGGAAGAGACCTTTAATTGAATTAGAGAAGAACTTTTACACGTGGGCTCTGTAAGAAGGTTAAGTTCTAAGAAATACCACCTTGTAGAGTTCACATTGCACTGGAGTGTGAGCTAACTAAATCAGTTCCTGACAGGGCCGGCTGCAGGCACCAGCTGAACAAGCAGGTGCTTGGGGCGGCCACTCGGGAGAGGGGCGGCACGTCCAGCTATTCGGNTCGCTGTTTTTTTTTTTTTTTTTTTTGCTGCCTGGGGCAGCAAAAACCCTGGAGCCGGCGCTGGTTCCTGAGGCTTTCCCACAATATCTTGGTAAGTCTAGATTCTTCAGCTCTCAAAGCATCCTCTTTTATATGCTCTTTATCCACACATTGTTTTTAAAAAGAAACACATCTCTTTGGAGCTGGGGCCTCTTTTGAAGCTGTACCAATAGTCAAAAGGCTCTGGGGAATGCAAAGAGTGGAAGGTTTAGAAGAGAGAAGTAATGGCAAAGTTGCTCAATAGTTGGCATTGGTTTGTCCTCCTGTTGGGGGAAGAAAGCCAAATCATGATTTTGAATGTCAGTTTTGTTTTTTTTCATTTCTAATAGCATGAAAGACACAGCAAAACCATTTTTTGCAGGTCTGTAAAGTTCAGTGCATTATCAATTTGCTGAGCTCAAGAGGCTCACCGGTCTAGACAAGGTAGAAAAATAATCTCATAATACGAGGGATGGGCCAACCTTGAAAGGTTCAGTGGTTTGACTTGGTTCAGATGAGCTTAAGAAATCCCTTTCCTTTCTCCCACTAGTACTGCATGCTTTGAGTGGAGTGTTCCATCACCTGTGCTTGGTGCATTCATTGGATGGAAGCAAACAGGATGTCTGGAGTGTCTGCATATGTGAAGCAAGTGGCGGTCAGGGAAGAGCAAAGAGACTGTCATATCTCACATGTCCCTGGCAAGATTTTGAAAGGTCATGGGAAGGAAGCAACAATGGGAGTGAGGAAAATATTTGGCTCACAGACTGGAATGGGATGGGTGTGGGGCAGTCAGTCAGAATAGCAATAAGAACAGAACTTATTTTGAGCCAAACATGAAAAGTCCTTCCCATGACATGGAGATTTAGAAAGAAGTTGGCTGTATGCTATACACCAATTATGACTGCAAAAATCAATGTGGGTTTAACATACGAGCAATGGGTGTGTGATAAAAGATGGAGGGGAGGGTAGCTCCCTTTTATGGACACCCAATCAGCCAGTTAGCTATAAAATCCCTCTTGATTGCTGTTCTCTACTTGCTTTACCTGTAAAGGGTTAAAAAGTCTGACTGCATGCATAGGTAAAATGAAATGCGTGGGCACCTGGCCAAAAGAGCCAATGGGAAGGCTAGAACTTTTTAAAATTGTCCTTTTGTCTGTGGTTGTTCTCTCCGGAGAGGAGACACAGAGCAGCAATGTTGTAAGAAGCTTGTGCCAGGTATGAAAAAAATCATCAAGTCATACCTAGAAACTACTCATTTGAAACCCCCAGATATGTAAGTAGATCAGGAAATGTCTAGGAAGACACAATTAGATTTATCTCTTTTATTTCTGTAAGGCTTGTGGACTCCTGTGTGCTAACCCCAGGTACTTTTGATTTGCTTGTATCCTTTAAGCTGGACCTCAAGAAAGTTATTTTGATACTTAATCCTTATAAGTGGTTCTTTTTAAAATCTAGCAATAGTCTGAGTTTTTAGATGTATTTTCTTTCTTTTTGTTTTTAATAAAATTTACCTTTTTTAAGAACAGGATTGGATTTTGTGTCCTAAGAGGTTTGTTCATATGTTGTTTAATTAGCTGGTGGCAACAGCTGATTTTCTTTGTTTTCCTTCTCAGCTCTTCCCCAGAGGGAGGCTGAAGGGGCTTGAGGGTACCACACAGGAAGGGATTCCCAAGTGCTCCTTTAAAGAGGGAGGAGGTTGCACTTGGGTGGTGGCAGCATCTACACATCCAAGGTCAGAGAAAAGCTGTATCCTTGGAAGTTTAATACAAGCCTGGAGTGGCCAGTATTAATTTTTAGAATCCTTGCGGGCCCCCACCTTCTGCACTCGAAGTGTCAGAGTGGGGAATCAGCCTTGACAGGGTGTATGCTCATATTTGTAGGCACAGTTGTATATGATAAAGCAGGCACAAAATATCTGTGATGTCTTAAGGCTAGCTGAAAATTTGTCCTTTAGAGTGTGAGGCAACTTGGCTACAATTTAAATGTTTAATTTCAAACTGAATAAACATAGTCTAGTTCACACTACAGAATTAGTCCTAGGAATTTGCATTTGTACAATTGGCTTATGCATAGTGTGCATATTCCTGACTTAAAAATGTATACAAATTATTTTGGACATCACAACTGTTAAAAATTTATGCAGACACAGAAAAGGAATAATGTTGCTGAATGTTTAATGCAATTCATTTTCTAGCACTGCCTATGAGTAAATAGAAATGACACATTCCTTTCTGATTATGGGCTGTGAGTAAGAACAGCCGGCTTCTTCATGCTAATTCTGAATGTTTTTTTCTCATAAACCTTCACATCTGCCTTAGTCTCACTCCCAACTAGCATATGGTTCACTTGTGTGCAAATGTTGTTGGTCAAAGTAAGAGTAAAGTGCTTTTATATTTAATGTATTTTCTTTTCTGCAATTGTAAGCTTTTGCGTTGGACTAGACTCCTAATGATCCCTAACTACTCTAATTGCTTTATAATCTTTTCCTCCTTTATTTTAGCTAAGCTAGGCTTTTCTTCTTGTCATATATCCTATTTCATATTACAATAGAAAAAAATCTAAGAGCAATAATTACAACAGGGAAAATTTAGCTGTTTACTTTATACTGGAATTTACTTACAGTGCTGCACGGCATTTGTCTTGCCTGTATCATCCTTGGATTGCTTTTTTCCCAGTACCTCTGGAGCTAATGGGGAGATGTAATTGAAATTTGATCTTCATGTTCTGTTTAAACTAGATGTGAATCTCAGAAAATCATATTTCATTCATCTAGCTCTATGGACAAAAAGTTTGAAGGCTGAATATTTGAATAAGGTCTTAGTAGTGTGTTTTTAATTCCCACACAGGCATTCTTCAAACTGATGGTCAATGAGCTGATTTTGACTGAACAAAGCTGTAAATCAGATTTTCTCAATATACCGCCTCAGCATACACAGCTGCTGATCTGCGTTAATTAGTCTTATATTGTCCAATTTGTAATCTGTATATGTTTTATGGGGATGTAAGTGGTAAAACATTAGCATGTGTAATCTTTCTCTGGCAAGCTTCTGCTGAGCAAGTGACCAATAAATTGTTCTTAATGCAAACATTAATCAAATCGAATGCCAGTATGTAAAGGGTCTCAGCTCAGATGGAAAATCAGCTGTTTCTACCCGTGCACATTTCTGAGGAATTGCAATTAGGTATGAACATGGTATGTTCTGAATCTACAACAGCCAAATAAATATATTTGTTTTAAATTCTCTACTGCTACCGCCTCCTTTTGGCCTACCTGGAAGAGCTATTCATTTGATCACTATATCAAATTCATGACACTCAGTTGCAATGGTGAATTACATTGCCATCTGTTGAAAACAACAAGGACTTGGGAGAAAACATGTAAGTGTTCAGATGAATTTATGCAATCTGTTAGAGGGGAGTTTAGCACATTTTTGGATAATGAAGGTAAAGATAATATGCAATAAAGTGATTTGGATTTCATAGAACAATGAGAACAGTCCATGACAAACCGATATTTGGCCTGACCAAGCTATTGCATGAGCATCACATATTAAATTATTTGCAAACAAACATCTATGTTTTTTTAGTCTCTATAGATAAGTATTAACAAATGTATAATGTACTGTGTGCTGTCCTGAAATTGGAAGACATTTTAATAATGATGTTTCAACATAAAGTAATTAAAGTCCTCGCCCTTCAAAATTTCTCCTGTTCTTCAGGGGATTTTCTGCCCTGCAGGAAGAACCACCATTGAAATCAATGGACCTGACAATCAGGCCTTTTGTGCACACTCAATCATCAAGAGATTGAGATTTACTTATGGAACTGGATTGAACCTTTTACAATAAAAATGCTTACTTTTAGGGTTGACTTAGAAAAGAGCTTAATTGACAGTTTGCTCATTTCCTCTCCCCCTCACCTGGCAGCTGCTGGGTTGAAATGGGAAAACTGAATGTCAGAATAGGGTAAGTTCAGAGCAAGGAAAGAGGGAGAAATCAGTGATCAGCAGACAGGTTGGTAGTGTTTGGAACTAGGAGAGGTGAACAAAAATGATGGAATTCCACAGACAGTACAAATTAAAGAGGTGGCAGGCCTAGAATAAGGAAAAGGCTTAAAGGAGAGGTAGACCTGGAGAAAAAAGAGTAAGCAATGCTCAAAAGAACTGAGAGGGAGAGAGAGCTGAATGCCACATGTATTTATTTTATAAACATACATGTACCAATAACACTGTAGGCAGATACAACCACCAACGTACTCTCTCCTACACACACATATTGACTAACGTCAGCTAAAATAAATGCCTTAAATATCCCTTTCATACATCCCACTATCTTCTCTTCGAAAAAAAACAACCACTGAGTGAATAGAAGAAGGTTAAATTAAACCTAAAAATCAACAAACTCAGGCTCTGTCAAACCAACATAGGCAGTCCTCCAATGAGAATGGCCCAACTCTTGTCTGCCTGTATTTCTGCCTAGGCACCATTGGCAGAAGATTCCCAGTTGTTTTCAGCTGCCAGGATAATATAATACATAAAAGACAGCTTAGCAGAAAGGGAACACAGAAATTAAGAAGGAGGAATATAGGCCAACTGAAAATGACAAATGATCTCCTGGAAGAAGAATAAGGGACCATGACAAGAAAGAAGATGAAAGAGTGACTGGTAGAGGGGATGAGAAAAGTGAAGAGGAAATTTAAGCCAAGTAATGGGAGGAGGTAAACAGAACATACCAGTTGAAGAGACAGAAGCTGGTACTTTAGTCCTGTGAGATGCTGAGTGTCCTCAACATCCATTGATTTCAATGGGCACTGAGGGGACACAATGTTTCAGAGCACTGGGCCTTAGTCAACCAAAATGGAGAAAATATTAACCACTGAGAAGGCTGGAGAGAAAGAAGGAACAAATGAATGAATGAAAAAAGGAGCCTTTAGCCTCGAGAGAAAAATAAGAGGACTGGGACCTTGCAGAAAGAGAGATCAGTGCCAGACTATATGCCATGCTCAACCCTGAGAGACCCAATCAACCAAGAGATTATTTTTTATTATTATGAAGATTATTTTTCCTCCAAATACTTATTTTCTTGATGTTACAAAATGAAAGTTTCATTCCGGTTATTGAGTAGTTTATTTTTGTTGTATTTGGGTTAATTTTATTTATTAAAAAATGTTCAAAAAGTTATTCTGTTATACAAAATATGTGTAGTATTTGAGAGAACATCCAACGTATGGGGCAGCTCTTCCAGTCCATATTGTGCTGTTAATGAGTGCGGCAAATACATTTTCAGAGCAGTTACAGGCTAATTAGAGGAAGGTTACATTTTCTGAGAAAAGAGGTGGCCTGATTCCTTTCTATGTTATTAAATCAGACAACTCTTGTGCTCAAGAAAACATTTTGTGGATATTTAATACATTAGTGTTTTTAACCTCATCGTGCACACTTTTATTTTGAATGTCTGGGTTTGGTTTCAGTAACACTGTCACCTAAAGAGAAATATCTCCATCTATATAGATATAGATGAATGACATTTTGACAATAGTGGTAGCCAGGGTAAAGAAAGAACATTGGCTCTCATTGCAGTAAAACATAATTAAAGCCCCATTGCAAAAAAAAAAATTGATTGTTGCAAAGATGCGTTGAGGCGGTAACTTCATCATCATTAATTATAACGTTGACCTTCAGATGTGTCTCAAAGGACAATTAGGGATCAGTGTCTTCATTTAAAAAAAAACATTTTGTTGAATAAAAACATTTTTTGTTTTCAAAGTCAAGATTTCATTACATGCCAAACATAATATTTGTGGCTGCTGTAGAGCACCAGATACATAATGTTCTAGCTGATGTAGCATATGCATATATAATATACAGCTCATGCAACTTTCATAAACTCCTCTCTGCTGACTCTCCTCTAATACCTCTCTAAAGACATTTGTGGTATCATTCTTCATTTATTTTGCATGCTGCTTGCACCCACTGTGGATAAACATGAATAAAAAATTCTGGCGGTAAGAACAGTAATCTATGCTGAGGCTTGGTTAGGTTTGAGTAAAAACATACATAACACAAGCTGCCAAACATGGATTCATCCAAGTCACAGAGCAATGATGAAGTAAAAAGGTAATTATTGTTATACAAGTATGCTGGAATAGACAGATTTCAATCACCTGTGAAATAGACAGGGCCCTTCGTTTTCAGTTTTTACGTTGTTTAGAATTTCCTGGGAATTTATCAGTATTTATTAGAATTGTTTAAAATGGTGAAAAATCAACGCAAAAAATTAACTTCACAGTTTTCTAGGTAAAAATCAGGGTTAACACTGAGGGATGAAAGGACAGAAAAAAGGCAAGAAATAGAGAAAGTAGGAATATTAAAAGTAAAAGCAGTTTAATATCATTTATTTAATTAATTGTATATTAACATTACATGCACATATGCATGCACATGCCTATGACTGTGTGTATGTGTATTTCCCACTACATTGCCTTATTTTAACAGACAGCCTTAGAGTTACCCTTAGACTAATTTATTATTAACACAAACACATATATCTAATATAATGGATTGGATTTTCTTAACATTACCAGTATTTTCATGTACTTGAGTATTTCAAAATTCAGGTGAAAATCAGTAAATACTGAATAACAGTTTTTGTACAACCAGGAAATTTGTAGTAAAAATAAGTAAAAACTGAAAATAAAGGGCCTTAGAAGTAGATGGAATTAATTCAATTAATTGTATGTTATCAGAGCTTAGAACAGTGTTGCAAATGCTTTTGTTTTTTAAGAAAGTACTTGCCAAAGTTGTCAATTTGTGGATAATTTAATGATCTGGTGGTCCTTTCTGGCCTTAACCTCTGCAACTCTATGACTCTTTTCATTGGCAGCCATCGATCCAAATTGGATCATGGTACACGTGTTTAGAGGTCAAATCAGCTGCCTGATGAATCTGCTTGTGGCTGGCAAGTCCAATTCAATAGTGCCATGGCTTGTTACAAATTTCACAAATCCACGTGTTGTCTGAGTTAGAGTCCAAGATTACAGAACACTGCTTTCTTCTTTCTCGCTTTGCTTCCATCCTATGGATCCAGGGCCGGTTCTACCATTTTTGCCGCCCCAAGCAAAAAAAAAAAAAAAATGCTGCTTGGACTGCCGTCCGAACTGCCGAAGCACCAAGAATGCACAGAATGCCGCCCCTTAGCATGTGCCGCCCCAGGCACGTGCTTCCTCCGCTGGGGGGTGCCTGGAGCCGGCCCTGTCTGGATCGAAGCCGTTTCATGTTGAGTTGCACCCAGTGCCAGATAGCCCCTCCAAAATGGAAGAGATTCTGGACGCTCCTCCCAGCTTTCTACACTGATGTTGAATGACTTCATATCATTTTTGCACACATCGTGGTACTGCCATAAAGGGCGACCCCACTTTCTAGATCCATCCTGAATCTCGCTGCACAAAATATTCTTGGGGATACAGTCGCCTCCCATTCTCCTGACATGACTGAGCCATCACAACCGCCTCTTCCTGATAGTGCTCTCTGAGGTCTGGTCTACACTAACACTGCAAGCCGATCTAAATTATGCTAATTAAGTTATGTAAGTAACATAAGGTAAGTCGACAGACCGTAGATCGACTTACAGCGGTGTCCACTCTATGCTATATTGACGAGAGACGCGCTTCCACCAACATAGCTTCTGCTTCAAGCTTGAAGTGGATTACAGATATCAACGGGAGAGCACTCTCCCATTGACTTAGTACATCTTCACCAAACCCGCTAAATTGATGCCGCTGAGCATGTGCATGTACAGTAAATGGGCGTGTGGGTTTGTTTGCTAGTTAGTACAAAAGAGCCAAACTGCTCCAGAAAAGTGTGCCTGCAAACATAAGAGAATCTTTGCCCTGCATGTAGAAAGCTCAAAGCCAGAGAAATGTAATAAGGCTAGAGTGCAAATGATAATTTGTAACTATGTGTGAAATAAATCAGAGTATGTCTTGGGTGATAGTCCTACTAAGCCAGCAGCCAACACAACCTATGATCTGTGCACCTAATGGCAAAAACACACCTGCCACACTGAAGTAGAGAAACAGAGTTGAGAAATAATAGATTTGATCATCTTTTTAAAAAGCCTCTCCAATCCACATTCATCACAAATTCCCTAGCAAATGTTTGCTACTGATGAGGGTTATTTCATTATTACACCACAGCATGGAAAACCTAGCAGATGAAGCATGCTTGTTCAACACCTAAAAGCAAGTCTTTATTTATGACAAATTTAATTCAAGGTGCAGTTCTTCATAAACTATCTACTGATGCACTTTTTTCATAGGCCCTGCAATGTCAGAAGCCTTACCATCAAAGCCAAGTATTCTACTCTACATCAAGAGAAAGGGCAAGAACCAGTAGGAGCCAGAAGTAGTCAAATGCACCAGTCCCTGATAGGGACAAAGGCCTTGCAAACTTGCCTTTTCATGGACTCCCTAGTCAGAGAAGGGGAGTTCATAGGGAGAAAGAGAGAGAGGAAAGATGGAGGAGAAAGAGGAAAGAGGTTAAGACACTACCTAGGACTTGGGAAACCAGAGACCTGCGTTCCAAGGCTTTGCCACAGACTTCCTGTGGAACATTGGGAAAGTCACTAAGGCCCAAATTCTCACACGGTATTTAGGTGTCTAACTCCAAAATCAATGGGAGTTATGTGCTTAAATAGCCTTGAGTAGCTGGGCTTCAGTCTCTCTCTCACACTCCTCCTCCGTTCCCCATCTGCAAAATACGGTAATAGCACTTACCTACCTCACAGGGGTGTTGTTAGCATAAATACCTTAAAGACTGCGAGGTGCTCAGATACTATGTTAATGGAGCCCTTATAAATACCATAGATAAGATAGCTAGACAGAGAGATGGATAGAGTGTCTCCTCCTTCAGGCCTGCCAAAGCCCTGCCCCTGTTGAGGTGAAATAGGTGTTATGGGTTTGATTCAAAGCCTATTGAAGGCCTTCCAAAATGGACCATTGTTACATGTTCACATTATCATAACAGTCCCAGCCCCACCTTCTTGCAATTTATTTCCTCAAATTTTCTTTTCAATAACTGATCAGCTTTCTTTTTGGAAGCTTTCTTATTTTGATTTTTTTCATACTTCCTGGAATAATGTTATTGGTCATAAGAGATGGTTAAAACTGCTCAACACATTTAGCTCTGTTTGGAAAATAAACTCCTGCTTTGCTAATGGCACAAGCACTCAAAGCTACAGTTAGCATGTCTTTCTTCAAGACCACAAAAACATCCACATGTCACTAGGAGTGATTTTTTTTCCTTCCCTGTCTTTTGAATCACAATACAAATGTTGATCGCCACTAAAAAGGCAAGGTAATTTGTGTTTAGTGCACATAACCCATCTGGACGAGAACAGGAACTTTTAACCCCTGCTTAAAGCATCCTAATTTTAGGACAATATGAGCTACAGTTTCACATATCAGTAAATATTTTCTGGAAATAAATCATATGTCAGTTTTAACTATCCTTTGGATAATTCAAAGCCCTGGTGCTTTATCCCTAAATAGTGAATAGCTTTCAGTAACTGTATAAGCTCAGATAGAGACAGATTCAGATTTAACTGCACCTGCCAGACAAAATTTATTCTGAATTACATATCATGAAAAACAGCATTTTTAGCTCACAGTGTAAGCCTCCCTCCCCACCCAGTATGCAGCAATATCCCCAGTATACAGATAAATATCAGAAGGGGAAAAAACAGTTTCTATACCCAGTTTAAGTCTGTTGATTGTTCTTGTTGTTTTTCTTTGCATTTTTCTGCACTGCTGAAATTTGGTGCGTTAGCCGACAATGAAATAAAGCAGGAATTATTTGAAATCCTGTAAGAAAGACTTTTCTCAGAAGATTTCAGCCTAGTTTTGTGGACTTAAGAGGGTCAAAGAAGCATAAAACTGTTTAGCTGACCAGTCACACTGAGTTGCAGCTCTGAAATTTTTTAAGTTTCAACCAGTACCATGAGGGATAATAATAAATATCTTTCTTTTAGCTAATGAATGTGGCTTTCTTTTTGTATATTACATATCTTCACAATTACTTCCTTAGTAAGCAAACAGCTGTGTAATGTTGTTATACTCTTGTCTTTCTGTTGCCTTCAGTGGGCTTTGAATCAGACCCAAAGATAAGATGACTTTACAAGAGATTAAGGTGGTTTGGTGGAAGGGAACATGTCAAAAGGGAGAGGGAGTGGGCATGTTTAGTGGTTAGATCAGAGAAATAGTAAGTATGAGTTCTGGGTTCTGTACATGACTGCAACTGACTTGATAAGGTACAAGGTGGGTGAGGAAATACCTTTTATTGGACCAACTTCTGTTAATGAGAACAAAGTTGGTCCAATAAAACAGTGGTTCTCAAACTTGGGCGGCTGCTTGTTCAGGGAAAGCCCCTGGCAGGCTGGGCCGGTTTGCTGGCTGCCGCTTCTCGCCACCCCCATTGGCCTGGAGCGGTGATCCGTGGCCAGTGGGAGCCGCGATTGACTGAACCTGCGGACGTGGCAGGTAAACAAACCGGCCCGGCCCGCCAGGGGCTTTCCCTGAATAAGCAGCGGCCCTAGTTTGAGAACCACTGCAATAAAAGGTATTACCTCATCCACCTTGTATCTTTAATATCCTGGGACCAACACAAGTACAGCAACACTGCATATTGACTTGATGAGTAACCTTGGAAAAGTCATTTCATCCTTCAGTCCTCCCATCTGTAAAATAGGAGGAACACGACTGCAGAGGGGTGATGTGTCTCATAATGCATTAATATTTGTAAATACAGAATACTCCCAATTATCCAAATAGAATGGGGAACAGAGATTTTATTTGGACAATCAGGAGTTCAGATACTCGAGGGGGTGGGAGTCATTAAGCAGTGGGATGGCCTGTCGTGCTTGTCATCCTCCTCCTCCTCTCGCAGTCCTGACCGGGGCTCTTTTCTCTGCTCCACTTACTCCCATGACAGTGGGGCTGCAGAGAGCTCCCTGTGCTGCCGCAGGGTTGGCAACACCCAATCCCTGCAGGCACAAAGTGTGGGGCAGAATGGAGATCCCAGCCAGGACTCTGCTCTGCCCCTCCAGGACCACAGCCTTCCCTGCACCTGTTGGGATCGGGTATCATCTGCCGGCAGAGCCATTCAGCAGCAGGGTGGCCTCCCCCATAGCCAGGAGCTCGTCTTACTCATCCTCCGCTTTGCAGTCCTGGCTGGGGTGGTCTCTGCTCTATCATCTGAACCTCTGCATTATCCAAATCCCTTTCTTGTCTCCCAGCATGAGATGCCTGGGGGACAAGGAAGGGATTTGGATAATGTGGAGGTTCCGACAACAGGATTTGGGATACAGGAGTATACTGTACACAGAAAGGATTCCATGAAAGATGCTATCTATGTCTCCAGTCCTGCATACTGCTCCTCGTACAGGTCCATTGATTTCACAGGGGTCTACCTGAGTAGTAAAATTTGCAGGATCATGACCTAAGTGCAAATAACTGCTATAATAACGGGAGCCAGTTGCTGGGACACAAACAGAAATAAATACTGCAATAGCTGCTTGTAATGTTTTGTTCCAGATCAAACTGGACAGCTGTGAGAAGGAATGTTAATGGAAGAAAAGACATAGCCTAGAATATTGGTAAACAAGAAGATTTAAAAAACATTAAAATGAAAATGTTGTTGATGAAAGGTGCATTTATGGCATTTTTTAAAAGTTCACATAACAACTGTTTGCCGCATTTTATTGTTTAGCTATGACAAGAATGAAAAAGTCTAAAATGTAAAAATAACAAGAAATTACTCTTTTTGCAAATGGAAAGTACACTCAGGTGAAGCTGAAACTGTATTTCTAGATGGAACTCTATTGTACCTTGCGGAACTACCTAAATCAAAGAGACAGTCAGGCCAAAGAACTGAGAAAGATGTCACAACAAATTCCTTTTAAATACAAAATAATTTCAGATGCTCACCAGAGTCCACCACTTTGTAGTTTTAAAGAGATATGAGGGCAATTATTTTACTGGGAGTTATATTTCAAATGTTCTTTGCTCTTATCCTTTCTCATTTTTGTAGGAATTATTTTTTTTTGCTCTATTGTCGTATTTATCAAAAACAGATCTATAAAAGGTGCCCTAGGTGATACTTCCTCTAAGCTTGTAATCTTAGAGAAATCTCTCTTTATATTATGTTTCATCTGCATTTTTGTTACCATCATTTTACTGTGATTAACCTGTGTAATTCCTTTTGTGAAACAGATCTTTTATCTCTGAGGAAATTAGAACTATTTTTTTTAGATCATTAAGTAGTGTATAATCTTCAAATGGGACAGTCAGAAACTGTAATCAGTGACATCACCATGACAACCGATTAAGAAAATGTCTAAAGAAGCTTCTGAAAATGTAATTTTTAAATATAATGCATTTAAATGAGTTAATCAGAACAAAGAGTCCAACATAGATTTATTGTGGATTAAACCATCTGTAAATAATCTGTCTATTCAATGAACAATTCACTAAAGTCTAGCCACACTGATTTCAAAGGAATTACTGTGCATTTACAGCCAGGGAAGGATTTGGCCGTACGTCTTTAATAAGAACTTAACATCTTTGTTTCAGAAACAGAGTAAGAGTCAGTTGTTAGTTGCATAAGGCCAGATTCTGCCACCCCTACTCACCTGGATAAAACTTGACGCCATAGGCAGCCTCATTCATTTGAATGGTACTATTCATGGAGGAAGGTGCTGCTCAAAAGAAAAGGCAGTAGAATCTGGCCCAAGATGCTGTTGCTTATTGCCCCACTTGCTCTAAACAAGTGAAATAAGAAGCAACAGAAACATCATTATGATGTATGTTGACACCAGTAAAATATAACTAAAACTTGTCCAAGTAGTGCCTACCTGCAATATATTGTGTTACAAGGTTCTATAATTTATATGGTCATTAATTTAGGAAGTGCTGCTCCTGAGAATGAAAAGGCACTAATCAAAATAATTTGTGTGTGTGTGTCAGAATCTGAAAGAGAATGAAAACATCTTACAGATAACCTGCTCGAGAAGGTTAGAGTTCTATCTATCAAAAGCTACCTAGCCAGCATGCTTGCTATTCAACTCCTCAACTCATCTATGATTTCCTTCATATCCCCAGGTATTCAATCTGCCCATTCAAGTTACATCTGTTATTATGGTTTGTTCCCAGCTTTTATGTGTGTATCTCCCAATTTTGTCAGCTGTGTTTCTTACGCTCTTTTTGCAGAGCGGGTCTCTTGTTACTTATTCTCCAGCCTTGGTGAATAATGTTTATAAGAATAAAGTATTTTCCAAAATATTTGACTGTGATAAATGTTATATTTTTGAATCTGTTTTCTACAGAATGTAAATTTTTCATTTAAAAGACAAGGTTCATTGCAAAGCCTGATTTTCAGCTGGTAAAAATCAGCAATGTTCCGATTAAAATTCCCAGGGTTAAGACAGTTTATATCAGGTGTGAGTCTGGCCCTATAAATCATAGAAATATAGGGCTGGAGTGACCTCAAGAAGTCATTTAGTCCAGCCCTCCATTGTTCTGCTGCCCTGTTAACCCAGACTTGTATAATGAAGTCCTAATATGATTCGAGAGAGTGGTTTGCCAGTATGAAAAATTTTTGGCCAAGATTTCCAAAAGTGTCTAGTGATTTTGGAGTGCCCAACTTGAGACATGTTAAAGGGGCCTGATTTTCAGAAGTGGGTGCCCAGCAGTTCCTGAAAATTAGCTTTCTTTAAGATGTTTCAGTCTAGCACCCAAAAACTGAGGAACCAGTCAGTTTGGAAAACCTTGCCCCATAGATTTACAGAACACTGACTTTCTGTTAAACTCCTTTTTATTCTTTTACTAATGAGGCACTTTACCAGCTTGTCATCACCCGCTGTGTTTAATTCTCTACATGTAAAAAATTTAGCTCACTCTCTCTGCTGATGATATTAATGTGTTTTGTACCAAAGAAGAATGAAGCTCGCGTTTACTAATCTTGTCTGAAGGCTGCTTTAAAAGCACTTCTTTAGCTTACAGTAATGAGATCAAATGTAGGCTATTTGTTAGTTGCCCTAGGATTAGTCTAATTTCAGCCACATCTATGGTTCCAGGGCAATAACAAAACAAACAAACAAACAAACAACTAGCAAATAAACATTCCCTGCCCCCCCACCCACATGAAAGCAAAGAGGACACCAGCCATATTAATCTATGTTTGAAATGACCATGTAGGCCCAGATCAGCTCTCTTGCTTCCCAGCAGAACAACTGCCCCCCAGGCATGAAGAAGTTGTGGGACAGAAGGTTTCCACAAGGGCTCCTCCACGGAGATCACTTCTCGCCACTCTAATGGAATTTTCCCCCTGCAGTACAGTAAATCAGAATTGCCTGCAGGGAAGCCCTGAGCCTCTGCACTGGCTCTATCCCCTCACACCTCTACTCTCTTTCCTGTTGGCTTCCTAGGAACATGGTTCCATAGGAGCAGTGGTCTACCAGCCTCTTCCCCTGGTGGCCCTTAGGACTATCGGTAGACATGGGGATGTGAAGCCCCTGGAAATCATAATTCAGCTTAAGGATGTTTTACAGTGTGTATCCCCTTAGGCCCTGTCCTTTGGCACTTCCCAAGCCCCAGTCCCATTCCCCTGAACAGACTGATATAACACCTAATGGGGAATGGCGGAGGAAGGGGGGGATGATACTATGAAATTGTGGGATCAGTATGGGAGATGATCTGGGACTTAAATATGGGAATAGATCTAAAGAATTTAGGAAAAGATAGCACTAAATTATACCTTAGCTGCACATTAGTCAGCATCGCTACTGTGATGCAGTATTGGTTGTCTGGATGTCCTTCTCTATAAAATAAAAAGAAATTCAGAAGTTGTACTGTCTTGCAGTCAGGGAAGACAAGACTTAATTCATCTAAAAAGCACAGTGGTCGTGTTCAGTTTGCAGACCACTCAGGAGCTAATGTAGTTAGGGAGCTTTTATGCTGGAGACATGCTAGATCTATCCTTTTTTCATACTAAATAAATTTCAGTAAATTAAATAATATAAAGCCATCTGCTTTCTATTAAAAAAAATCTGTTCCAATGCCTCAAAAATCTGGAAAGTCAAAGAATGGCAGTACCTTGCTACAGTATATGGCTTCTACATGAACATTTGTTTCTAATCCTATTATTTCTTTGCTGTATTTTTATTTACCAAGAGAACAGAACTGTGCACTTTTACCTTGTGATTCAACAATTTAGTTTCTGTTGTCTTCCCAGCGTATGCTGGCAACTCCATACCCATCATGGGAACCTGCTTCTTGTTAAACAGAAGAATAGACAGATGGAACTCTGTGTTTGCTTTAAAAATAAAGGAAACATGTTGGGAAGAACTCTAGCAAGTAATAAACCATTGTGTGGGTGCAAATTAGCAGAGGTTCATCCAAAGAGAGAGAATGGAAACCAAATAATGATGAAGATGGAACAGAGAAGGAGCTAACAGCCACAATCAAAGAAAAACAGGCTGTTGAATTTCAAGTTTTTTCTTCATCAAGGTAAAGAATTAAAAATCCATGATCACCTCTTTCCAATTGAAGTCTGAATCAATCCTCAGAATCATGAAACTCAAAATGTTACTGTCTAACAGCAAAAAGGGAATTCAGTGTAAGGATTTTTAATCACAAGACCTTGATAATAATAATAAATGGAGATATACCTAACTCATAGAGCTGGAAGGGACCCTGAAGGGTCATTGAGTCCAGCCCCCTGCCTTCACTAGCAGGACCAATTTTGCCCCAGATCCCTAAGTGGCCCCCTCAAGGATTGAACTTACAAGCCTGGGTTTAGCAGGCCAATGCTCAAACCACTGAGCTATCCCTCCTGCCAATAATAATAATGATAATAATTACTACTATCTCTTGTATGAAATTTTGCTCTGACAGAGGACAATGATCTAAAAATAAGTAAGACGCAAATTCCCAGCAAAGTTACAAGCTATTTAATGAAATAATGCAAAACTTTTAAGCTCTAATAAAGGTGGTTGTTTGTTTGTTTTTCTTTAAAAAGCTGTATAAACTAAATTTAAAAAATCCTGTGTTTTATTTTATATTGCTTAGTTTGAAATGCCTTTATTAAATATTCACATAACATCTTTCTTTAAAAATGAACTTGCATTATATTGTTGTCATATTTTCCATCCTATGGGCCTGATTTTGCCATCCTCATTCATCTGGTTTCTATTAAAAATGGCTTACCATTTTAATAAACACGTCATTGAAGTATAAGCATGTTATGTCTAATATAGATGTTTTAGTGGCTAATCCTGTTCTTACTCAAGTCAATGGAAGTTTTGACATTGGCTCCAAAGAAAGCAGGGTGAAACCCTCAGTTTCTTCTTCCCCAAATAGTCTCAATAAAATTTTAGTAATCCTCTCCTAATGCCAGAGTGACATCCACCTTCTCAAAGCATGAGTAAAACTCATGTTCTTTTTAAATCCTTAGCTGGTTGCTAAGTGTGGTGGTGGCTTTGGTGGACACCTGTCTACTAGGGTTACCAAATTTCTATTTGCAGCAACCCGAACACGCTCGCACCCCAACCTGCCCTGCCCCTTCTCTGAGGCCACACCCCCTGCTCTCTCCATCCTCCCTCCCTCCATCACTCGAGTCTCCCCCACCCTCATTTACTGGTTCATTTTCACCGGGCTGGGGCAGGGAGTTGGGGTGCAAGAGGGGGTAAGGGCTCCGGCTGTGGGTGCAGGCTCTGGGGTGGGGCTGGAGATAAGGGGTTTGGGGTGCAGGAGAGAGCTCTGGGCTGGGGCAGGGTGTTGGGTGTGGGAGGGGGCTCCAGGCTGAGGCAGGGGGTTGGGGTGTGGGAGGGGGTACGGGCTCTGGGCTGGGGGTGTGGTCTCCGGGGGGGCAGAAAGGAGGAGTTCAGGGTATGGTAGGGGGGGGCTGGGCTGGGGTTGGGGTGCGGGGGGAGGGCTCTGGCAGTGGGTGCGGGCTCTGGGGTGGGGCCAGAGTTTGGGGTGCATGAGGATTCTCAGACCTGGGGCAGGTTGTGGGGCATGGCAGGGGGTTTAAGGTGCAGGCTCCGGGTGGGGCTTACCTCAGGCGCCTCCCAGGAAGCAGCAACATCTTCCTCCAGCTCCTAGGCGGAGGTGCAACCATGTGGCTCTGCATGCTGCCCGCACCTGCAGGCACCGACCCCCTCAGCTCCCATTGTCCACGGTTCCTGGCCAATGTGAGCTGCTGAGCTGGTGCTGGGGGTAGCGTGCAGAGCTCCAGTGGCCGTCCCTCCACCTAGGAGCCAGAGGGAAATGCCGGAGGCTTCCCGGAAGTCACGAGGAGCTGGGTAGGGAATCTCCCTTTTAACGGCCTGGTCAGCAGTGCTTTTCCAGTCGAAAACCGGACATCTGGCAACCCTCCACAAGGAAATGAACCAAGACCAACAAAGTATTTCACAAAGGCTTAGGAATATTTCATGTACCCTGTACTGTGAAATGATCTCTTTATTAAGAGAATGACGTATTTACAGAGCCGCTGCAGCTAGCATTCTAGCTTCCTGCACAAAGACTGACTTCTTGGTGCTTCCTACGAACTGCTCCTTCTGCAGCCTGTGCTCCTCCCTCCAAGTTCCATGCAGGTTGCTGTAATGGACAGTCATCATATAATAACAGCTTTCATCATGACCGACCCGGGTGGATCTAAACATATGAACTAGAGGTGTAAATCTCTGAATCTCACTCTCACTCCTCTGAGTCATTGTTTTAAAAATATTATTTTAGGCTTCCATATTTCCATATAGAGGAACTACATTTTTGATTAATCTTTGTGTATGACTGTTTATTGCAAACTATGTCCCCAATCCTGAAATGACTGCACTGAAGGACTGGTCCCAACACCACAAACTCTTATCAGTGGAAGTAATGCTTACTCTCCAGTGCCACCGAGACTACTCACATTAGTAGTCTTTGATAGGACTGATCCTGATCCTGTTGCCAGTGGCATCAATGTGAAAACTTTCACTAACTTCAGTAGGCGCCATCAATCCCTGAAACACTGAGTGTGAAATTTTGTTTGCTTGTTTTTCTCTGTTACTGTGTTTTCATTAAAATGAGCAGCCTTACTTACTAGAAACATGTCACATTGATAGGAATTCTCTCTCCTGCTATTTTCCTTAGATACATTTTACAAAATAAGCAAATTGCTCTTTGTGTTTTGGTTATTTTGACATTTTAATTAAAACACAATTACCATTTGCAGTATTGTACAGGTTCAGCTTTAGATAATGTCGTGTGCTTAATATACTGTTGAAGAACTATGATCAAGAAACAACTATTCTGGAAGGGATGTATTTGGAAGTTTTGTGGGTTTAGGAAAACGAGATTAGCTACTCTGCAATGTAGAAATTTTATTTTGTGACAAAGTTAGGGGAAAGGCATTTGGCAAGCAGTTCATGCTATGCAGTTATTTACCCAGTGATGTTCTTTGTGCAGTGCCAAATGTCATGTAGTTAAGCAGAGTGTCTGAGTGCAGCATTGGACTAGCTGCATTACATCTTTTCAGTTCTCCACAGAGCCTTCTCCAGCAGTGCGATCAGCTATTGCGGATCCCTTCCCAAGTGTGCGATCCCATTGAAGTCAAGGAGTCACCACATGGGTGCAGGGGCTCATGCTAGCAGACTGGATCACAGGATCAAAGCCATGGTTGCTTACACTTTTATCATTCTCTTTGACCATTAAATTGATGCAAAGTCACAAAAGCACTAAGCAACATACATGTTTTAGAAAGGTAAATACCTAATAGCAGTATCACCATAAATGAAGGTGACATTTCTGAACACTTAATAATTAATAAGTATAAGCATAGCTGTTCAAAATTAAATAATTTCCAGGGGTGTCACAGTAGAACGTTAGAAAGACATGCATAAAGAATATTAAAATACTTACTAGATGATGTTATACATTATTACACAGCACTTACCCATTAAAATGCCAAACTACACTTTAATGTCTGTTCAACACATCTCTTAATAATTAGGAAAAACAATTGATATTAATCATTTACTAATTACTAATAAACTATTTATAAAAACTCCATTAATTGTAAATGTTACTTTAAAAAAAAGTTTATTCTTGAAGGCAAAGATATGCTCATTTTAATATTCAACCTTTGCTTATATGTTTATAAGCTTGACAGCATTTAGATATGATCTTGTCTGACTGGAGCGATGGAAGAACTTTTACGACTGGCAGTGATGTACAATAATAAAGTGCTACTAACTTTGAAAGAAGTATAAAGCATTTTGAAATATATTTTCCAAGTTATAAATACCACTTTCCCTATTCACTACACTGAAGATTGGAATCTTTACACAGGAAATTAATGGAGTTTTTAGTCCTGATTTCAGTGGTAATGACATTAAGCCTTTAAGACAACAGGCCAGACCCTCGGCTGGTGTAAATTGCCACAGCTCTGTTTGGATTCAGTGGTTAATTTCAAATGATGGAGGACCTTTACAGAGTCAGGTTTTATTTTAAGTGGTTCACTCATCTCTAAGCTAGGGCCTGACTGAGCTCCCATTGAAGTCAACGTAAAGGGCTCCCAATTGGAGTTTATCGGGCACTTGGCTATATCTGCAAAAGGTTTAAACATAAATTATGCCTCCCTACTTATCTGTGTAAGATATATACAGAAAGAAAACACATGAGCGCTGACAGCAGCAGTAAGGATGTGAATGGATCCTAGACATGGACTCAGGCTGCAAAACTCAGACCCTAATTTTGTAGATATCCAAGTATGTGAACATTAGAACCACAGTTTTGGTTCAGGCCCATATCTGGAGATACCAATAGGTTCCCCCCTATGTACTGTAGTTTGTATTCATGGAATGACAGTAAGTGGGGTCAGCTGTGGGTTGGCCACAAGCCCCATCTAAAGTTACACTGCCCCAGATGCAACTCAGGAACCAGCTGGAAAGTCAGTCACAGTCTGGTCCCTGGTTCCCCCTTACTCCAGGGACACATGAAAGGAAGTAATCTCATGCCAGCCCTTTACCTGGGGCATATTGTTTCCCCACTCCATGCCAGCTCAGCTGGCCAACACATGGTGAGGAGGGAAGGGAGCCAAGGCTCTGCCCACTCCATGTTGACTTGCACAGAAGAGGAAGTGCTGTCCCTGCAGGATGTCCATCCCCCTACTCTGCTACCCACAATACATGCAATCAGCACAAGGAAAGTTACAATGTTTCCCTGCATGCAGGGCCGGCTCTAGGCACCAGCAAACCAAGCACGTGCTTGGGGCGGCACATTTTCAGGGGTGGCATTCCAACCAGCCTTTTTTTTTTTTTTTGCTTCGGGCGGCAAAAGCCTAGATCCGTCCCTGGCAGCAGCAGCGCGTCGTGCGCAGGAGGCGCCCTGGGGCCGCTGCGGTTCACGCTGAGGGGGAGCAGTGCTGCACCTTGTGGCTGGGCCGGGCAGGCTCCAAATGGGGGACACTCAGGCTGGGGGCCGCCCCGCGGGGCACACGGAGCCGCCTGCAGGTGCCGCAGGGTGGCCGCCCCCTAGCGCCACAGCCAGGGCTGGGTGAAGTGGACCGAGCCACCCAAGGACTGCGGCAGGGCGGCCAGAAGCAGCAGCAGCAGTGGGGCCATAGAGGGTGGGGCGCTGCCGTGCAGGGCCCATGTTCCGGTCTCCGGGGCTCCGCTCCCTCTGGGGCTACCCTGCCCCGGCTCCTCAGCCCCCTGCTGGGGCAGTCCCCCAGCTCTGCCCTCCCAAGTCCGGCTGGTCCTGGAGGCGGGAGCCCTGGCTGGAGGGACCCTGAGCTGAGGCGCGGCCCGGGAGCCCCACTGCTTACCCCGACCCTGCCACCGCCGGACCGGCTGGAGGCGAGGGGGGAGCGGGTGGAGTCAGCATTGGTGCGGGGGAGCCCAGGGCTGGGGCGGCAGGGGTTGGGGTGGGGTGGGGGGGGAGAGCCCAGCGCTGGGACAGTAGGGGGTGTGGGTGGGGGGGGAAGAGAGAGCTCAGGGCTGGGACGGCAGGGGGTGCGGGTGGAGGGCACTGGTGGTGGGGGGTGAGAGCCCAGGGCTGGGGTGGGGGGCAGCCAACATTTTTTTTGCTTGGGGCGGCAAAAAACCTAGAGCCAGCCCTGCCTGCATGCTATGGACAGATCAACCATGTGTGATGAAATGTGGGAATAAAAAGGGTTTCTTATTGTTTTAAAAATAATTTTATGTACTTTTAATGTTTTTACCATAGCAACCTAGAGGAAGATGAATCCAGTACCAAACCACATCTGCACTAGTTTTATCAGCTGCACTGCTAAAGATGATACCCCCTTTCCCGCACGCCCCAAGGCAGTCAGTTTGATACTATAGATAGCTCCTTTGAGCTACGTGTGGAGTCATCTACTGAAGTAAAAGAAGTTTCCAAGTGTTTCTTCTTCAGACAATTCTATCGTATGATTTTCTGAGTGTCTACAGAGTGTCATTTCATTTTGGTTGGTTATGCAGAGCCTTTGCAATGGGAAGATTGTGAATTTATATTCCTCTTGAATGTGGCTCTCCTGGAGTCCTGGGAAGAATTTTACTTTTCTGCAAAGTATTTTTCCTTTAGCGTAGTTGCCTTTTCTTCTGTCTTTTTTTGTTGTTGTTGCACATGAAATGGTGTTTAGACAAAAGCACCCTTTGGTGAGCAGCACCTGTTCGCCATGGTAGCTCTGTTAAGCACTGCCTAATAACTAAACAGGCTCATATGTTCACTAACACTGCTTCCTGGTTTATATGCAAACTTTGTTCTTTGTTATGTTCTGCATTTCCTTGAGATATTTTCTCCCTGGTACAACACAGTGAAACATAACAGGATCCAGCAAATTATGTTTCCTTGAAATATACAGTACATTGTACTACAAAATGGAACATACTGCAACCCTGAGGGTAGCATTTCTAGGAGCGACTTTGCATCAAATACTGTCGGCAATCCTCAGAAGGTTTGAAAGCTTATTCCAAGTAAACAAAACTCTCCACTCTTTTTTAAGCATCCCAATCACCATGGTATTTAGGTGGCAATAATACCTAGTATTTTACACATTGGGTGTTACGCACAAATATTAACTAACTAATTTGCATGAAATCCTGGAGATGAAGTGCCCAAATTGTATTATTACCTCTGTTTTACAGATGGGGGAACTGAGGAAGAAAGGTGGCGTGACTTTTGCCCAAGGCCACACAGTGGGTCTGGGTGAAACCAGAATTAGAACTCAGGGCTTCTCAAATCCCAACCCTGTCCTTGTTCCTTGAAAGTAGACTGTTCCCAACTGCCTTATATGAGCTATCAAAATGTCTTAATTCTGCGAACATGAACCGGATAGCTCATGAGAACACGTTTTTATGAAACATGTCTTGTACATCTTGCTTTCCAGTCAAGTTGGAAATACTATCAGCTGTAACTAGGAAGCACAGATTTGGGAAAACTTGCCCCCCCCCCCCCCCCAAAAAAAAACCCCAACAACCTCCAACAACCAGAAAAACAAACAAACAAACAAAAACTTTTTTAAAATGGTTTGTTTTAGGAAAAGGCTCAGGTAGGTCTATATTTTGTTTACCACAGTAGCTCATGTAGATATATATTTAATGACCCATGAAACTGTTCGGTAACATTCTCTCTCCTATTAACATTCTTATTTATGTATTCCAACATCTTTCAGTACTTCTATGTACAGCACAGCCTCCTCATGTAACTAATAAACTTTATAATCCAAATTTCTCATTCATTTATGCTTGTGCAACTCCTTCTTTCTGATGGTGTCAGCAAGGCAGAATTTATTATAATGTAGATCTCTGTAGCTGATCTAATTGTGTCAAAATACAAACTTCATAGTAGTACCAGATGGTGTGTTGGTTTTCAGATGCAGGCAGTTGCATACATTCTTGAACATATGAGAAAGTCCCATGGATCTGAGAACCTTAATCCCCACACGTGAAAGGCTAGTGAAGACGATAGGTACAATACCTGAAAGGGAGACCCACTACAAGACATGGATATTCATCATCAGAGTTTCTCAGGATCTGCATGAACTGGATGGGTCAGGTGAATTGGTACTGAGATGGGTAGCCTTTCAAGTCTATATTGCCCATTTGAATATAGCCCAGATTGGTAGCAATTAAAAATTGCTATAATCGTATAAGGCCTGATGTTAGCCAATCCTAACATCATTTTTATGTTCATTTACGGACCACTGCAGACTAAAGGGTTCATAAAGCAGCTCATGGATACCTTGTCAGAGATGGTGGTAAGAAACCTGACTTCTCATGCTAGGAGATTTCAACACACATATCAACAAGGCCGCAGATGCAAAAGAACAAAGCACATCTCATCATTTGCCTCCCAAGGACTTTCACAAGTCATCTCCGGTCCAACCTACACAGCCAGTCACACAATGGACCTGAACTTTGACCTAGGAGTCAAGATAGAGGACATCACAACCCAACCATTTTCTTGGACAGACCATCACATCATTAAGGCAGTGGTCAGAGACCTTCCATCCCCCAGGCAACAAGACCAAGGATTCTGATTTGACCATGAAGACTCATAGATTCCAACAAATTCCAAAGCCTGCTAAAAGACTAGAGCACTTCGTTCACAGGATGAGGAGTTGAAGACCTGGTGAATCATAACCATTCTACACTCACCTCAGCCATTGACATGCTGGCCTCCAAATGGTCCCTTTCTCCCCCATCGCAGACAGATATTCTTCATTTTCTGACACCCTGTGCTAAATGAAGAGAGACAGGTGGAAACGTCAATGCTGATAATGGAGTCTGATTCAGGCAGCCAGGAGAACCTTTCTATTAGCCTCCACTGAAGTTGTCAAATCCTGCCCCAGGAGCTATCTGGGCTGGCAAATATCTTCATCAATCCTGAATGACTACAACTGGCATCAGAGCTAAGCACCAAGCACTGTAAAAACTATCCTACTTTTCTGAAAAGATCACATGCATTTGAGAAGCTTTCTCAAACAGCATGGATCCACTATGCCTCCACACACCAGCCAACATAGCCTGCAGTCCCAGAATTTGGTACATTCAGTCCTCAAGAAGTTTTGGACACCCTAAAAAAGTCTTGACCCAAGATTTGTGAATCCAACCCATTCCCTGCCTGACTTGTGAAAAAAGGCATGAACAACTGATGCTACTCCTCATCAAAACAGCCATTGCCTCATTCAGAGAAGGAATCTTCTCTTCCTCCTTTGAACACACAACAGTCCACCCAATACTAAAAAAACAAACAAAAAAAAACCATCTTTGATGTTTCAGTTCTAGCCCAGTGTCAAACCTCCCATTCCTGAGCAACCTCGTGGAGAAGCTAGCAAAAGGCCAACTACAAGCTTACCTAACTGAAACTAACATTCTAGACCCAGCACAATCCGGATTCATGCCAGGATGTGGAACTGAAATCACTTGAGTGGTACCGATGGATGATTTTTCTCCTACCAATGGATAGAGGACAGACAACCATTTTCATCCTGCTGGACTCCTCTCTAGCATTCTATACTGTTGACTCTAAGATTCTGCTGTCTCACCTGAGAGAGGTGGCAGGGGTCTAGGGTAAAGCACTAAAATGGTTTGAGTTCTTCCTGAAAGGATGCTTCCAAAGAGTAGTGATGGTAAATGGCACATCCACCACTAGACTCCTCACTTGTGGAGTTTCACAAGGATCAATTCTCTCTCCACTCCTTTTCAACCCTATGTGACCTGGTCAGACAACACAGACTCAAGCACTGGCAATATGCAGATGGCACACAGTTCTACCTATCATTCACCACAGACAACCACCAAGATGGCCAAGTGCTTGGACGAGAGTAGGCCTTGGATCATAGACTTTAAGGTCAGAAGGGACCATTATGATCATCTAGTCTGACCTCCTGCACAACGCAGGCCACAGAATCTCACCCACCCACTCCTCTATCAAACCTGTGTCTGAGCTATTGAAGTCCTCAAATCATGGTTTAAAGACTTCAAGGTACAGAGAATCTTCCAGCAAGTGACCCATGCCCCATGCTGCAGAGGAAGGCGAAACCCCCCCAGGGCTTCTGCCAATCTGCCCTGGAGGAAAATTCCTTCTTGACCCCAAATATGGCGATCAGCTAAACCCTGAGCATGTGGGCAAGACTCACCAGCCAGACACCCAGGAAATAATTGTAACTCAGATCCCACCCCACCTAACATCCCATCACAAGCCATTGGGCATATTGACCATTAGTAGTCAAAGACGAATTAATTGCCAAAATTAGGCTATCCCATTATACCATCCCCTCCATAAACTTATCAAGCTTAGTCTTGAAGCCAGATATGTCTTTTGCCCCCACTACTACCCTTGGAAGGCTGTTCCAGAACTTCACTCCTCTGATGGTTAGAAACCTTTGTCTAATTTCAAGTCTAAACTTCCTGATGGCCAGTTTATATCCATTTGTTCTTGTGTCCACATTGTTACTGATCTTAAATAATTCCTCTCCCTCCCTGGTATTTATTCCTCTGACCTATTTATAGAGAGCAATCATATCTCCCCTCAGCCTTCTTTTGGTTAGGCTAAACAAGCCAAGCTCTTTGAGTCTCCTTCATAAGACAGGTTTTCCATTCCTCGGATCATCCTAGTAGCCCTTCTCTGAACCTGTTCCAGTTTGAATTCATCCTTCTTAAACATGGGAGACCAGAACTGCACACAATATTCCAGATGAGGTTTCACCAGTGCCTTGTATAACGGTACTAACACCTCCTTATCTCTATTGGAAATACCTCGCCTGATGCATCCCAAGACCCCACTAGCTTTTTTCACGGCCATAGCACATTGGCGGCTCATAGTCATCCTGTGATCAACCAATACTCTGAGGTCCTTCTCCTCCTCTGTTACTTCCAACTGATGCCCCCCCAGCTTATAACAATAGTTCTTGTTATTAATCTCTAAATGCATAACCTTGCACTTTTCACTATTAAATTTCATCCTATTACTATTACTCCAGTTTACAAGGTCATCCAGATCTTCCTGTATGATATCCCTGTCCTTCTCTGTATTGGCAATACCTCCCAGCTTTGTGTCATCCGCAAACTTTATTAGAACATTCCCACTTTTTGTGCCAAGGTCAGTAATAAAAAGATTAAACAAGATTGGTCCCAAAACCGATCCCTCAGGAACTCCACTAGTAACCTCCCTCCAGCCTGAAAATTCACCTTTCAGTATGACCCGTTGTAGTCTCCCCTTTAACCAGTTCCTTATCCACCTTTCAATTTTCATATTGATCCCCATCTTTTCCAATTTAGCTAATAATTCCCCATGTGGAGCCGTATCAAATGCCTTACTGAAATAGAGGTAAATTAGATCCACTGCATTTCCTTTGTCTAAAAAATCTGTTACCTTCTCAAAGAAGGAGATCAGGTTGGCTTGGCACAATCTACCTTTCGTAAAACCATGTTGTATTTTGTCCCAGTTACCATTGACCTCAATGTCCTTGACTACTTTTTCCTTCAAAATTTTTTCCAAGACCTTGCATACTACAGATGTCAAACTGACAGGCCTGTAGTTGCCCAGATCACTTTTTCCCCCTTTCTTAAAGATAGGAACTACGTTAGTAGTGGATGAAGAATAGCTGGCTGAAGCTGAACCTGAGAAAGAGAGATATGATGCTGGTGGGAAGAAAAAATATTTTGAAGAGCTTTCAGTCATGGTGCAGTCTTCTTTTGCTGAAGATAAACATCCACAATCGGTCAATTCAATCCATAGTCTAGGAGTATTCTGTATTCCTCACTCATGCTATGTTCTCACATGGCAGCATCCACAACTAANCCCCCCCCCCCCAAAAAAAACCCCAACAACCTCCAACAACCAGAAAAACAAACAAACAAACAAAAACTTTTTTAAAATGGTTTGTTTTAGGAAAAGGCTCAGGTAGGTCTATATTTTGTTTACCACAGTAGCTCATGTAGATATATATTTAATGACCCATGAAACTGTTCGGTAACATTCTCTCTCCTATTAACATTCTTATTTATGTATTCCAACATCTTTCAGTACTTCTATGTACAGCACAGCCTCCTCATGTAACTAATAAACTTTATAATCCAAATTTCTCATTCATTTATGCTTGTGCAACTCCTTCTTTCTGATGGTGTCAGCAAGGCAGAATTTATTATAATGTAGATCTCTGTAGCTGATCTAATTGTGTCAAAATACAAACTTCATAGTAGTACCAGATGGTGTGTTGGTTTTCAGATGCAGGCAGTTGCATACATTCTTGAACATATGAGAAAGTCCCATGGATCTGAGAACCTTAATCCCCACACGTGAAAGGCTAGTGAAGACGATAGGTACAATACCTGAAAGGGAGACCCACTACAAGACATGGATATTCATCATCAGAGTTTCTCAGGATCTGCATGAACTGGATGGGTCAGGTGAATTGGTACTGAGATGGGTAGCCTTTCAAGTCTATATTGCCCATTTGAATATAGCCCAGATTGGTAGCAATTAAAAATTGCTATAATCGTATAAGGCCTGATGTTAGCCAATCCTAACATCATTTTTATGTTCATTTACGGACCACTGCAGACTAAAGGGTTCATAAAGCAGCTCATGGATACCTTGTCAGAGATGGTGGTAAGAAACCTGACTTCTCATGCTAGGAGATTTCAACACACATATCAACAAGGCCGCAGATGCAAAAGAACAAAGCACATCTCATCATTTGCCTCCCAAGGACTTTCACAAGTCATCTCCGGTCCAACCTACACAGCCAGTCACACAATGGACCTGAACTTTGACCTAGGAGTCAAGATAGAGGACATCACAACCCAACCATTTTCTTGGACAGACCATCACATCATTAAGGCAGTGGTCAGAGACCTTCCATCCCCCAGGCAACAAGACCAAGGATTCTGATTTGACCATGAAGACTCATAGATTCCAACAAATTCCAAAGCCTGCTAAAAGACTAGAGCACTTCGTTCACAGGATGAGGAGTTGAAGACCTGGTGAATCATAACCATTCTACACTCACCTCAGCCATTGACATGCTGGCCTCCAAATGGTCCCTTTCTCCCCCATCGCAGACAGATATTCTTCATTTTCTGACACCCTGTGCTAAATGAAGAGAGACAGGTGGAAACGTCAATGCTGATAATGGAGTCTGATTCAGGCAGCCAGGAGAACCTTTCTATTAGCCTCCACTGAAGTTGTCAAATCCTGCCCCAGGAGCTATCTGGGCTGGCAAATATCTTCATCAATCCTGAATGACTACAACTGGCATCAGAGCTAAGCACCAAGCACTGTAAAAACTATCCTACTTTTCTGAAAAGATCACATGCATTTGAGAAGCTTTCTCAAACAGCATGGATCCACTATGCCTCCACACACCAGCCAACATAGCCTGCAGTCCCAGAATTTGGTACATTCAGTCCTCAAGAAGTTTTGGACACCCTAAAAAAGTCTTGACCCAAGATTTGTGAATCCAACCCATTCCCTGCCTGACTTGTGAAAAAAGGCATGAACAACTGATGCTACTCCTCATCAAAACAGCCATTGCCTCATTCAGAGAAGGAATCTTCTCTTCCTCCTTTGAACACACAACAGTCCACCCAATACTAAAAAAACAAACAAAAAAAAACCATCTTTGATGTTTCAGTTCTAGCCCAGTGTCAAACCTCCCATTCCTGAGCAACCTCGTGGAGAAGCTAGCAAAAGGCCAACTACAAGCTTACCTAACTGAAACTAACATTCTAGACCCAGCACAATCCGGATTCATGCCAGGATGTGGAACTGAAATCACTTGAGTGGTACCGATGGATGATTTTTCTCCTACCAATGGATAGAGGACAGACAACCATTTTCATCCTGCTGGACTCCTCTCTAGCATTCTATACTGTTGACTCTAAGATTCTGCTGTCTCACCTGAGAGAGGTGGCAGGGGTCTAGGGTAAAGCACTAAAATGGTTTGAGTTCTTCCTGAAAGGATGCTTCCAAAGAGTAGTGATGGTAAATGGCACATCCACCACTAGACTCCTCACTTGTGGAGTTTCACAAGGATCAATTCTCTCTCCACTCCTTTTCAACCCTATGTGACCTGGTCAGACAACACAGACTCAAGCACTGGCAATATGCAGATGGCACACAGTTCTACCTATCATTCACCACAGACAACCACCAAGATGGCCAAGTGCTTGGACGAGAGTAGGCCTTGGATCATAGACTTTAAGGTCAGAAGGGACCATTATGATCATCTAGTCTGACCTCCTGCACAACGCAGGCCACAGAATCTCACCCACCCACTCCTCTATCAAACCTGTGTCTGAGCTATTGAAGTCCTCAAATCATGGTTTAAAGACTTCAAGGTACAGAGAATCTTCCAGCAAGTGACCCATGCCCCATGCTGCAGAGGAAGGCGAAACCCCCCCAGGGCTTCTGCCAATCTGCCCTGGAGGAAAATTCCTTCTTGACCCCAAATATGGCGATCAGCTAAACCCTGAGCATGTGGGCAAGACTCACCAGCCAGACACCCAGGAAATAATTGTAACTCAGATCCCACCCCACCTAACATCCCATCACAAGCCATTGGGCATATTGACCATTAGTAGTCAAAGACGAATTAATTGCCAAAATTAGGCTATCCCATTATACCATCCCCTCCATAAACTTATCAAGCTTAGTCTTGAAGCCAGATATGTCTTTTGCCCCCACTACTACCCTTGGAAGGCTGTTCCAGAACTTCACTCCTCTGATGGTTAGAAACCTTTGTCTAATTTCAAGTCTAAACTTCCTGATGGCCAGTTTATATCCATTTGTTCTTGTGTCCACATTGTTACTGATCTTAAATAATTCCTCTCCCTCCCTGGTATTTATTCCTCTGACCTATTTATAGAGAGCAATCATATCTCCCCTCAGCCTTCTTTTGGTTAGGCTAAACAAGCCAAGCTCTTTGAGTCTCCTTCATAAGACAGGTTTTCCATTCCTCGGATCATCCTAGTAGCCCTTCTCTGAACCTGTTCCAGTTTGAATTCATCCTTCTTAAACATGGGAGACCAGAACTGCACACAATATTCCAGATGAGGTTTCACCAGTGCCTTGTATAACGGTACTAACACCTCCTTATCTCTATTGGAAATACCTCGCCTGATGCATCCCAAGACCCCACTAGCTTTTTTCACGGCCATAGCACATTGGCGGCTCATAGTCATCCTGTGATCAACCAATACTCTGAGGTCCTTCTCCTCCTCTGTTACTTCCAACTGATGCCCCCCCAGCTTATAACAATAGTTCTTGTTATTAATCTCTAAATGCATAACCTTGCACTTTTCACTATTAAATTTCATCCTATTACTATTACTCCAGTTTACAAGGTCATCCAGATCTTCCTGTATGATATCCCTGTCCTTCTCTGTATTGGCAATACCTCCCAGCTTTGTGTCATCCGCAAACTTTATTAGAACCTTCCCACTTTTTGTGCCAAGGTCAGTAATAAAAAGATTAAACAAGATTGGTCCCAAAACCGATCCCTCAGGAACTCCACTAGTAACCTCCCTCCAGCCTGAAAATTCACCTTTCAGTATGACCCGTTGTAGTCTCCCCTTTAACCAGTTCCTTATCCACCTTTCAATTTTCATATTGATCCCCATCTTTTCCAATTTAGCTAATAATTCCCCATGTGGAGCCGTATCAAATGCCTAACTGAAATAGAGGTAAATTAGATCCACTGCATTTCCTTTGTCTAAAAAATCTGTTACCTTCTCAAAGAAGGAGATCAGGTTGGCTTGGCACAATCTACCTTTCGTAAAACCATGTTGTATTTTGTCCCAGTTACCATTGACCTCAATGTCCTTGACTACTTTTTCCTTCAAAATTTTTTCCAAGACCTTGCATACTACAGATGTCAAACTGACAGGCCTGTAGTTGCCCAGATCACTTTTTCCCCCTTTCTTAAAGATAGGAACTACGTTAGTAGTGGATGAAGAATAGCTGGCTGAAGCTGAACCTGAGAAAGAGAGATATGATGCTGGTGGGAAGAAAAAATATTTTGAAGAGCTTTCAGTCATGGTGCAGTCTTCTTTTGCTGAAGATAAACATCCACAATCGGTCAATTCAATCCATAGTCTAGGAGTATTCTGTATTCCTCACTCATGCTATGTTCTCACATGGCAGCATCCACAACTAACACTTTCTACCATCTCTGCTTGCCTAGGAAACTCCATCCTATCCTGGCGGATGGAGACCTGGCCTCAGTTATTGACACATTTGTCACTTTTTGGCTGGATTACAACCATGCAATATACCTGGGCATGAAGCCTTCAGCACTTAGGAAACTCCAACTGGTGCAGAATACTGCAGCATCTCCTCAGCAACACAGGCTACTGGGAACATATCAAACCTGTCCTCCAGTCCCTACACTGGCCTCCCATAGAATATCAAATCAAATTTAAGGTCTCAGTCTTTATTTTCAAAGCACTCCATGGCCTGGACCCAGGATATCTAAAAGATCATCTAAATCTCTGGGACAAAGACTGTTGAGAATTACACTCCTTTATCACAATGGAACGCTTAGCAATAAGACTAAAGATCATCTGCGTGGGAGACAGAACTTTCTCCACGAGTGGCCCGAGACTGTGGAGAGAACTCCCCAAGGAACTAAAGACCATCACAAATCTCCACCTTCTGCTCCAAGGCACATTTATTTTACCTTGTCTTCTCTAACATAAAACAAAAAACAGGAATAAAGACACACATTACCAAAATATGACACTCCTCTGCACATGTTTCTCTCTCTGAGGAGGGAATGAGAGAACAAACACTTGACAGATGAGTAGTCACGTGGCTTAATGTACTACTGAAAGATGCTCAGACACTACAGTGATGAGCGTGATGCAAAAACCTGAATAGAATGTATGAGGATGAAAGGGTTTTGTGAGCAAATGTCCAGACCATAATGCCACCACCACATCTAGTAGTAACTGGCATACTTATTGATGGAATCAACAGGCTATCCAAGAATTAGGCATATTGTTGAGGCAATGTGGAAGCTTGTGTTGTCATTGACTATACTAGACCAGCTGTGTAGATAAACAGAGGGATTTTGGTTTCCAGGGCTGTCAGTCTGCGATTTCCCATAAGAACTAAATTAACTAACAACAACTAACAAAAAACATCTAAGTCAGGATTAAAATAAATAATAATTATAAATGGTTCCTAAAACCATGTTTCATATCCATAATGTGTGCCACAAATATCTGGGAGGCAAGTGAATACTACAGCATTGTATTGACATAAGACTGGTTCTTTGTACTATAGCAGTCAGAGGCCCAAACTTAGCAAGTTGCTACACTTCAAACTGTTCAGGAACAACACACTAGATAGCATCATAGATAAAATTACTTCAGTACATTTTATACAGCAATAGCTTCAGCCTGGTTAGCCATTATGGATGGGAAATCCATGTGCATTTTTTTATTTTTATAATGGAAAGTAAATATCAAGTTGTTGACAAATTTATTAGGTGACTTTGTGAGATTTACTATGAAACCTCATGACGAAAAAATTGAATGATTACACAAAGTCTTTGTGGGGGAAAAAACAAATCCTGTAGTAATCAGTGTTGGATGAGAATCATAAATTTAGAGCTTCTATTTCGCAAATAGAGAAACATCCAAAAGGTCAGATGCTAATTTCCAGTTTATGCAAACTTGTCTGAACCTCTTTAAGTCTAGTAATTAAGATGGAAATCTCACATGGACAGATTCTTATGGTATTTCTGGTACCTCCTGCTTCTGGATATACTGGAAATGTGGGGTGAAAGGATTTCTTGTGTCTTTTTATGCTTCCACTCCCATTTCCAGCTTAAAACCAGGACATTTTAACATTACATCCTATAGTGTTTAATGAACGTATTGATATTTGTTTGAGCATTCAGTCTTACTAGGCCCACAATTCTAGTATTGTGGACATGGCTAGATCACAGAAAATCATGTGATTAAAAATGTGCTGGTCCCGGGGTACATATTTGTATCCCTTCACCCCATTTCAAAGGTTTAGCTTGTGGATGGGTCAGGTTACTGAGGGTCATGTGACAAAAGGGTTACGACAGTACTTCTTTAAAAGGAAGGCTGCCTAAAAAAAGAAAAGAGGTACCCAGGATCAGGGATAAGAGCTGAGGGCTGTCCACACTAGCCAGGGAAGACTGGGTGGGAGATACCTCTCATGAGCAAGGATTGAGGGGAGACACTTTGGGAAATGCCAGGCAGGAGGACCTGGCTTTGGACAGGAACAGTAGAGTCTGGAAAAAACTTGTTGTTGACTTGACATCGAACTGACATGTTGTGTTAATAAATTAGATCCTAAAAGGGGGTGTTACTTGAATCATGAAAGGCTATATGTAGTTATTGGGGCAAACCCAGAAGAGGGAAATTGTAGCAGTGGACATAGTGTAGAAAGAAGACAGAAAAATAGTCACAGAAAGCCATCACTTTATTAATATATGCACAGTCTGACATCAGTAAAGATACCTAAAGCTTAAGGGGGCAGGCTACCCTTAAACTTCACTATCAGCCATGCTGAAAAGGATTTGGTTTTGCCAGAATCCCCTGCATTTATCTTTTCTTGTGTGTGGAAATGAAGTCCCAATCAAAGGGTACCTCACTCTGTCCATTAAACAAGTGCCAAATCATAACCAAGGGCCCAGCCTTAATCTTACCCAACCCAGTCCTCGGATTTCGGCTATCACTATTGGCCGCAGCCAACCCAACCCACACAGTAGACCACCAGTAGATGTGAGGGATACCTCAGTGGTTTGAGCATTGGCCTGCTAAACCCAGGGTTGTGAGTTCAATCCTTGAGGGGGCCACTTAGGGATCTGGGGCAAAAATTGGTCCTGCTAGTGAAGGCAGGGGGCTGGACTCGATGACCTTTCGAGGTCCCTTCCAGTTCTAGGAGATTGGTATAGCTCCTATTATTTAAAAAAAAAAGTTGTGACAATAACAGATATGAGCTACCAACTAACCCCAAACTAAGACAGGACCTCTCAATGCTAGTCTAGAGTCTGGGAAAATTCTTCCTCCACACAAGACTTCCAAAGGACACCCAGTCACACCACAAACCAACCCACTCATTCAACTAAAGAAGGGGTGGGGCTGGTAGGTAGAAAATGGCTGTGAGAGCCAGGCTATCATCCCTTCGATTTTCTGCTCCCCAGTCAGGAGCAGAGCCAAATGTGGTTACCTATTGTTCTTAAACAGGCAATCAGAGAAGCAGAAAGGCAGGGAAAACCTGCTGCCACTCCAGCCACGCATGAAGCCCTCAGCAACTCATCCCATCATGCCCCCACTCAATTTGAGTAAATGGCCACTCAAATGGTGCACCATCTTCATCTCCTTTCCTTCTCCCTCTCTCCGCCCTCTGTTGGAATTAAAAAGGAACTGAGGGATGTCCAACACAGCAGAGAAGGAACCAGGCAGTGTCTGTTCCCCATCAATTTCACCCTGGTTATCAAAGTGGTCACTTCCAGTTATATTAACAGTGAAAACAGAAAACAGTGCCCTACAGCATCATTATTTCCTATGATCAGACAACAGAGACAGCATAAAACACAAGGGTCATGTGCACTAAGTCAAGAAACTTGCACCTGGTAAAAAAGATAATTACAGATGTCACATCTGACTCAACAATGACATATTCTGGAGATGGTTGTTTTTAAACCAATTCAACACATTTAAGCCTGAAATAGATTACAGATGGGTGATCTGGTTCAGCTAAAATAAACACACAAATTTCCCTCCCCCTCCCCCCAAAAGTAGTTTCAAATGAGTTTTTTGTGTGAGAATGATGTGGAATCTTCACTTCCAGGTTCCTATGAAGACCAGAAATGATTGTGCTGCCACATGTGTTCTCTGTAGAGTTGGTCAGGAAATGGAGGTTTTTCCAACAGAAAATTTGAACAAAACCAGATTTTCTTTTTACTTTTCACTGAAATACACAAAATCTGAGGCCTATCCAAAACTGAATCCGGCTCGGCCTCAGCAGCATGGGGCTGCAGTGGGTTCGAGGCGGTTGTTGCCCTTCCTCTCAGGTGCAAAGCAGCAGCTTCCTGAGTCACTCCCGCCCCCGCGTGCGTTTATGAGCAGATTCATCTCTCCCGGGGATGGCGGCGAATCCGCCGAAGCAGAAAGAAGCGTGCAAGTCGCTGAGGATCAAAGTCATCTCCATGGGCATCGCTGAGGTGGGCAAGGTGAGGAGCAGTGGAAGTGAGATGGGGAGGGGATTCACTCCGATGGGAGTGACTGACAAGCAGGCTGTTCAATTGGATGCCTTGCAGCCCATTGGCCTGTGAGGGAGGCAGCGGATTGGTTGAAAAGTTCGACTGTCATGCTGGTGAGTCAATTGAGACCCTCCTAAATTGGCCGTAGGTAGGTGGAGGCAGGGCATGACAATTCATTACCCAATCAGACCCCCAGCATTGTGGGGGGAGCTTCTGAGTGGCAGTTTACTGGGTGGAGGGGGCGGGGTGTTGCACTTCCATTGGACTAGAAGGCCCGGGACCATTCCTTCTATGCCCCTCCCCCTCGTGGGTGGGGTGTCCTGACATCCCTCTTGGCTCTAGGGCTCTGCCCCCCTGGTTCAGGGAGGGGGGGGAGTGGCTGCTTCCTGGGCCTCCAGTCTGGGGGACTCTCCCTCACTCAGAGCAATACAGGGCCCATAACTCGCATTCTGGTGATCCCAGTGCTGGGCCCTGGGCAGGGAGATGCGCCTGCCTGAGCGGACACCCCCGCCTGGGCATCCTGGATCCTCTGGGTGCCGTATTGCCAACTTCCAACGATCAAAGATCATGAGTCGGACCCCCCAGAAATCATGAGATTGGCCCCAAAATCACTTGATTTTTTAAGAAAAGATCATAGTCTGTTTTTTAGGCCAGTCTCTTGATGTTTGAACTGCCCGTGCCCAGGGTGTGCGCATGGGACAGTTAGTGTCGCCCGCTCTCCCACATGTTCAAGCTACGCTGATTTTGGCCCCTGCTGCAGGAGCTCTCACCCCACATCTGCCCGTCACCTGCCCAGCAATTAATCCTGTTCTCTAGTCCCCCGTCAGTTCTGTCCCCACCCAACCCCCCCAACTTCAGTCCCCTAGCCCTCCTCATCACCACCCAATCAGTTCAGACCTCCTACCCCATCAACCCCCATTGTCCTCAGTTCAGCCAGCACTCACCCTGTCTGCTCAGAACCTGCCATTGTACAGCCCCTTCAGCCCCCAGGCCATAATTCAGCCCTCCCAGCCTCTTAGGATTCTTTACCTTCCCAGGGCCTCGGGGCCTGCAGTTGGGTCCCCTCTCCTACTTCCCAGGCTGACAGCGGGATCCCCAGCTGCCTGGGGCTGACAGTGGGAGACTCTCCCTCTCAGTGGTCAGGGCTCCCGCTGTCAGCCCCAGGGTGGATAGACAGTGAGCAGGCGGTCCAGCAAGCTAGTACATTTCTAAGTAAAATTAATCCAGACTCATGATCTGGGGAGAGAACTCTCAAGTGTCAGGATTTCTCTCCCTCTCTCTCTCATCCAGTGTCCCACCTCCAGCGAAAAAAAGCAGCCTCTCACATTTTCACATGGCTCCAGAAGCTGGGGATTTAGGAAAGACACCAAATACTACAAGACTCACACTGTAAAATAAACCCCTCCCTCCAAACACACAACACTGAACATAAGAACATAAGAGCAGCCATACTCAGGTGAGACCAAAGGTCCATCTAGCCCAATATCCTGTCTTACGACAGTGGCCAATGCCAGGTGCCCCAGATGGCATGAACATAACAGGTCATCATTAAGTGATCCATTCCCTGTCACCCACTGGATTGTCTTGGGCCAGTGCCTCCCCGCTTGGTGCCGCACTTCGTCCGCTAGCCAGGGATGATACCGCTCATGCCTCATGGGCAACGAGGACAAGGCAGCATCTGCGATTGGCTCTAGGGCAAGGGTTCCTGAACTGTGGGCCGTGACACAGTCCCAGGTGGTCTGCCACCGCAGCCATGGGCAGAGTTTGGGGGAGGGGGTATGGGAGGGCATTACAAAGTGGACAGTGATGGAGTGGTGGCCAGCAATGGCCCCCACCCAGGGCCAGAGGAGCCCAGTGCCCCCAGCAGGTGGCAGAAGGCAAACAAGGGGCTGGCCACAAGAGGCAGTGGCTCCTAGGGCAGCTAGAGGGTTCACGGCCATTCCTGCTCTGAGCCACGGCAACCTGTGATCCATGGTTATCAGGCCCCATGGAATATTGGCCCCATGCCCCCCCTCCCAAGAACCACGGTTCAGCAGTGCTGCTCTGTCCTCCTCCTGGACAATGCTGTGTTTGGGCCGTCATTAGTAGTGGCCGGGCCCGGCTTAAGCACCTGCCTCTGCCCAGCACTGGCAGCCCCTGAACGCTTCCCTTGTTCCTGGGCAGGAGATGCCTGTGAGGAGCCCCAGGGTGACTGGGGCAGGCCTGCCTGGTGATGAGCTCAAGGCATTCAGCAGGCTGCTGAGGCAGAGGGTGTCAGCAGGGGCTGGCTGTGGCACTTGCCCGGCCCCTTCCCCCTCTCGCTGGCCCTGGTCCTGGCTGAAGCGAGAGGCCACGCACGTCCCGCAATGCCCCTCTTCCTGGTGAATGCGTGGCGGCTCGGGACCAGGCTGTGTGCTCAGCAGCCCCTTGCCTGATTTCCCATTTAATCAGCCGGAGGGGATGATGGCTTGCCTGCCTGGTGGGTGAGGTGGAAGTGGGCAATATCAAACTGTATACACTGCTAGTGGGGGGGGGGGCACAGTTTAAAGGTTCATCTGCCCCCTGAACAGCTCAAGTCACTGCCCCCTCCTGGGCAAGTCCCCCGTTACCCTCAGTCTCCCTCCCGGACACAGTGGGAAGTGTTAATACTGAGCCGCAATGCCTATTGCAGCTGCACAAGTGAGCCTCAGGGGAAAAGAGTTTGGGAACCCCCTGCTCTAGGTGTCTGCATGGTGGGGCTCACCAACCTACTTAGGGTCTAACTGAAGGAATTTCTCCCCAGCTCAGATTGACAGAGACCTGCCGGGGCGGGAGGGGTGGGGGTTCACCTTCTTCTGCAGCATGGGGCACAGTTCACTTGCTGGTTTAAAGTAAAGGGTGGATTCTCTGAAACTTGAAGTCTTTAAACCATGATTTGAGGACTTCAGTAACTCAGCCAGATGTAAGGAGTCTATTACAGGAGTGGGTGGGTGAGGTTCTGTGGCCTGCAGTGTGCAGGAGGTCAGACATGATGATCACAATGGTCCCTTCTGGCCTTAAAGTCTGAATCTATGAAACATTTTGGCAAAAATACAACAAAAATTGGTTTGGGGATTTTCAGCTCTGAGGAAAAGTCAGTTTTTTGAGCAACTGTACACTTTTCTCAAAAATAAAAATAATAATTTTGTCAAAAAAATTTCCATGGAAAAAAATTTCAAAGGAAAATTTTCAACCAGCCCCAGGGAATCCCAACCTCCAGGGAGCTCTTGAATAGGTATGAGGGGGGTGGGTAGGTAAAAGAGGCAGGATGGTCACTGTGACGGGTTGGATCACAGAAACCCACTTGGGAGCTGCCAGCTGATGTGCAATG
>QXTE01000063.1:0-32670 GCA_003942145.1 Platysternon megacephalum
ATGTTACTCTGTGACAGTGTATTGTGTATAATGTATGTGATTTTTTTTCCGGGGGGGGGAGGGGGCGCAAGGTGGAAGTTTCGCCTAGGGCACAAAATATCCTTGCACCGGCCCTGCTTACAGTATCTGAAACTCAAATGAAAGACGGATACAATGACTCTCTGCCTCAACCTTGAATCTTCTGGTTTTGTAAATTTCATGATAATAAGTGTTGTAGCCAGTGGAGAACACAAATTAATATTAAAGCAATCTTTTTAAAAAAATCAAAGGAATCAGCAGCAAAAGAGCTATGCACTGTATAACTATGTGGCTGAACAGTCATAACCAGAAAGTGTTCACTGAGTGAGAACTTCAATTCATTCCTTGTTTTATACTGCAAATACCCACCAGCCTCTAAATAACAATGTCATAACACCCTGAATGGAATGTGTTTAAAAGTGATCAAAAACACTCTTCATAGCAATACCACTCATTCAGTACTCTAGTTGCCATAAGAGTAGCAAAAGGCTACCAATTAAATCTGATCATTGTTCTCGCCTTGAATTGACTGGATACAAAACGCTTATAAGTGATGGAGGTCATTTGTGTAAGGGTTCCTTGTTTAAAAACAAAGCAAACTCTGTATCTTTTTTACTTTAGTTTTAAAAATCAGGGACTATTTTGAACAACAATTTGTCCAAAATACAGAGTCCAGTTTGGTGATTCCCAGGATCTATTTATGTCATCCTGTCTTCTGGAAAATTATTTTACAATCTTCATCCAACTCTAAAAGTTACTCAAACATTCTTCATTGTTGTTCAGTTCTGTTGTTATCCAACAGAATGACATAATCACTAACAACATATTCCATTCTTCAGTTCTTATTTTTGTAAGTAGTTATAAGTCACAGTAGTTCCACTGATGCTAATGGATAGAGCTGGTTAGAAAATAAAATATTTTTTGCAAACATGTCAAAGGAAATTTCCATTTTTCAAAAATTTCAATTGTTATATTAATAGGAATAAGATTTAGTCACACGAGAAAGGGTTGCAGGATCTGTTCCTCTGTTTAATTTCCTTCATGTAAATCAGCCAGTAAGAACATCATGGCAGGATGAAGCTTCCAAGTATTCCTCATTATTTGGTTTTCATACAATAGACAGAGTGAAATAATCTCTGAAAGACAGAGGGAAAGGAACTTCTGTGAAGTCATATGGCCAAGTTCTGCCCTGATTTATATACCTTGTGTAACACTGTTGATGTTTTAATGAGGTTGTAAATTACTGAAGAATTTCCCATCATGTCAGCAAGGGGGAATAAATCAAAGTGAAGATTATTTAGGGGTTTTCTACACAGTGAGGTAATGCACTCTGCAGGGGTGTGATATCTAAAGTGCACTAACATTTTGCCCATTAATTGGTCTGTGTAGGCCCTGCTGGAGCACTTTAATGTAGTGCTGTTTGCAACAGTGCTACCATAAAGCATACTAGGGAACCTTTAGTGTGCACTAGTAGAGTCTACACAGACCATTTCATGTGTAACATTAGTGCACTTTAAAATTTGCAAGACCTTCCTTCCCCCACCATGTAGACAATGCCACCTGAGAGATATTATTTAACTCTGTTCTTGGCAGTAAAAGATTTTCTGCAGTGAGGAAATCANGGTAATAGGGAATTGTAGTTGTTAGGCCCTAGGGTCACCTACCCAGTATGAGTTCAGGCTCAGGGTCTGCCATAATGCTTTAGTCTTGCAGTCTCCGGTAATGACTTAACTGCTTGAAGGTATTTACTACCTGCTGAGTGTGTAACTGCTGTAAGGGAAGGAAGGGGGAGAGGGGGGAGTGGGGGGGGGGGGGGGGGAAGAACTTAGCTAGAGTAAAGTATAAAAAGAGAGAAACTGTTTTTGTATCTGTGTGCTTGATCTGAGACGGGTCAGTCTCCTTGCACCGCTTTGAGATCTCAAATAAACGTTGTTTGCTTCTCCACCCTGGTGTGTTCATTGGCGCGAAGCACACCGGGCAACGAACCCCCGCTGTTGCTGTCCTCGGGCACTCTGTGCCGGCAACAGTTTTGGCGTCCCTGGGTGGGCTCGAGGCTGAAATTTAGCCTCCCGGAGGTCGACCCCTCCCGGAGGTCGACAGATCGCAGCAACGACCGACGCCCAGCCGGCACCGGTGACTTCATCGGGGGCCTCGGCGGAGACGCAGTTTGGTCGACCCCAGAGGGCACAACGGTGCAACGCGCTCGAGTAGTGGAGAAGCAGCTGCGGGCGACGGTGGGGAACCGGTCCTGTGGATAAGGTAGGAACAGTCCAGTAAAGTGGACTTTTATTTGTTATGACCTGGGGACGCCCAGTGTCTCTCTTGAATATGGGGCAGGGACAGAGTACTGCAGGCAAGGCAAGGTGCACGCCCTTAGAATGCATTCTGGTGAACTGGAAAGTGTTGAGCTCAGATCCATTGATTAAAAGTAAACTGAAAAGATTCTGTACAGTAGACTGGCCTCAATATCAGCTAGAGGACCAGGAAAGGTGGCCACCGGAGGGATCACTTAATTACAATACGATCCTTCAATTACTCCTGTTTTGTCAGCGAACGGGTAAATGGAATGAACATATGTATGCACAGCTGTTTATGTTGTTAAGAGGTAGATCAGATCTTTTGCAAAAGTGTAATTTGACTCCGACAGGTTCGGTAGTAACTGTTGTTAGTTCCCAGAACCCTTCCCCGGTTGTAATGGCAGAGCCGGTGTCCCCTTCGGCTCCAACACCCCCACCATATAAAGACAGGGTGCCTCAGATCCCAGAGATTGCCCCCTCTGTGGGATTTACTGAGACTGTGATAGCCCGTCCTGGAGCAGACAATCGCCCAGCCGCTACTATGCAGGTCTACACACATGTGCCTTTTAATCCAGTGGACCTGGCAGCCTTTAAGGCACAAGCAGGGGAATTCTCTACGAACCCCAGCAAGTTTATCTCGGTTTTTGAGGGGTGTCTAGCCAGTCACAAGCCTGACTGGGATGACTGTAACATCCTTATGCAGACCCTGCTGTCTGAGGTGGAGCGTAATCAGGTTGTGTCAAAGGCACGGGAGGAGGCACAGCGTAAACATGAGGCAGACCCAGTAAACGTCCCTACTGCAGCAGACCAGGTCCCTATAGCAGACCCCCGGTGGAATCCCAACGATCCGACGCATCTCACCCATCTCACCCTGTATAAGGAGCTCCTATTACATGGTCTCCAGCACTCAGCTGTACGCCATCACAATTGGGCAAAACCATATGAAGTAATGCAGGAGCCAAATGAAAGTCCGGTTGCTTTTCTGCAGCGTATTCGGGACGCCATCAGGCAAAATACTAATGCAAATCCTGATGAGCAGGCAACTGAGGCAATTATAAAGGGCATTTTTACCAGCCGTGCGGCCCCTGATATTAAAAGAAAGCTGCAGAAAAAGGAGGATCTAATGGGCATGACCATGGCACAAATTCTGGAAACTGCAAACAGGGTTTACAGCCTTAGAGAGGGAGAAAAGGAAAAGAGGCAAGTGAAGATGATGGTAACAGCAGTACAAGCTGGTGGCAGGGGAAAGTTTCAGGAAGGTGGAAGGGGCCGAGGGATGAGAGAACGTGGACGTGGGCGCCCTGGCTCACAAGAGAGACGTTTGGGTCGCAACCAGTGTGCTATATGCCGGAAGGAGGGACATTGGAAAAATGAGTGCCCCGAAAGGGAAGATTCCCCTTTGATGGCAGCGAGGGATCAAGAATAGGGGTGTCAGGGGAGACGGACTATCCTGCCCCCGGAACCCCGAGTAAAAATGCGGGTGGGAGATTCAGAAATAGACTTTTTAATAGACTCTGGAGCAGCACGAACTGCTGTAAACCAACCCCTTCAGCTGCCTGTGGCAGATTCCCTCACTGTGGTGGGTGCCACAGGAAAAGGAACCAAGTGTCCAGTGTATGCCCCAGCAGAATGTGCTTTGGGAAACAGAACTCTATCTCACAAACTGGTGTACCTCCCTGATTGCCCAACGCCTCTATTAGGACGGGATCTGCTTTGTCGCTTAGGTGCCACCCTGCAGTTCACACAGGATGAAATAACCCTCACCCTACCCCCAGAAAATGCATGGATAATGACCCTTGCAACTGAGCCTCCAGCCATGCAAGCCCCTGAGTGGAGCGAGTGGCAGGACCAGATATACCCCCTAGTCTGGGCATCGGGGATCCCGGGAAAGGCCACTCATCACACCCCCATCAAGGTTCAGCTCCTGCCAGGGAAAAGTCCGGTGCGGATTAAGCAGTATCCGATCAAAAGGGAAGCCAGAGAGGGACTACAGGAGACTATAGATCAGTTCCTAAAGTACGGGGTACTTCGAGAATGTCAGTCAGCTTGGAACACTCCTATCTTGCCTGTACAAAAGCCCAATGGGACATATCGGCTGGTCCAGGACCTGAGGGCAGTTAATGAACGGGTTAAGACTCTGCACCCCCTTGTTCCAAATCCATATACGCTGTTGGCCTCTATAGGGGGGCAGTACACCCATTTTTCAGTCCTAGATTTAAAAGATGCCTTCTTCACTATTCCAGTCGACACACAGTCCCAGGAGATTTTCTCTTTTGAATGGGAAGACAAAAGAAGGGTTAAAAAGCAGCTTTGCTGGACAGTGTTGGTCCAGGGATTTAAAAACTCCCCCACCCTTTTTGGACAAGCCCTGGCCAGAGACCTGAATGAGTGGGACAATGAGGACAGGGTCCTCCTTTTGCAGTACGTAGATGATTTGTTAATTGCTGCTGTGGGTCTAACCCCTTGCCTTAAAGCTACAGTGAGCCTCCTGAACTTTGTTGGGCTCCGAGGATATCGAGTAGCACGGAGCAAGGCTCAGATTGCCCTCCCAGAAGTACAGTACTTAGGATTTCACATCAGGCAGGGGGAGCATCAGCTTTCAAATGAAAGGAAGGAAGCTATCTGCCAAATTCCTATTCCAAGCAATCGTAAAAGGCTCAGGGCTTTTCTGGGCATGGCAGGCTTCTGCAGAATATGGATCCCAGAGTTTGGACTGTGGGCTAGACCCCTGTATGACTGTGTTAAGGGAACGGATCATGACCCCTTTCACTGGTCCCCAGTAGCCGACCAGGCATTTAAAGTGTTAAAAAGGAAGCTGATGGAAGCCCCAGCCCTGGGTTTGCCTGACCTCTCTAAGCCCTTTCAACTGTATGTATATGAGCGAAAAGGGGTGGCCCTGGGAGTGCTTACCCAGTTGCTAGGCACCTGGAAACGTCCTATAGCCTACTTCTCTAAACAACTGGATCAGGTTGCCAAGGGATGGCCGCGGGCGGTCGCAGCAACTGCCCTAGTGCTTGGGGAAGCGGAGAAACTGACACTGGGAGGAGCCGTGCAAGTGTATACTCCCCATATGGTTCAAGCCCTGCTGGATACTAAAGGTGGTCTGTGGCTAACACAGGCTCGGGTTGCTCGATATCAGGAAAAACTTGTAGAGAATCCTGAAGTTACCTTACAGACCTGTCCCTCCCTCAATCCAGCTACCCTGTTACCAGAGACAGAGAAGCAGGAACATGACTGTCTGGAGGTCATAGATGCCCAATACTCCAGCCGTCCGGATTTAAAAGATCAACCCCTCCCTAATGCAGACTGCGAGTGGTACACTGATGGCAGTAGCTCTGTTACAGACGGACAAAGGAGGGCGGGTTATGCTATTGTATCTCTTCATGAAACAGTGGAAGCAAAGGGTTTGTCTGCTGGGACATCAGCCCGNCCTTCATGTAAATCAGCCAGTAAGAACATCATGGCAGGATGAAGCTTCCAAGTATTCCTCATTATTTGGTTTTCATACAATAGACAGAGTGAAATAATCTCTGAAAGACAGAGGGAAAGGAACTTCTGTGAAGTCATATGGCCAAGTTCTGCCCTGATTTATATACCTTGTGTAACACTGTTGATGTTTTAATGAGGTTGTAAATTACTGAAGAATTTCCCATCATGTCAGCAAGGGGGAATAAATCAAAGTGAAGATTATTTAGGGGTTTTCTACACAGTGAGGTAATGCACTCTGCAGGGGTGTGATATCTAAAGTGCACTAACATTTTGCCCATTAATTGGTCTGTGTAGGCCCTGCTGGAGCACTTTAATGTAGTGCTGTTTGCAACAGTGCTACCATAAAGCATACTAGGGAACCTTTAGTGTGCACTAGTAGAGTCTACACAGACCATTTCATGTGTAACATTAGTGCACTTTAAAATTTGCAAGACCTTCATTCCCCCACCATGTAGACAATGCCACCTGAGAGATATTATTTAACTCTGTTCTTGGCAGTAAAAGATTTTCTGCAGTGAGGAAATCAATTCAACTGACCAAGAAAAATCCGACAGTTGAAGAATCCCAGAAACCACATAAGCCCTAATAGCATATTCCAGTAGTGCCCACTGTATTGAAAATAACCCACTTCAGTGAAAAGCAGAAAAGAAGCTACAAGGCTATGAGACTAGAAAAATGTGCTCATCCTATGTTAAAAACAGATTTTACACAATATCTTTTATTTAGGAACTACATGGGGTCAATTTTATTATAAGAATATATTGGAAATACTGATTATAAACATGGCATACGTGTGAGGTATAATTTTTGCAAAACAATAAACAAAAATTAAAATATTTTTCTTTCAGTCTCAGAAGCAGGACTGACTTCCAGCCTGGTTGCTAGGCAACCCAGCAAGGCCCTGTGAGCCTTCTCCAAACTCTCATACCTCCTCACTGGGAAGGGAACCTGCAGCCTGCTACTTGAGCCTTGCAGAGGCTGCACAGCCTGCAGCTGCATTTGCCCTGCTCCTGCTTCCAGTCCTTACTCCTGCCTGGCTCCCAGTCCTGACTCAGGATCCAAGCTTTGACTTGGCTTCTCAACGCTGACTTCAGTTTACCTTTCAGATTGATGTCCGAATCTGACCCCAGTTCTGGCCTGTCACTTTGGCTCCCTGACAACAATTCCAGCTTCACTCTCAGCCTGGTGCTTGACTCCTGGATCTGCACTCACCACTACTCCAAACGTCCACTGCAAACACCAGATGCCATCCTGCTGCACCCACTAGGTAGGATGCCCAAGCTCCAGCAGGTTATACATAGATTCTAAAGCCATAAGGGACCAGTGTGATCATATAATCTGACCTGTATAACCCTGTATAACACAGGCCGTATAACTTCCCCAAAATAATTTCCTTGGAAATAGAGCATATCTTTTAAAGTTAAAGCAATACTGTGGAATGGAGGTGGAATTAGAAGAGAGATTTTCTTAATATTCAAGATGGAAAAAGTAGTCTTGAGTGCAGTTGTTCTTTAAGAAGGAATGTGCCCTCTGAGACTTCCACAAGACTGAGCCAAGATTGAGAGGCTAGTGTAATTTACCTCTATCATTCACCTTTCAGAGCTTCAGGAGGTGCTGAAAAAAAGATAGGAATATCATTTTCCAAGGCTTGTTTTACAGTTGAAAACAGCAGAATGAAAATCAATCAAAAAGGAAATTCATGCATGTCATGTTTTGTTCAAGCAGAAAATTGTTAAACATCCACATATTACCAAATATCTACCTGTATATTTATACATTGCCTGTATTTACTCCTAAATAGCTTTGCAACCACATGAGGTCAGAGATCTGATTTCTGCTCAGAGCTCAACAGTTAAAATAACAATTTGCAGAAACCATGCTCCCTCCCCCTCTTTTTGCAATGGTGCTATCTGCTGGAAACAAAATTCTGCTTTCAGTTACATCAGCACAATACCTATTAAAGTCAATGAGAGTTGCACCTATATAACTGAGAGCAGAATTTGAACAAAGATATTATTTAAATGATTTTTTTTTCTTCCCTGCATAATTTTCTCTGATTGGGAAGGATCTTTGGTTCAGCCTCAAATTGTCTTCAGTTTCTGGCCTGAAGCATTTTAATGAAAGTGGAGTAGGTCCTCCAGAGTTGTGGAGGTGAAATATCAATTTCAGCCTGTGCCCATCTTGATAATTATTTTGTCCACTCTAGCTTGTTTATCATAATTACACAGTATTAACATGCTTATCCTGATCTCTTCTATTGCTTACTGGTCCTTCTTCCCTCTCCTCTCTTCAGATAATCTATATCTTAAAGTTAATATTAACTTGGACTGTTCAAAGAACTTCTTATTTAATTCAAGTCTGTTGCAGACTCTTACATTAGCAGTCTTGGTGCATTATGTTAACTTTTTAAAAGCTATGGTTATACACACTGCTATTTTTCTCTGGGTGGCTATGTAAGCAGGTACTATTCTCACCCCACTTCTAACATAGTGTACACAGAATGGATCTGGCCGAAGCTTTCCCCTTTTAAGGTTTGGCTTTACCTTTAACTTAAATAACAACAAAACAAACATAACCCTCAGCCTATGCTTGGTTGCTCTTAGGGTTTTTCCTGTAGTACCCAACTGTCTCTGCCCCTTCTTCCTGCCAGGTCAGAGCTAATGGTCCTGCCAGGTCTGGCTGCATAGGAGATTCAGCAAAAATAACTCCATCTCTTTGCAGAGTTCAGAACTTCATTTTAGATGCCTGTCAACACTGAAGAATCACAGAGGAGATTGGAAAAACAAGCTGATCTGTGCTGCCTTGAGGTTAGACCATCATCTGGTTTATTACAAATCTGTTAAATTTAAAGCCCAGTCCTACAAACACATACTGCTGTCTACCCATTGTGAATAGAACTGACTTTCCATAGTTCTTACTACTCACAGTTGGAAGAAAACATAATGCCTGGTAGTGAGTGAATGCAAGATCAGGTGCTTAGAATGGAAACTTCTTGGATTAGGCATCATGTTGTCCAAAATCTTTCTGCTGGTGGTATCAGACTCAGATGATGAAAATGAACATGCATTGGTCCACTCTGCTTTGGATCGTTATCGAGCAGAACCCATCATCAGCATGGACGCATGTCCTCTGGAATGGTGGTTGAAGCATGAAGGGACATATGAATCTGTACTGCATCTTGCACGTAAATATCTTGCGACACCGGCTACACTAGTGCCATGCAAACGCCTGTTCTCACTTTCAGGTGACATTGTAATCAAGAAGCGGACAGCATTATCTCCTGCAAATTGTAACCAAACTTGTTTGTCTGAGCGATTGACTGAAGTAGGACTAAGTGGACTTGTAGGCTCTAAAGTTTTACATTGTTTTATTTTTAATGCAGTTTTTTTTTTACATAATTCTATATTTGTAAGTTCAACTTTCATGATGAAGAGATTGTATTACAGTACTTGTAGTAGGTGATTTGAAAAATACTATTTATTTGTTTTTTACAGTGCAAATATTTGTAATAAAAAATAAATATAAAGTGAGCACTGTACACTTCGTATTCTGTGTTGTAATTGAAATCAATATATTTGAAAATGTAGAAAACATCCAAAAATATTTAAATAAATGGTATTCTATTATTGTTTCAGTGCAATTAATCGCGATAATTTTTTTTATCGTGATTACTTTTTTTAATTGCTTGACAGCCCTATTTATTACTAATAATAATATACTAAAATATATTAAATGTAATAATTGGTTTTACTATACGTCCCTAAATGGCTGGAAACCTAGGGCCTCATCCAAAGCCCACTGAAATCAATGGGAGTCCATCTAATTACTTCATTAGGCTTTGGATCATAGTTACCCGAGAAACAGTCTATCTCCCTGTACAATATTGCTGCAATTGCGGTCCACAGAGGGCTCAAGCTGGATGCCCTCATTTTAAAATGAAGAGAGCTACTGGCAGTGTGTTCTCCATGAATTCTCAACTTTGGAATTCTTTGCCTTACTTTTCATCCACTGGATTTGATAGCCTTCTTAGCCCATTGTAACTTGATTTTTTTTCCCCTGGGAATTTGGGACTGGGCATGCTGCAGTCAGAGTGGTTTATTGTGCCTGCTACAGAAGGGCTTTTATTACTTTGTCTACTGGTGGGTATTGATTTCTTAAAGTGAGATGACCAGGCTGTTTATATGATATTTTGAACAATCATCTCTGTTTCTTTGTTTATCACTGCTAGGACGCAAATGCATTGGGCATATCCTCTCGCCTTTTAAGTTCCTTTTGAAAACCATGCTGTCTCACTTCTGCCATGCTGCCTAAAGTGCATTTTGTTGATTAGTTGATTAGAAAATTTTGTTGATTAGAAAATGTCTCTTGTTCCCCTTCCCTGACTGCTGTCTACTTGTCTTTTTGTCCTTCCTTAACTGTGAACTCCTACGGATAGGAACCATCTATTCCGGAATCTCTGAAAAGAGCTTGACATGTTGTAGATGCTACCACAACTAAATAAGAACACTGTGAACATTAAACTATGTAATATAGGTTGGTTGTTTATTCATTTTTATATGGGAATTATCAATAATTAGTACATTCGATTCTTTATACTCTTAGTTTAGGCATGTGATTGAGTCATGAAGTATTCCATTCTGGGTCAGGGCAAGAAGGGGTTAATGGTCCGCTCAAGGGACAGTTCTTCAACCTCTTATTTACTTATGTAGTTCTTTTGTGGGTAGTCCCATTCAGTTCAATGGGTGCTACTTCATGTTAGCAACAGTTGCACACCTGAGAATTATGGAATCAGTACTGGAGTTCAGTTTATTGTTTTTGTGTATTTTTGAAGTAGAAAAAGGAGTCCAGAGGAAGGGTTTTGTCAGGGTAAGGTGCTCTATAGATTGATGCTATCAGCTTTATTCACAACACAGGGGAAAACGATTGTTTGACAATGACAAAAGTCCCACATCAGAAATGACCCATATGTTTAAACTTTGATCCAGAGATAATAGCAATGGAGAATAAATGACAACTTAATAAGAATTTGTTTCCTTTGAGAACCAAATTTTCAATAAACCTCTAAACGCTTACTAGGCAACATGCATCTACTGGGCATTTTCTGCATTCTAATCCTCACACGGTCAGTACAAAACCCAACTTGTGCATGTCCCACAGGCATTACAGATACATTTTCTTTCAGGGGCAAATTGATAATTTGGCCTTTAGAATTTCACAAACTAAACTTCATGTCTCTTGGTAAATAGGAATCAACAAAACAATCAGCTCTGAAGGGAGAGGGATAGCTCAGTGGTTTGAGCAGTACCCTACTAAATCCAAGATTATGAGTTCAATTCTTAAGGGAACCATTTAGGGCAAAAACCTGTCTGGGGATTGGTCCTGCTTTGAGCAGTGGACTAGACTAGATGACCTCCTGAGGTCCCTTCCAACCCTGATATTCTATAGTTCTTATCCTTAGAGCTTTCACTCTTTTCCCTAACTTGTTACTTATAACATTTCTAGGCCTGGAAAGAAGTCCCATAGGGTAACCAAAATTCTGACTTCACAATATTTCCCTAGGCAGATACCCTCATCAGTGTAAAATTTGCCAGTGTAAGGGACTGGACCTGTATGTGGAATTTGAATGTTTTAACTTCTTTGGCAGCTTTGTTAGTCACCTATCTATACTCTCCGATGTTTTAAGCTGCACAGTCCTGGTTTTGTCTGGTATTATTGTGGATGCATGGAGGATGCCATTTTGCAGACTGTGCTGCTCTGCCGGCGCTGGTGTGACCTTGTGTCCTCGGTGCTCTGCAATATGGTGTCCTCAGTGCAGTGTGAGGTCACACCAGTGCGGGTGTGGTCACACAGGCAAGGGTGGGCTCATGCCATTTTGGAAGCCCTGTATTTTGGGGGTGCATCACTGGCCTACCTACTTTAAGGAAACATGAAAAAAACACTGTAAGAAATGTAAGTTTCTTCACTCAGAAAAGTTATCATCTTGCCCGAGTATCCTTGTATATATTCAACACATGCACAGTCATTTTTCATGGACTTTTGCACTTATAACTCAGCTGAGAAGATATCTTATATCTTAAATGACCTGAGCAGAGGCATAAGTACTGAATTTCTTCTTTACTTAGTGCCACTGAGATTAAAATGAAATGAAGAATGGAAAGCTTCCTTGACGTGAAATGAAAATCTGTGTGGAAATTGAAGTTAGTAAGTGTGACTGCTATTTACAAAGTCATCCTGGAGAAATCTCTGTAATCCACTGTGAATTAAACTAGTATTAGATAAATCACTATCCCCTCCCTCCAACATGCACTAGTTTCAATAGAATATATTGACATTCTCTGACAGCTCAAGTACCCTTCCAAACCATTTATAGGTGCCCAGCCAGATAATTCAGGTTGGGGTTTTCAAAAGCATTCAATTTTGGCTTAACTACTCCCATTGAAGCCAATGTTAAAACTCTCACTGACTTCAGTGGGCACAGAGTTAGGACAATTCTGTGTGATTTTGAAAATCCCATACTCAGTCACTCAGGGTCTCAGTTTCCTTATCTGTAAAATTGGGGATACCTACTTACATAACTAGATGTTATGAGGCTTATTTCATTGATATTTGTAAATGCTTGGTATACTTGGACAGAAGGTGATATAGAATTATAGGGTATGTCTACACAGCAAGGAAGAATCTGTGGCTGGCCCGTGCCAATTCAGGGTGGCAGGACTGTTTCATTGCTGTGTAGACTTCTGGGCTCAGGCTGGAGCCAGGCCCTAGGATCCTGTGAGGTGGGAGGCTCCCAGAGTTCAGGCTCCAGCCCAAGCCCAGAAGTCTACACAGCAATGAAACAGCCCTGCGAGCCTGAGTCAGCTCGCACGAGCCAGCCCCAGGTTTTTCTTTGCTGTGTAGCCATACCCATAGAAGAGGGAAATAGGCACCTGGGGATAGGGGCAGGGATTTCAAAAGCACAGAAGATGTTAAATGCCCTCTTCCCCTTTGTGCCTTTGAAAATCTCCCCCTTGTCCTCTAGGAAACAAACTTTAATCAACACAAAGAGATGTCAACATTTAAAATATGATAGCACAGATTGCATGGTGAAGATTCACAGGAATAAAGGTGCACTCAAATATTCCTAAGTGATTATGAAGAAAATAGTATGCAGAATCACAAACATAAGCATGTTCTGTCCATCTTGGAGCAAACACAGAACCATGTGTTAGAATATTACAATTAGAGCTGGATGAAATATCTCTTAAAAATACCGGTAATTAAAATTTGAAATCCTTTTTCATCCCACTAGTTTTTGAAACAGACCATGTAACAGGGGGTGCTGGTCCTTTAAGGACAGGTGAAGGCCCAACACTTCTGTTACTATCTTGTCCTGCTAAGGAAAGGCATTCTAAGGATGCTAGTTCCCAGAGGAAGGATAGAAACTGTAGGATGGAAACAGTGCATGCTGGGGAAGGGAGCAGGAATGTAAAAGAGATTCATTTGCCATAGTGTAGAGATAGACTTGGTGATAAGAGGAGGAGAAGGAGCTGCTGCAGCAGCTGCTGCTTTCTTGTGAAGCTTTCCGGTGACCAGTCCAGGCCAGCAGAGTGGTTCCTAGTGGAGACAAGGAACAATCCCAGCAGAAGATGTGGTGAAGTAGCCAGGGAGATGGCCTGAGAGATAGGCAGGCAAACATGGGAAGTGGCACTGGGGAAGAAAGGGAAGCGGGAACAATGGAGTTTGGAGTGATTAGCTGCTTCACAGTGACTAGCTGTTTAGGAAGGCAACTAGAATATTCACCAGAGGTACTGTGTGATTGACAAAAGATGTTACTGCCGATAAAGGGAGAGCCACAAGTAAGCAACATCAAACTGCATTTCCTTTCCTTCCTTGCCTGGATATTAGCTGCATTCTCATCTACTCAAGGAAGTTCTATAAAGTCTTCATAACAAAAATAGTAGTCTCTTTGGCAGGAGTACAATCATATATGCTATGCATTTTTTCTTAAACACTAATAGAAAGAAAGAGAAAGTAACATTTTCTAAAAATCTAGGGGGGATATTTAACAAAACACATTTCACATACCAGGAAGGGTCACAAAAAACAATTTTACTTCAATGTATTTCTCAGCCATCAGTTTGATATGCATTTGGTTTTTGTGTGCACTGAAGGAGGACTGTTAGATTTGGATTTTCTGTGGTTTATTTACTTTCTGGTGAATTCTATTTTTCAATGCAATGTGCCTGGAACAGGCGTCCATGTCATAATTCTTTGAAATTACAACAGGGCTAGTTGGCCAAGTGTAGGCCACAAAGCCAGGTGACCAACAGCAGGCCTCCAGATTAGATGACTTCAGTTCTAAAGAAGATACTGTCTGAAGCAGTCTGTGGCATTAAAGAAAGAATAATGGAGGTGTCAGACTGTTCCTCCTCAGATGAATTTTCTTTGTGACTTTGAAATCTATCTACTTTTATCTGTGTGGGATTCTTTCAGCATTCTGCAGTTAGATGCCTTGGCTCATCTGAAACATTCACCTAAAGCTGTCAAAAGCATTCATCTGTGAATACTGAACAGTATCCACTTACTGGGAAAATGTTCCCGTTGTATTTTAGCTCTGAATCTTCTACTTCACAGTTTCAAATGATGAAAGAATAATTGGAGCAGGGAGACTGGACCTTGGATCTCCCACTTTGGTGCCCTATCCACTGGAGTGCAGAGTCATTCTCTCTTGCTCTCTCTCTAGCCCAATGATATGGGAGAAGCCAGATCCAATCCCCCTGCTCCAATCACTCTTTCATTATTTATCCACAGTTGAACAGCTTCAATAGGAGAGAGTGAGAGAGCCTGTGATGGGGTGTACCTGCCCTGCACCAGCCCCAAAAGGGTAAACTGTGCTTTGCAGGCTAAGGAAGCCCTGCCCCTCCGACTCTGCAGCCTGGAGGCAGAGCATAAAAGGAAGCAGCCCAACTCAGTCTGGGCAGGCTGCTGAAGGGGACGGACGCAGACTGCAGGCTCTCTCCAGGGAGCTGCTACAGGCTCCTAGTACAGAGCCACGGCACGCAAAGTTCCAGATGGACTCCAGGCTGGCTGATGAGCCTGGAGAAGAGACCATGCCGGCAGGAGCTATGCCACCCGAGGACCCCAGAGACCAGGGAGAAAGTGTAGGAGCAGCTCAGGGAATTAGACTCTTCTCCAGTGAGTGAGCCGGGGAACCAGTCAGCGTGTTTCAGGATGATCCCTGCTGACTCGGTGGTGAGCATCACCGCCAGGGCTCTGGGCTGGGACACAGAGGAGCAGGGAGGGCCTGAGTCCCCATACCCTGGGCGCCACACCCCTCTAAGTAGTGCCCCATTTCCCCAATGGATCAATAGGCTGCACAATCCCACAGAGTGGGCTACTCTATTGACTCTGGCCAGTAGTCTGTGCTACCCTAGGAGGAAGGGCTGCTTTATTGACTCCAGCCATTAGGTCATACTACCACATTTGATAGTCAGGGTCACGAACAAGGGACTTAACCAGATGCTATACAGTTATTTTCTCCTTCTCCACACCATCCATGACCTGGCATCCATGACAGAGTGTACCTACCCCGTGACAAAGCCCCACACCGCAATATCCCATAGCTCAGTAGTTAGAGCATTTTCCTAAGTGGTGGGAGACCCCTGTTCAACCCCTAACTCTTTTTGGGCATCGAGGCCTCAGGACCTGCTCTGATACCAAGCAACAAGTCCCACAGAAAACCAGTAAGATGCAATTTAACCAAGTACACAGAAGCTCTTGTTTCTGAGACAGCAGTGGCTTATTTTGTCTTTGATGTTCTCTGTGGCGTCTTACATTTTCATAGAAAATGTGAATTAAGTAACCTTTATAATGTCCAAGTAGCACTCTTGGTGAGCTGCAGCACTACATTGAGTTGAGAAATGTCAAGTACTTAAGGTATGCAGAGACAAAAGCAGTGGCAACATTGTCTTCTGTAAATTTTCAAGAAAGGAAATTGCTATTGTAGATGAGTTGGCTTTGTGGATAAGAGCAAAGGCCAAGCAGTGACAAGTGCAAAGAATTTATGAAGCTCACAGATTACAAGTTTTCTGTTCATGATTGTAGTAATCTGTTCTCTTATTGTCCTTTATTCAGTCTCACTTGTATCTTTGCAGACCTTTAGCATTTTGATTTCTTGTTACAAAGTTTTCAATCTTTGAGATGTTAATTTAAAAAAATCCTCAATATAGACACAATAGTCAGTGGAACAATGGGAGTTAATTCAAATTTTTTAATATATTTAGAAAATTAATACTTTCACACCAGCAGGAACAAAGAAATTCCTATCAGAATTTCAAATGAAAAATTACAATAAGAGACATTTTGCTCTGCATCTTCAGTTTTCAGAGTTATAAGGAAAGTGCGGGCAGGGGGGGGGGGGTTAACACAAGTTAAGAGATAGTTCTTTAAATGAAATACAATCATGACTTGTTGCGTATTCAGATGGAAACCATTCCTCAAAGTGCAATGATCATTTAATGGCTCTCTCCTCCTGATAATGGAAAAAATTAGTAGCCCTTTTGGTGTTGGTCTTGTGATCATATGTAATGTGTGTGAATGTTACTTCTTTCCCTCTCCTTAGGAAACAAAGTAATCTGGAAGTCCTGACTTTAAATGAGTTCTGTACCTGCCTTATTAGAAAGGAAGCATGGTCTACTGAACTGAGCACAGGATGATGAGCCTGTAACTCCTGTGTTTTGTTCTGGGGACTTTGGCACATCACTTGAACTCTTTGTGCCAAATCCTGCTCTCCTTATTCCCAGCGGCGGCTCCAGGCACCAGCGCTCCAAGTGCGTGCCTGGGGCGGCAAGCCACGGGGGGCACCCTGCTGGTCCCTGCAAGGGCGGCAGTCAGGTGGCTTGCCTGCAGGAGGTCCGCCGGTCCCACGGATTCGGCAGCAATTCGGCGGCGGGTACGCCGAATCCGCAGGACCGGGGACCTCCCGCAGGCATGCCACCGAAGGCAGCCTGCCTGCCGTGCTTGAGGCGGCAAAAAAGCTAGAGCCGCCCCTGCTTATTCCTACAAGTAGTTGCAATGAAATCATGGGGATTGTTTACATGAGTAAGGAAAATAAGACTTAACCTCTGTCTCATTTCCCCCACTGTTAAATGAGGATAATGATTTTTAACAGAGGTGGTATTAGGCTTAATTATGTAGTAACACTTAGCATTCATAGCACTGTATTGTTATTTGTTCTGTGAATATTCTGCTTTTGCAGAATTAGTGTGCTTCAACCTGAGGGTTCCACATTAGGCAAAATATGGTTGAATTCTGAGGGAAGTTACAGCACTGTAGATATAGAGGCTACCAGGGTCAGGATTAGGCCCATAGTAATTACCCTGCTTATTTTTTGAGCATGTGGTAAGTGCTATCATCTTTGAGACCACATTGCTTGTTCGATCCATCCATCCTTCCCTATGCAGCATTTCTGTTCATCTATCCCCTTGCAGCACAGTGCAAAGCTGTTCAAAGGTTTGCCTTTGCAACTTAACTCATTTCCAAGCAAACACACCAAACTTTTCCACAGCGTTTCACAAAGCATTGTTTAAAAGAAGTCAAGTGAATTCGTATGTTCTTGAAGCACAAAGACTACAGTATATTTTCAGAGTATGTTATCACAGAGAAGAATGATATGTTCTCTCATTAATGTAACCATATTGTTTGTGGTAAGAGATACAATACTAACCACTTCCTTTGGTTAAAGGTTCTGTAGAATTGAACATGAATGAAACCAACAGGGTTCTATAGAAGTTACTCCTAAGTATAGAACTTAAAGAATTCTATATCTTTTTTGAATCTTTTAAATCAATCAGCATTCAAGAGCAGAGTTACTAGGAACTGAGCTAGTTCAACTAAAGTCAAAGAGGGTTGGAGCAAGACATAAGTTTCTCTTAAATTATACAGGGTGGTTTAAAAATTCTGTAGAAAGGATCACACTGCATGTGTCTTCTGTACATCAATATAACAAGCTTAACATGCATGAACCAAATACATTAATTTTCTTTGTGCATGGTCTTAATCCTAAAGAATGGACAAATGTAATGGTAAAAAAATTGACAGCTGTCACGGGGCAAGGCTCCTCTCCCGCTTTCTTCCTCACAGAAACAGCACAGACTCCAGTGGTTGTGTCTCCACTGTATTCTTTTATTTTAAGTTCCCTCCACCATGTCCACAACAATCCCCATACAACAGTCTATTTACAGTGCCAACAGCACTTTTTGGCCCTTACCCCGGGACCTGGGTGGCTCTCCATTGAGCCCACCATGTTACTGAGCTCAACTAGCCCTAGTCTCGTCTCTCTCTCTCTCTCATATGATCCTGGCACATCCTTCCTGCCTCTTTATCAGCCTTGGGCTGATGGGGTAATTGGCTCCTTAGACCATCCAGCAGGCCAGCCTGATTGTCAATTTTAGGTCAAATTTAGCAGAGTTACCTCGATTTAAGCCTGGACCTGTCCACACCACGAAGCCCTTTTTTTCGACTTAAAGGGCTCTTTAAATCGATTTCTTTACTCCACCTCCGACGAGGGGATTAGCGCTGAAATCGGCCTTGCCGGGTCGAATTTGGGGTAGTGTGGATGCAATTCGACGGTATTGGCCTCCGGGAGCTATCCCAGAGTGCTCCATTGTGACCGCTCTGGACAGCACTCTCAACTCGGATGCACTGGCCAGGTCGACAGGAAAAGGCCCGCGAACTTTTGAATTTCATTTCCTGCTTGCCCAGCGTGGAGACCACGCAGAGCTCATCAGCACAGGTAACCATGATGGAGTCCCAGGATCGCAAAAGAGCTCCAGCATGGACCGAACGGGAGGTACAGGATCTGCTCGCCATATGGGGAGATGAATCCGTGCTAGCTGAACTCCGTTGCAGTAAACGAAATGCCAAAACATTAGAAAAAGTCTCAAAGGGCATGAAGGACAGAGGCCATAACAGGGATGCACAGCAGTGCCGCGTGAAAATTAAGGAGTTAAGGCAAGCCTACCACAAAACCAGAGAGGCAAACGGAAGGTCCGGAGCAGAGCCGCAGACATGCTGCTTCTATGCCGAGCTGCATGCCATGCTAGCGGGGTGCAGCCACCACTACCCCAACCCTGTGCTTTGACTCCGTCAATGGAGAATCATGCAACACGAGGAAGACGAGGAAGATGATGATGAAGAGATTGAAGACAGCTCACAGCAAGGATATGTTTTTCACCCTGGACCTGGAGCCAGTAACCCCCGAACCCACCCAAGGCATTCTCCCGGACCCTGAGGGCGGCAGACAAGGGACCTCTGGTAAATATTAGACATGATTTAAAAGAAAATACCTTTGTAAATATTAGACATGGTCTAAAAGCAAGCGTGTTTAATTATTAATTTACCCTGGCATTTGCGGCCAGTACAGACCGGAAAAGTCTGTTAACGTGTACGGGGATGGAGCGGAAATCCTCCAGGGACATCTCCAGAAAGCTCTCCTGGATGTACTCCCAAAGCCTTTGCAAAAGGTTTCTGGGGAGGGCTGCCTTATTCCGTCCGCCATGGTAGGACACTTTACCACACCAGGCCAGTAGCACGTAGTCTGGAATCATTGCATAACAAAGCATGGCAGCGTTTGGTCCCGGTGTTTGCTGGCATTCAGACAACATCCATTCCTTATCTCTCTGTGTTATCCTCAGGAGAGTGATATCATTCATGGTCACCTGGTTGAAATAGGGTGCTTTTATTAAGGGGACATTCAGAGTGCCCGTTCCTGCTCGGCTGAACAGAAATGTTCCCCGCTGTTAGCCACGCGGTGGGGGGAGGGGTGAAGTGATCATCCCAGGGAATTGGGTGTGTGTGTGTGGGGGGGGTTAGCTGGGTTTGTGCTGCAAGTTAACCCGGAAACCGCATCCCCTCCTTTTAAATTGCCATACCATTTTAAATGGCCAACCCAACGGCTGCTTGGTATGGAAAATGAGGGCGCTGCTGTTTGAAACCATTCCCACATGTTATTAAGGTTAAAGAAGCCAAAAGACTGTGGCTTACCATGGCTGCCTGCAAGCCGAATTCTGTTGCCTGGCACTGCGTGAGTGATCTCTCACACCAAACCGGCAGGCCCTCAATATAAGAGGCAAAATGCGACCTTGTAATGAAAGCACATGTGCTGTGTAATGTCAACAGCAAGGTTTAACGGGAAAGAGTGATACTATTGTTCTCTAAAATGTGTCTTTTTAACTACCAATCTCCCTTTTCCCCCACCAGCTGCAAATGTTTCTCCTTCGCAGAGGCTAGCGAAGATTAGGAGAAAAAAGCGCACTCGGGATGACATGTTCTCGGAGCTCCAGATGTCGTCCCACACTGACAGAGCACAGCAGAATGCGTGGAGGCAGACAATGTCCGAGTGCAGAAAAGCACAATATGAACGCGAGGACAGGTGGCGGGCTGAATCGCAGGCTGAAGAGAGTAAGTGGCAGGCTGAAGAGGATAGGTGGCATCAGATTGCTTACAGAAGGCAAGAGTCGATGCTCCGACTGCTGGAGCATCAAACTGATATGCAGGAAAGGCAGCAGGAGCACAGACCGCTGCTACAGCCCCTGTGTAACCAACAGCTCTCCTCCCCAAGTTCCATAGCCTCCTCAACCAGACGCCCAAGAACGCGGTGGGGGGGTTTCCGGCCACCCAGCCACTCCACCCCAGAGGATTACCCAAGCAACAGAAGGCTGGCCTTCAATAAGTTTTAAAGTTTTAAAGTTTTGAAGTGCAGTGTGTCCTTGTCCTTCCCTCCTCCCCCACCCCACCCGGCGCTTCCCTCCCGGGCTACCTTGGCAGTTATCCCCCTATTTGTGTGATGAATTAATAAAGAATGCATGAATGTGAAGTAACAATGACTTTATTGCCTCTGCAAGCGGTGATCGAAGGGGGGAGGGAATGGTCGCTAGCTTACAGGTAAGTAGAGTGAACCAGGGGGCGGGATTCATCAAGGAGAAACAAACAGAACTTTCACACCGTAGCCTGGCCAGTCATGAAACTGGTTTTCAAAGCTTCTCTGATGTGCACCGCACCCTGCTGTGCTCTTCTAACCGCCCTGGTGTCTGGCTGCACATAATTAGCGGCCAGGCGATTTCCCTAACCTCCCACCCCGCCATAAATGTCTCCCCCTTACTCTCACAGATATTGTGGAGCGCACAGCAAGCAGTAATAACAATGGGAATATTGGTTTCGCTGAGGTCTATCCGAGTCAGTAAACTGCACCAGCGCGCTTTTAAACGTCCAAATGCACATTCTACCACCATTCTGCACTTGCTCAGCCTATAGTTGAACAGGTCCTGACTACTGTCCAGGCTGCCTGTGTATGGCTTCATGAGCCATGGCATTAAGGGGTAGGCTGGGTCCCCAAGGATAACTATAGGCATTTCAACATCCCCAACGGTTATTTTCTGGTCTGGGAAGAAAGTCCCTTCCTGCAGCTTTTGAAACAGACCAGAGTTCCTGAAGACGCGAGCGTCATGTACCTTTCCTGGCCATCCCACGTTGATGTTGGTGAAACGTCCCTTGTGATCCACCAGTGCTTGCAGCAGCATTGAAAAGTACCCCTTTCGGTTTATGTACTCGCTGGCTTGGTGCTCCGGTGCCAAGATAGGGATATGGGTTCCATCTATCGCCCCACCACAGTTAGGGAATCCCATTGCAGCAAAGCCATCCACTATGACCTGCACATTTCCCAGAGTCACTACCCTTGATATCAGCAGGTCTTTGATTGCGTGGGCTACTTGAATCACAGCAGCCCCCACAGTAGATTTGCCCACTCCAAATTGATGTCCGACTGACCGGTAGCTGTCTGGCGTTGCAAGCTTCCACAGGGCTATGGCCACTCGCTTCTCAACTGTGAGGGCTGCTCTCATCTTGGTATTCTGGCGCTTCAGGGCAGGGGAAAGCAAGTCACAAAGTTCCATGAAAGTGCCCTTACGCATGCGAAAGTTTCGCAGCCACTGGGAATCGTCCCACACCTGCAAGACTATGCAGTCCCACCAGTCCGTGCTTGTTTCCTGGGCCCAGAATCGGCATTCGACGGCATGAATCTGCCCCATTAACACCATGATTTGCATATTGCTGGGGCCCATACTTTGTGAGAAGTCTATGTCCATGTCTATTTCCTCATCACTCTCGTCACCGCGCTGCCGTCGCCTCCTCGCCTGGTTTTGCTTTGGCAGGTTCTGGCTCTGCATATACTCCAGGATAATGCATGTGCTGGTTATAGTGCTCATAATTGCCGCGGTGATCTGAGCAGGCTCCATGATCCCAGTGCTATGGCATCTGGGCTGAAAAAAGGCGCGAAACGATTGTCTGCTGTTGCTTTCACGGAGGGAGGGAGGGAGTGGGGGCCTGATGACATGTACCCAGAATCACCCACGACACTGTTTTTGCCCCATCAGGCATTGGGATCTCAACCCAGAATTCCAATGGGCAGCGGAGACTGCGGGAACTGTGGGATAGCTACCCACAGCTACCCACAGTGCAACGCTCTGGAAGTCGACGCTAGCCTCGGTACTGTGGATGCAGTCCACTGACTTAATGCACTTAGAGCATTGTGTGTGGGGACACACACAATCGACTGTATAAAAACGATTTCTATAAAACTGACTTCTATAAATTCGACCTAATTTCGTAGTGTAGACATACCCTAATTGTCCCCATCAGCTTTCTCAATGGGAACTAGTTAACATCCGAGTGGTCACACTGCAGGCTCACCTGTTTGCACCCTGCATTCTGTCACAACAGCACAAAACTTAATAGCATGTGCAGTATTTAGGAAGTGTGTAGGGTATAAAAATCTATAAGCACTAGATAGCATATCACAAGACTTACAACTGCTAGTGATATAGTGCTGTCTGTTTCTCAAAACCATCAGATATTTGTATTGGGCTGAATTTGAGATTGACTGTGATGAGTTGTATTGGTAAATGAACAGCATTTAAATATGAAGCTAGCTGAGGGACTGGGTGTATAGTATTAGGGAACAGAAAACTTTCAGCCTCTATGCTAGCAGTTCTCAGATCTTTTCATATTATCAGCCACTTCTTAAGATATATATTATCTTCCTGAAACACACCACAACACACCAATTCTATCAGACACCAACACTGGAGCTACTAGAGTGATTGGTTATATGGGGAAAATGTTAACCCTGTATTAAGACAAGATACAAATAAACTCTTTAATTTCTCTCTTGTAAAATGGTCTCAAATATTTAGCAGACATAAAAACAACTCATCCACACTTAATGGAGTGGTGGTGATTTTTTTTTCCTTTTTGCTATTTGATTTTCCCCTTCAACAAAAACTTTCTTGTCGTTGTTCAGTGGGTGAGTAGAACATTTGCAAGGCTTTTTTTCTGCAACACCCATTGTGTACCTCTAATTATTTGTTCCCCCGAGGTGTATAACATTATTAGAAGCTAATCTCCTGTTGTTTCTTGATGGCCCTCTGCTCTAAACTCTCGAGGTCTCTTTACAGTTTAAATCTGTTCTTTGTAATTCCTTAAGTGTTGGTGTCATTACCAGGCTTAATTCACAACAAAGAAAGGCATGATGGAACCATAAAGGGTGCAGAATTCATTGACTTACTTTTAGGTATTTGGTTGGTTAAACAGGTTTTTGAAAGTGGAAAGCCTAAGAATCTTAGACTGAGCTCTAAGTAGGAATCAGTACCACTGTGGTAGAAGCACCATCAATCATGAAAGGCCATGTCTGTGGACCACAGCTTGAAAACAAAGGGGCAAGGTTATCCTTGTGCTAATGTGTGAACTGGTGCAAGACTGAGAGGAGGCAGCTTATGCTTCCTAAATTTTGTGGCTGAGGGAGCTAGTTCATCCCCTGGTACAGACCCCTTGCTTCTTGTGCTCCTTGCTGCTGTAGCCCATGCCAGAGCCTTGCTGCAGCAAGGGTCTTGGAGCCATGGGGAATTTCCAGGGTGAAGGACTGCCCCAGTCTCCCAGAATGCCACCTGCACTGTGGGATGCTGTGGAGGCAGTGTAGAGGGCCACTGTGCTGCTGATATTAGTCTAGAAAGCCTTAACCTGCCCAACAGCATACCCTGTGCTATAGGGCAACTATGTATCTGACCTCCTTACTCTACATCATATTGGTTTATAATCTCCACTTTATGCTATTGGTGATCAAAAGTAATTGCCATCTGATGCCTGCGTGGTGTCCTGAAAGAGATTTGTGGTCACAGCAAATTTCCTCATTGTTAGGTGTCACAAAACCCACCAAACCCCACCAAGGATTTAACAGGAATGTCTCCCTCTAGCTCTGGATTAAGTCAAATGGACAAAGCTTGACCTGTCATCATCCCTCTAGTACCTGTTCTTTGAACAGACAGAGGACTCCAGATTCCAGTGTGGTAACCCCCAAATCTTTAGTCAGTACTGAATTCACTTTCCATTTTTTTTAAAAGAGGCTACAACTAATCTGAACATTTTCAAGGCTTGGATTTTCTCCACAGCACAAAGATGAATATATTAATAGTAAATTGTTTTTTATTCTCGGGGCTCAAACTGAGTCATGATAGCACTTATACCATTCTGGCACATCTTCATAGATTTTTAAGGCCAAAAGGAGCCATTATAATAACTTATCTTGACCTCTTGCGTAACACAGACCCTAGAACTCTACTCTATTTTCTGCACTGAGGCCAGTATCTTGTGGTTGAATAAGAGTGTATCTCTTAGGAAAACAAGAAGTCTCGATTTAATGACTCCAAGTGATGGAGACTCTACCACATCCCTAGGTGAACTGTTCCCACTACCCCATTGTTAAAAACGTGCACCTCATTTCCAGTTTGAATTTTTCTAGCTTCAGCTTCCTGATGTTGAAGCTTGTTATGCCTTTTGTCTGCTACATTAAAGAATCCTCTAGAATGTAATTTGTGTGGACAAAACATGCAGCTGCTATGCTAATATCTTCTGCTCAGCATTTGGCCCATGTAGCCACGTTAGAGCCGTCTGGAAAATAGAATTTTCTTTCCAAGAAAAATGTCAATTTAAAAAAAAATGCATCCCAATTTGAGACAAAGTCAAAAACTTGACCTTTTTCATGGGAAGGAAAATCTAGAAAAATGTATTTTGGGAGAACTGAAATGGAAATTGGCTACCTGGGGGACAGTCTGGGGAGTCAGGGAGCCCAAGGAACCTGGAAGCTGACCAGGCAGGCTCCTGGCAAACTTGAGGAGATGCCCAGCTAGGGAGCTGGCTTTCTGGCTGCCTAGGAAGCCCCAGCAGCCTGCCAAGCAAGGAACTGGGCAGCACGAGGAACCTGGGAACCCACCAGGAAATGAGCTGGGGAGCCCAGGCAACTTGAAAGCCTACCAGGCAGGCAGCTGGGCTTCTCTGGTCCTCCTGAAACCCACCATGCAGGAGCCTGGGAGCGGGGCAGTCCCGAAAGCCTGGCAGCCCACCACATGGCTGGCTGGTGAGTGGGCTGGCAGGAAACCAAACAGAGAGGCAGGCTGGTTGAAAGTATTGGTGGAATTTACACACTCCTGTTGGAAAATGTTTGACCAGTTCTAACATGTATAGGAGAAGGAATCCTTCCCACAAGCCACAAGGCTGCTCTGTGGCACGTACTCTGACTCAAAGGCTGAGGTAGGCTCTGTGGCCCCTAACATAGCTCCCTCAATGCATGGAAAACAAGAGGATCAGTGCAATGATAGATTCCCTGTCCCTGCTCCTATCTATTCACCGTTCCCTCCTGCCCCTATGTGGCATCCTTACATTCAGCCCATCCCTTGTGCAATGGAACTACATTGTTTCTGCTGTCTGAGGAACCTATGTATCAACCTAGATGGGGGCTGGATTTTAGTCTAAATCCATAGATGAGGTCCTTATCTCACACTATGTTCCAGCAACACAAGACCTAGGGGTGCCCTTAGGACTTAGAAGGGACTAGGTATGTTGGAAGTCTATAAAGAATCTGCACTGTAAAGTCCATTTCCCACAATGGCCAGTAGGAGTATATAGCCATAAAGAATCCACCTGGAGAGAATGGAGGTCTAGGAGAGTCAAAGGAGGGAGAGTAATGTTGATTGCAAGGGGGTAGTACTGGAACGTTTTTTTAGCCAAATGAAACACTGAATATTCTCATGTTCTTAAAATTAAATTATCAAACTAAATGCCTTTGACTAATGTACTGTATACGGTTTGAAAGAACTGTAAGCACAGCTTGGAGCCTGCTGTATGCTGCTTTAAAATATAAATGTTCTAAAATATAACCTTCCACTCTGCAGAATGTCACCAGGAACATCTGCACATCTTCAGTTCCCTCTAATCTGATTACATGTATGGCAGTCCTGAAACTCAGTGTTTTTATAGTGACGAAGGGTTTCTTTCTCAACAAATACAATTCCTGAACAAGGAAGGAGATCTGGTTTCACATTTGATCATTCCTCTACTGGAGAAATACTCCAGCAGAATGACAGCAGTAATTTTGTCATCAGAGCTTTATTCTGTGGAGCAGCATGTTAAGAGCCAATTTAAGAGCAAATAAAAGCAATTCTATATTGTTTAAAATAAGAGGGTGGGGAGGCTTCTGACTCTCCCCAGCACTTGGAGTCTTGTGATTATGTGAGACTCTCAGCCTTTTTTTTTTTTAGTAAGTTCCTAGCTCTTGTGGTTGCAGAGAGAAGTTTGAAAACATGAACACTAAAGGCTCAAAATCCAAAAGGGCATATAAAAACGCCCATATTTTATTTGTAAAAATCTCATGAGTTTTATAACAGGGTAGTCTCTCGCCTTTGAAAGGTAATGAGGACTGAGGCTAGCCAACCCCTGTTCTGGGTCATAATTCTTCAATGGCCCAGGAGTTCTGGAGCAGATGAGGGCCAAGGGAATGGCAGAGTAGATGCTGGGGAGAGGGGAAGTGGTCCCAGCGTAATAGTTAGGGAAACCTGGGTTATTTTTTCTTTAAGAACCTGGGACCAGGAGCCTTGTAGGGTAAGGAGGGGCAAGATTTCCCTTTCTCTCAGCCAGCCAGGACATGGTCTGGGAAAGAGGGCTGTATGTAATCTGCCTCTTCCCTCTTCTCATAAGTGGGGGACATGGTCTGTGAGAGGTTAATAGGTCCCCCACCTAAGGAAGAAAGGACTGAGATGGTGAGACCCGGCCTCCAATTTGTGGCAGAAGGCTGGAAGACTCCCAGCTGAGATGCCTGGGAGGAAAGGACTTTTGTTATGAAGGTTGTGTTTTGCCTCCTGTTTGTGTGAAAGACTTTGCTGTCAGTCCAGGTGGAACTGGATGAGGGTAATTTTAAAGGGGCCCGCTGGGAGAAGTTGGCCGGAAGCAGAGCACAGCCCTGCAAAGGAAGGCTGTAGGATTCCTTGACTAGAAGGAAAAGGTTTGGGGTTTGGAGGGCCAACAGAAACTGTTAATAAAGACTCAATAAATGAGACACACACACACAGCACCACAAAGGGAATGCTGTTTTAAGTACTCTGGACTGTTTGGGGAGACTTAGGAGGACTGCCCGTGGCCATTGAGAGGGCATGATCTGGAGGTGGCCTGTAACAATTTTCAAGACAATCTCATGATTTCAGGGGATGGGGGCTGACTCCTGATTTTTGAACACTTAGGGTTGGCAATACTGTAATGATAATAAAAATAACAATAGTAATAAAGAAGCTACTGATGCATTGGGATAGCATATGAGCCTCTTACTTCTGAAAATCTAGCTTCAAAATCTGACCTTCTACAAGTGATGGGTGAGTTTGATGGCATGTAAGTCCCCACACACAGTTTGACACACCCATCATACTCTCTAGCAAGCCCCAAGACTTGGAACTGTAATGGTATCACACAGGGGTCAGATGATGGGCTACAATAAGGGGAGGTTTTCTCAACTCTCTGCTGACTGGTGAAATATAGATTGTCCAGCTCTCCATGAGAAATAATTTAGGTTTTTATACCATGCCCATCGTGGTGGTAAATGATTGTCCCTTTTTCTTGCATGCTTTCACCAGAACTGATATGTAACCACTGTACTTAAGTCTTAATGCCATGAGATGAACATGAGCATTTCATACCTCTCAAAGCTCTTGTTTCAGGGTGTGTGTAAAATCAAGCAGAGTTCACTGCATTGGTTTCCATATGATTTGCATTTTGAAGGTTTTCCTTTCAATCACAAGGACTAGTAATTTTATTTATTTGAGATGCAGCCACCAGGAACAACTGACAGCTTACCACACGGCTTCAAGCCAGCCCCTTTCAACTGCTGGTGTGACAATGCAGATCCATTTTGTGGTACATTGACAAAGATGAATGGTAGTTTGTAGAGTGCCTAGTTCAAGCAAATGATATTAGTCCATTACTTTCATGTCTGAATTAATTGACCATTTAAAATAAAGGATTTAAAGTTTAGAAAATTAATTTTTCCTCTGTAGCAGACATCTCCAATTACTGCTTCAGTCTTGTAATGTTACTTCAGGGCCCAGTCTTTCTCAGATTAGAGTAAACTGCAATATTGTTATTGAATTCAATGGAAGCAGATGGGGCCCTATGGATCAGATTCTCAGCTGGGCCCCAGAAGCACTAGATAAAGCAGCAGGGAGGGGGCAAGGAATCATGTGCGTCTCATCCTGGCCTCCCAATGCTGGAGCCAGTTCTGTGCTGGCTCTGCCCTGACATAGTTTAGAATAGTGGTTTACAAAATGGCAGAAAAACTATCCTATGACTCACTATACCTCACAAGCCTTTGTGAGTGCAAAGGGTTGTGGGATTGGGTTCACAAGACATTTTTTTTGGCCCTGTTAGGGGTTTAAAATTTGAAAGTGAGAGTCAGATGGTGCTCTTGGAATGGGAGTAGGACTGGTTGACAACAGGCATCAGGAGCCATTCTGGCAGCCAGGTAATAAAGGGTCTCAAGAAAGCCTTTTCTCCCAATCATACTCCATGAGCCAGGGGCTTCACACCACCCAATAATGCCTCTGTATTGAGGAAATCCTCTACCGTCCAAGTTGGATGGGCTTAACACTTTTTCTAGTACAAATCTTGAGAGAGAAATACAGAATTTATGGTGAATTCACAAATTAATTTAGAATGGAAACATGGAGTAACTTAAATGGCATAGACTATTGTAATGAATTAGTGTTTTGTGTGCTCCTTTTGTGGGTAGACTCAGGAATTGCTGAACTGTAGCAAACTATAATGGAGACTTCTTTATCTGCCATGTGCTCCTGGAGCAGAAGGAATTTGGTTGATCAGGGCACACAAGTAAATGAGGACAGAGGCAAGGATGGATTTAAGTGTGTTAGGGTTTGATTTAGATTACTGATGAGATGTCAGATAACACAGGTTCAATCAGTTCATTAATCAAAGCTTATTAGTGATGGGGAAAGCTGCAGGACTCCAGGTACAACACCCTGTACCAGCACCCAACACCCCTCCTAGGGGGAGTCCTGTGACCATGCAGGAGGGGAACAGTGAGTCCAAGGCTGTGCCTGAAGACCAGCATGTATCCAGCCCTCAAAGCCTGCGCAGGAGATACCCCCATTTGTCCCCTGTTGACTGTTTTCCACAGCCATTTCCCTCTTACGTGGTGAGGGTTTCCTCCCTTTTCTGGGGGATGGGGAGATCGAGGCCAAGGATATGGGATTGTATGCAATAAAGTTTTAATATTCTTCAGGGAGTCTGATCCATTCTGTTTTTCATTCACAGTTCCTTTTTTACAAAAATTTCAGAGTTTTGCTACCTTTACTCGTTTCACTAAATGTTATTTTTGTTTACTAATGTGTGGCTCTTTTGTTTGGGCTGGATGAAAGGGTAATTTTTTTTGTTCAGCTTTGGGCCCCGCCAGTGGGTGCTTCAAGTCACATAACTTGGTTCAGGGCCGGCTCTAGGTTTTTTGCCGCCCCAAGCCAAAAAAAAAAAAAGGGTGGCCGGAATGCCGCCCCTGAAATTGTGCCGCCCCAAGCACGTGCTTGGTTTGCTGGTGCCTAGAGCCAGCCCTGCTTGGGTGTGGTTGTTTGATGATGGATTCCAGTGTGGGGTGGTAGGTGACGGTAGGAGTGTGCGGTCAGAGGGGGTTTTATTCTGTATTGAAGCAGGTTCTCTTGAAGCATTTGGGTGGCCCGTTCCATGATGTATTGAGGGTTATAGATGACGACTTGTTTGCTTCCTGGGCAAATGCAAGAATGTTGCTTCCTTGTTCTTCATGTCGTGGAGTTTCCATTTCAGGTGGCTAAATTTGATATCTTCCATTGTTATATGTATACACTGCATATGGTAAGCCAGAGACATGTAGAAACTGCATTGTGCATGGATATAACATAACTTTATTAACTGGAGAAGAAAAAGAAAAGGGAGGATAAAGTTCCCTATGGGTGTTTGACAACACCGAGAACAGAAAAGTAACCATGCCGCGACATACTGAACAGCACTAAAATGGCCCTTTCTCAACCCTGACCCCCACCCCAAAACCCATGACCATTTTGAATCCTGAGGCTACTCACAGTTAACTGCTGGAAAGTGCCCTTATCTCTGCACACAAACACAGTGTCCAGAAACAAGTTGTAAAAGTTCTTCCCAATGGCTCCATCAACTGTTCTCAGAGTCCTTCAAACACTGACTAATTGCCCCCAAACTGCAGTCTGGCTAACAGTTGTGAACCTTAACATAAAATGAAAGAACAATAACTGCCATTTAACTGGGCAGATACCCTCAGCATAATAATCACAAACCAGAAGGTGTTATATATGAGGAGGTGCCCTCTCGCAATTACCCATAACAAATTATTACCAAAATGACCATCTAAAGACCATTAGCAGGAGGGGAACTAAACTGTGTACTGAAACACAAATGAGTGGGAACATTCCCTATGGTATTTTTACAGTAGCTGCGTAGGGTGTGGTGCTTTACTTGGGACCAGGCCAAGGTCACCCTCTGCCTGCCTGCTGTTGTTATGCTATAAAAAGCACATGGGATCTTTTATAAGGAAGAAGGCAAAAATGCCACATTTATTGAGAATACAGCGGTTAGCATATGCTTTTCAATCACACACACACACCATGCACACAGTGCCGCCAGTCGATGTTTATAGTTACCAGCCCAGAGTCTGAATCAATCTAGTGGCCAGCCAGATTGGCCAGAGGGGAGCCGGGCTCTGTCGGTCACGATCAGATGCTCCTGGAGTAGTGGCAAGACGAACCCAAAGTCCCATGGCAAAGCACCCTGTTCTTATAGTCTTTTTTTCTGTTGAAGTCTATGGATTTTGCTGTGTCAGTTTATGACCGGTTACTCCTTAATTGGTGTTATCTTTTGATGTAAACATTGCAAAACTCCTCCCAGAGGGTCATCCTGTCCCGGATTTGATTTAATCAATTGTCTTTAGGGGTGCCAGCCTCCACCTCAGAGTCGTCAATCTGCGCTTCCACAATCATNGTGGTGTTATCTTTTGATGTAAACATTGCAAAACTCCTCCGAGAGGGTCATCCTGTCCCGGATTTGATTTAATCAATTGTCTTTAGGGGTGCCAGCCTCCACCTCAGAGTCGTCAATCTGCACTTCCTCAATCATGGATGCGCGTTGATGGTTCTCTGGCATCGATAAGTTTCTATAAGTGTCTTCGCTCCTCCTTTCTTGACCATCTGGTTAGGGTGACAGTCAAGATTTTGGGGTCTTTTTCTTATATAGGCTCCTATTTCCCCCACCCCCTGTCCCGATTTTTCACATTTGCTGTCTGGTCACCCTACATCTGGTTAACAATGGCCTTCACACCTTATCTTTTCCTCATGCATGCATTCCTCATTCACACAAACAGTCTTTTACAGAGACCTTTGAGGATGCAAACAGCAGCATTTTATATTGAGCAAAAGACATTGTAAATTAAGCCTTCCTAAATCTTATAATCAAAACAATTCACATTGGGGCCCAGGCCCACAACATTCCTCTAATCTACTTAACATAGACACAATACAGGATCCTATCTCTTACTTACTAAACCTTAAAACAAAGAACTAAAAGGGCCCAATTTGTAATGCGTATGGGAAACAGAATCTCATAGTCCCAGAAGGTCATTCCTTTCCGTTATTCAAAAAGGGTGACTGGCAGGATGAAATCAAATCATACAATGATTCTCATAGTACAATTATAAAATCCTGCTCCTACATATCCCCCTTTTGACCCTTCAAGAACAATTCTTGAGTAGGTCATATCTTATATAATTGTTTCATAGCCACATATTGAGAGGCAATTTGAGCTTGTGGTTGTAATTTAACAAACATTCTTTTTATCCAGCAACACATACATAACATTCCAATTAGGCAAGTACAGGATAATACCAATACAATTAGCAATGAATGAAGCAAGATTGACAGTATGCCTTTAGAGGTGGGAGACCAGCCTGTGAAAACATCATACCAGTGAAATGGAGTGAGTTCCCTTTCAGAATTAGCAATTTTAATCATATCTTCATTTGTATGTGTTATTTCGAGAACTCGCTTTCCCACATCTTTTTGAGTGTTTTGCAAAAACTGCATGACTTTGGCTCCTAAATGATGATCAGCTAACTCAGGGGTAGGCAACCTTTCAGAAGTGGTGTGCTGAGTCTTCATTTATTCACTTTAATTTAAGGTTTCACGTGCCGGTAATACATTTTAACATTTTTTAGAAGGTCTCTCTCTATAAGTCTATATTATATAACTAAACTATTGTTGTATGTAAAGTAAACAAGGTTTTCAAAATGTTTAAGAAGCTTCATTTAAAATTAAATTAAAATGCTGATCTTAAGCTGCCAGCCTGGGGTTCTGTTCACCTAGGCCTGCAGCGGGTTGAGCGCGGCCTGCGGCCGGGATGCCAGCTGGCATGGGGCTGGCAGCTGGGACCCCAGACCTGGGGGGGAGGGGGG
>QXTE01000063.1:33747-267890 GCA_003942145.1 Platysternon megacephalum
GGTTCAGGGGTCAGGGCTGGGGTGCTCGGCTCGTGGGGGTGCTCCCAGCGCCCTGCCCTGAGTGGCTCATGGCAGGGGGCTGGAAGGGATATGCCCTGTTCCACCCACTTCCCCAAGGTCCCGTCCCTACCTCTTCTCTGTCTCCTCTAGGGAGCCGCGCGCACGCTGCGGCTCAGCTCCGCCCCTCTTCCCCCGGGCGATCAGCTGATCGTCGGGAGGAGGAGGGGCAGGAAAGCACCACGCTGGGGGAAGAAGCGGGGGAGTGGGGAGCTTGGCTGCCGCAGGACCAAGCTTCTGCCTCCTGCCCCTGCAGGGGAGAGCGGTGGGCGGGGGGACTGAGTGGGTCTGGGGGCTGGGACTGCGGCAGGCAGCAGCGTGCCACCCAAAATCGGCTCGCATGCCATGTTTGGCACACATGCTGTAGGTTGCCGACCCCTGAGCTAACTCTTTCCAATTGAAACCGAGAGATATGGAGAAATTCACTAAGGGGCCAATCATAGTACTTTGGGCTTTCTCCAGCTTGGGAAGGTAATAAGTGTGATTCTTAATGTATAAGATGCTTGCATTGCATCTACACTCATCCACTGGTGGCTGGCTAATGCTGTCATCCTCCCAAAATCTTATGACCCAGGATACAACACATACACATTGTCCATTATATACCACATGGATTGTATTCTCTAGTTCATCCCAGACACATGTGCCTAGAGATGTGTCCCTACTGCATGGTTCTGTGGTGGCAGGCAGGGACAGGCATACCCATTTGCGAGGGTCCCATTCTGTACACTGTCGTGTGTCCAATAATCTTTTCTCTTTCCCGGCCAACTGACCCATAATGCGAGGTAACCAGAAAGATCCCATGGCCAATTTCGGTAGTGGACTGACTTTCCATAGCTCTGTCTCCACAGATTGTTGATGCACACAATTTTAACAATAATTTCTCCTAGTAACAATTCAGGCTTAACCCTGCTGGAGACATACTGTATCCATTCATGTTTATATGTATCAAACAGAGATCTTTTTCATTGTTTTAAAAGATGCTCCAGCACTTTAACATTGCCTGATGTTACCCAGAACATTTCATGTTCAAGTGATGCTAGACTAAGAATTTGCATTTCAGTGCATCCCATGGCTAAGGCAGTTTTATCTCCCAATTCCAGCTGTTCTTTGTATAATAGCCAGATGGTGGTGTTTAACCATTTCCACAGATTCCATGTCGCTTTCAGATTGCCTAAGCCGATTTGCACCAGATCCACATTAGCATCTGCCTGTTCGTGTATAAGACTCTCCTGCTGTTGTGATAAGGCACTCAATTTATTTCTAATTACCTCTAAATCTACCATATTCATAATCCCTGCTCCAAAATCAACCCCCCTTATATGGTGTCTGCTACATCTCGCTTGGTTCGACCATAGGGGCTTCGGTGTGTCTTTATCCATGCTTTCAAAATAGGACGGGCATAGGGCAAACATTTTGGCTCTACTCTTGACAGATTCAACTGGGTCCAATCCATATTAAATTTAATTTCTACTAACAAAGGATTCAGAAGAACCCTTATGGGGTCACTTTGTGTTACAAACAACTTGGGTTTCTTCATCCTGATTGGGGTGTTCCTTTTAAAAGCAACATCTTTGGTCCAAGTCTTAGTGCACGTGTCTGGAAACCAACGGTTTGATTCTCCGTTGGGTATTGGACAATATCCTACTATGACCGTTAGTATTGTTCCTGTCTTAACAGGCTCATCCCACTGATATGGTAGTTGTGGGTAGTTGGCACTCCAGGTGGTGTCCCCATAGGGACCCTCTATTTTAACCCCTATTTCCCAGTGGTTTGGTATTCCTGTGATGTTTGTAAGGTGAACCTTGAGTCCCACTTCCCCTTCCCAGGCATAGATATCAGTATTCCCTAGCGGCCTCAGAATTCGATTTGTATTTTTATCATACCATTCTAAGAGGATCCCTGGTTCCTGGATGGGGATATACGATCAATTAGTTAGGGGATAATTATCCTTGGCCAGGGGAGAGATGGTGGTGGGCTTCCCCAAGATATCCTTAAATATCTGGGACATGCAGGCCCCCAAGAGCGGGGACTGCCAAACCTTATACTGAGGTTTTGGATTTGGAAGTAGTAGTGGTCGAGCAGCGTCTTATGTTCTGAATCCCAGGAGTCCTTTCCTGTAAAAAGTCCAAGACATTATTAATCATGCAAAAGGTTTAATTTGTGAAACAGGTACCCATTTCAGTTTTCCATCCTTCTCAATATGGTATACCAGTGGACTGAGGCGGTCCCTATGGAATAGGGTCCTGTCCATTTTGATTCCAGGGAAAGGCCCCTTTTTCCCAATTTGAGGTACATAACTTGATCCCCCGTTTCCCATAGGGCTGCTTCAGTATGCTTCTGTACATATTTTTTTTATTCATTTGTTCAATAGCTTGATTGACCCTATATTGCAGAGTGGTTTTGTCTTCTTGCAGCTCTTAAGCCACTGCAAATGTTCATGCTGTGTTACATTAGGGGTTTTCCCCTGATCTTGTATTAGGTGACTAGGGTCAATCATAAGGTGCATGGAGTGTCCAAATATAATTTGGAATGGCTGGATTTTGGTTTTTAGTCTGCTGCTGCTGCGGATAGCTGCAAGGATCAGAGGGAGCTTGTCTGGCCAATCTTTTCCAGTGTGGTTTACTACCTTCCGCAGTGCCTCCTTAATGGTGCAGTTCATGCATTCTAACTGACCCGAGGATTGGGGTCGGTATGATATATGAAACTTTTGTTTGATTCCTAAAGCTTGTAACATTGAAGTGAAAATTTCTCCCACAAAGCCCACCCCCACCCTCCCACCCCCGTTATCGGAATCTATTATTTCAGGGGTATCATATCTACACACCACCTCATTAAAAAACTTCTTAGCCACCACNGTTATCGGAAACTATTATTTCAGGGGTATCATATCTACACACCACCTCATTAAAAAACTTCTTAGCCACCACCTTGGTGCTGTTGGTTTTGCTAGGAAATGCCTCTAACCATCCTGAAAAAGAATCAATTATTACCAACAGGTATTGAAATCCTTCTTTACTTCTAGGCAACTTGTCAATAAAATCAATCTGGACCCTATGCCAGGGCCCGAGCCTCCAATGGTGCATCATGGGTTGCCAGTGAGGAGGCCGTGCTTTATCCTATGCACACCGAATGCAATTCCTTACCCATGTTCTAACATCATCCTCCAGGGTTTTCCACTCTGCAACTTGTTTCACCCTATTCAAGGTTCCCTTTACTCCCTCATGCATGAGCTGATGGGCTACATTAATCAGTACTTGCCTCTCCTCCTTTCCTGGAGTTCGGTGATTTACAGCATCATCCATTGGCTCAGTGGCCAATGGCTTGGCTTCTAGTTACAATTGCTATACTGTGTTGCCGGGCTATGTTATCTACCCAACTATTCCAGATGGCTTCCTCACTCGTTCCCTTGTTATGGGCTTTTACATGCCGGATTTTCAGTTGCTTAGGATTCTCTGTTACCCACTAATAAATCCACTTCCATTAATCTAGATATGCAATATCTTTACCATCCGCCGCCCTCCACTCATTTCTTTTCCAGTCCTGCATCCAGAACTGAATTCCCTTTACACAAAAGTCGCTATCAGCATAAATATACTCTGGTCGTGGGGAATGCTTATATTGTTTCAGAACCTGATAAATTGCATGTAATTCAGCATGTTGGGCTCACCCATGGTCCAGCTGGTCCTGAATAACTTCTTTATCTAAATTGATAGCTACATATTTTACACACTTTTTTCCATTTATCACCATTGCACTTCCATCAGTGAACCAAATATGCTTCTCTTGCCTTACTGTATCCAATTCCTCCAGTGGAGGTGCTTCTACTAAAGCAATTCTTTGCTCCAGAGTGATCTCTGGACAGTCGTGTCGGTTTCCTTTCTCAATTAAAGCATGTGTTAGCATGTCTGGTTTAGACACTGTTTCTGTGGTCACCTCTCTGTTAATTAAAATCAGAATCCATTGTGCCATTCGGGTATTAGAGACTTTCCCTCCCATCAGTTTTCCTGACAGAATGTATTTTAGTGGAGTGTGGGTGCTCTGAATAGTGATTGGAGCTATTCCTGTGCGTGGCTCAAAAGATTGCACTGCCCAGACTGCTGCCAGACATTCGCATTCACAGGAATCAAAATTTATCTCAGCTCCTTGTAACTTCCTGGATTAATACGCTACTGGAACCAGTTTTCCCTCATCATTATTTTGTAATAGTGTAGCAGCCAAGGCCGTATTGTTGGCAGCCAGGTGAAGAACAAAAGGCTGTGATTCATCAGGGAAGCGCAGTGCCGGAGCTGTGAGAGCTTTTTGCTTTAAGAGCCTTAAAGCAGCGTCCTGCTCCTCTCCCCATTCCCATTTGGCCTTTTTCTTTAATAATTGCCACAAGGGGTGTGTGATTTCAGCATACTTGTAAATGTGTGATCTAAGAAAATTGAAACCTCCCAACAGTACTCTCAGGGACTGAGCATCAGTAGGAGCCGGCATTTCTAGTAGGGCTCTCACTTTGCGCTGGTCTATTTGCCTTCCTTCTTGTCCGATAATTATACCCAAATATGTAACTTGGGGCTGCACCAATTGAGCCTTATCCAAGGCTACCTTAAATCCTGTTTCTTGAATTAATGCTAACACTTTCTTAGTTATCATCTGTGTCTGTGCCTCAGTTTCCTCAAAGACCAAAATATCATCCACATATGAAAACATAAATGGTCTATCTTGTGGGCTTAATCTGTCCAGCATATCTACCACGTGCCTGTGTGTGATTGCTGGACTGTTGTGGTACCCTTGGGGCAATCGACAAAAAGTCCATTGCTGTTCTTTCATAGTTAAGGCAAACCGATCCTGTGAGTTCAGGTGTAGGGGAATAGCAAAGAAACAATTGGCTAAATCAATTACTGAAAAATATTTCGATGTGGCTTGGACCTTTTGTATGATCTGTGTCATGTCTGCCACAACAGGAGCCATGGGTATTGTACCTTTGTTAATCCTTCTATAGTCAATTGTTAGGTGCCAGGACTGGCCGTCTGCTTTTAGTACTGGCCGTACAGGGGAGTTCAAGTGAATTTGTTTTTCGGATTGCTCCCTGTTGTTCCAGTTCCTGGATAGTTTGTACCAATTGGGCCTCCGCCTCCTTTGGGTAAGAATATTGTTTCTGGGGATGCACTAATTCCCCAACAATTTTTACACAGGCATTAATTTTACAACAGTCTGTTTTCTTTTGAGTCCAGACCAAGGGGAATTTCTGGTGCCATTCTTCAATTTGCTGGGCCGATAATGCTGCAACTGGTCTCCCTCCCCCTTTTGCTAGTAATATCTTTTGGTCAATTTTCCCAGAATGGGGAGGGGGAATATCAACTTTCCATAAGATACCCCTGGGCATATCTATTACTATATTATTGGTGAACAACCGATCTGAGCCCAAAATGATTTCATCAGTCATGTCAGGAGTTTGGATCAGGTCCCCAAAGGTTTTAAATCCTTGTACTGAAAAGGGGACCTGGGCCCATTCCCAACCAATGCTGGGTTTGCCTTGGAAGGAGTTTAACCTGCCTTCCTGCTTTTGGAGGGTTTAAAATTAAAGACACAGCAGTTCCTGTGACTATTAAAGCCAATGTAGGGGTATGCTTACCCTGCTGAACATACACGCATGGTCTTCCTCCAGGGTCCCAATGGACCTTTCCTATGAACTTCCACCCTTGTGCCCCTACAGATAGTGGAAGTTCGTTGTTCAGTGGGCCTCTCTATTCGTCTGCAGGATGGGGGTATGCGTCCAGGGCCGGCTCCAGGGTTTTTGCCACCCCAAGCAGTGGGAAGAAAAAACAAAAAAACAAAAAAGCCGCGGTCACGATCGGCTTCATTCTTCGGCGGCAATTCAGCGGCAGGTCCTTCCTCCGAGAGGGACTGAGGGACCCGCCGCCGAATTGCCGCCAAAGAGCCGGACGTGCCGCCCCTTCCCCATTGGCCGCCCCAGGCACCTGCTTGCTGCGCTGGTGCCTGGAGCCGGCCCTGTATCCGTCGGGGAGAAGTTGCAGTGGTGTTGATGGTGGGGGTGCGCTGGGGATTACACAGGCTACTCCCTTATGGATACTCTGTAACCTTGTAGCTTCTCTAACTAAATCAGATGTGGGTGCCCCATCCCACTGTGTACGGTTGGCTCCCTACTGCATCAGGGTTCACCAGGCTAGTCAGCGGATCTCATTATCAGTTAGCTCTCTCTCTTCTCCCCCTTCCTTCTGTCTAGGGGTGTCGGCCTCATACTGCCGGAGATATGGGTATATCCCCCTTCCGACCCCTATTCCCTCGTCCTCGGGACCAACCCCTAGCAATCCTCCCTGGTTCCCAGTGATCCCTTTTGTACCACTTTCGTTTGTATATGTAACTGCTGGTTCTATTGCCGCCACATAAGAGACCCTTTCTCTCTTTATAGTGGGTCGTGGTCCAGAGTGAGTGGTTATTTGTTAGACCAATCCCCTTAGTTCCCCCAGGTTAACTGGGTGATTATCCTGCCAAACTGCAAGTTTACCAGAGTAATATGGGGCCAACGTGGCAGCGCAATCCCTTAAGGATTGGAGACTGAATGCTAACTCATCTATTGGGGTGGTACCGTCAACTGCCACCAGGCAAGCCATTAGTTGCATCAGAGCCCATCAGGTTAAGTAATTCTCAGAGTCCTCGTTAGGCTCCTGGGTGGAGGCTACAGCTTGTGCTATGAAGTTACGCCTGCCTATTCATTCCCCAAGTGTTGCCATCAGGGCCAGGAGGCCATCATTGTTGGTGACTGCTATCCTATCCAGGGTGGCTCTAATCTCCAGGGCCGCACATACCCCCATGAGTCGGTAGACTTCTGGGATAGTTAGCCCTTCTCTGCCTGCCAGTAAGACTGCGTTGGTGCACCATCTAGAAAAGGTGTCTCGGTTCAGGGTCCCCAAATTGCTTTTAAATTGGTGGCTGACACTGGAACTGTGGTAACAGTCATGCTACCCCCACCATCTACGGGGGGTTGTGACTGTGCGTCATTGGATAGCTGCTACCAGACTATGGGAGTGGGGGTGCACCCATCATGTAGACATTCTTGTGGATTATCCCAAATGTCTCCCTCCCAGGTTTCCCTGGGGTCCCATATTTCTTCCTCCCAGTCCAGGTTTCCCCTGGACAGTGTTTGATCCCATTCTCCCGCTGTCCCTGCTCAACCTGGCGGGTTGCGAAGTCTAGCTTCTGCTTAAGCTGCTTGATAATTGATTTGCAGCAGTTATGGCTTGCAGGAGCTTTGCCCTGCACTAATGTTAGTTTCTTTACCATGCCCTGTAGGACCTGGTTTTCTCTTACAACTTTGTCTTTTTCCTCTACCTTTTCCAGTAATCCCTTTTCTTTTGTTTTCAGTTCTCTCACAGTATCTTTAAGCACATCTAATTGGCCGTGGACCCCTGTAGTCATTATTTTCAAGTTTTCTGCATGTCGCTCACTCACACTGAGCTTTTCACGCAGTGCAGTGTTCTCTGCTTGGCGATTGGCCAGCCGGAGGAACGCCTAATTACAGGCTTCCCACAATAGCCAGAGTGCAGCTGAATCCTTTTTTGCTGGGTTTGAAGGTTTATAAATCAACAACTATTTTGCCAATTTATCCTCTAAGTCGGCTATTGTGTAGACATCAGCTATTGCTTGTTCTGTCCATGGGCTGTGGCCAAATTTCTGCAAGATTTGTTTAAAAGGTGTGATCTCTTGCACAAACGGCAGCCTTTTTAGCTCTGCCTGAGTATTGTCCTTAAAGGACTCTTTTCGTCTGAATATTTTGTATCTAAGGTATTTGGTTGTTATTCTTATCAAGCTCTTATGTTTTCCCATGCCAGTGCCGGGGCTTACAAGTTCCTTTCTTCATCCTGTTGCCCGTGCCAGTGCCGGGGCTTATGATTTTAACCAGGGGTGAAAGTAACTTAAAGGACTTACCGGTACTCCAGAGACCTTAGGAAGGGGAGGGGCCTCAACCAGAGGGGGCGGGGCCTCAACCGGAAGAGGTGGGGCCTTTACATCCCCGGGCACTTTAAATCACCATCGGAGGGGGCTCCCGGATGCTGCCACCACCCCAGGGCCCCGGCCTTTGGCGGAGCTTTAAAGGGCTCAGGGCTCCGCTGCAGTAGTGGCAGCCGGGAGCCCCTGGCCCTTTAAATCACCACCAGAGCCCCGCTGCCACTACCCCAGGGCTCCAGCAGCGGGGCTCGGGTGGTGATTTATAGAGCCCCACAAGGTAGCGGCAGTGGGAGCCCCAGGCCCTTTTAAATTGCCACCCGAGCTCTGCTGCCGGAGCCCCAGGGTATCAGTGGCAGCCGGGGGCTCGGGCGGTGATTTAAAGGGCCCGAGGCTCCGGCTGCCACTACCGACCCAGGCCCTTTAAATCGTCCCCGGAGCTCTGCTGCCGGACCCCTGGGGTAGCGGCAGCGGAGCTCCGGCGGCAAGTTAAAGGGCCCGGGGCTGTAGCGGCAGCTGAGTCCCTGGCCCTTTAAATTGCTGCCGGAGCCCCGCCACCGCTACCACCCCAGGCCCTTTAAATAGCCCCTGGAGCCCTGCTGCCGGAGCCCTGGGGAGGCGGCGGCGGGTCTCCGGCGGCTATTTTAAGGGCTGGGGTGGTAGTGGCTGCTGCAGCCCCGACCCTTTAAATAGCCCCCGGAGCCCTGCCGCTGCTACCCCAGGGCTCCGGGGACGATTTAAAGGGCCCGGGGCGGTAGCTGCAGCAGGGAGCCCCGGGCCCTTTAGATCGCCGCCCGAGCCCCGCCGCCGCTTTCCCAGGGCTCCAGCAGCAGGGCTCTGGTGGCAATTTAAAGGGCCTGGGGCTCCAGCCATTCCTGGGAGCCCCAGGTCCTTTAAATTGCCACCAGAGGAAGCCGATCCGCCCCAGTACGGCGCACCGGCTCTTGCATACCGGCTTACTTTCAGCTCTGATTTTAACCCACTCTGGGCCAGAGGGAGAGACGCTAAGCCTCCCTCTGTATTACTCGGCCTACTATCACCGAGGGTTCATACACCAAAACCCCTCCCAGGGATCAGAGCGAGAAACCCTAAGTTCTCCTCTTGTGCTCAGTCTTGCTATGGCTGAGGGTGTATGCACCTAGAATTCTTCGGTTTGGAGCGAGGATCTCTACGTCCTCCTCCTACTGCCCAACCGTACTATGACTGGGGGTATACCCACCTCCAATTATTTCCCCCCCAGCAGTCCGGGGTGGAGAGAGGGATGCTAAACCTCTCTCCTATTTCTCAGCCCTGCTACGACTGAGGCTGTGTATACCTGTCATACAAATTCTCAATTCATAAAATACCAACAGTGAATACAATATTAACCACACCTGGTTTCCTTTTTACTGCCCGGTATCTCTATGACCGGGGGTGTGCACACCTGAATGATCGATCACCTTTAAATGTATGGTATACCTTCTTAGCAGTATTGTCAATAATTACAGCGCATATACTCTTCCCCCTTTCGCAATTCTCCACCAAAAATGTTATGCTATACAAAGCACACAAGATCTTTTATAGGGGAAAAGGCAAAAACGCCGCATTTATTGAGAATACAGCAGTTAGCATATGCTTTTCAATCACACACACGCACCAGGCACACAGTCCCGCCAGTCGATGTTTATAGTTACCAGCCCAGAGTCTGGATCAATCTAGTGGCCAGACAGATTGGTTGCAGAGGGGAGCCGGGCTCTGTTGGTCGTGATCCGATGCTCCTGGAGTAGTGGCAAGATGAACCCAAAGTCCCATGGCAAAGCACCCTGTTCTTATAGTCTTTTTTCTCTGTTGAAGTCTATGGATTTTGCTGTGTCAGTCGCTCCTCCTTTCTTGACCATCTGGTTAACAATGGCCTTCACACCTTATCTTTTCCTGATGCATGCATTCCTCATTCACACAAACAGTCTTTTACAGAGACCTTTGAGAATACAAACAGCAGCATTTTATATTGAGCAAAAGACATTGTAAATTAAGCCTTCCTAAATCTTATAATCAAAGCAATTCACATTGGGGCCCAGGCCTTCAACGTTCCTCTAATCTATTTAACAGACACAATACAGGGTCCTGTCTCTTACTAACTAAACCTTAAAACAAAGAACTACAAGGGCCCAATTTGTAATGCGTATGGGAAACAGAATCCCATAGTGCCAGAAGGTCATTCCTTTCTGCTATTCAAAAAGGGTGACTGGCAGGATGAAATCAAATCATACATTAATTCTCATAGTACAATTATAAAATCCTGCTCCTACACTGTTACAAGATGTAAGCACAAGTTCCAACCTGGCTTTCCCTGGGCTTCTGTGATTTAGCACCAATATGAACGTTCACTGGATCAGGTTCTCTGTAAAGGCTCTGAAAGCCAGTCCTATCCTAATCTTTCCTAAAGTACTTGACTTTAGACTCACAAATGTTATAAAGTGCACAGCATGCCACAATAATGTGGACCGTGCTGGCCACATTGGCATCCAACCAATGATGTCATCAGTGAGCCTTCAGCTGTCCAAAGGCACACTCCACTACCATCCTGCGGCTCCTTAGTTAGAAGCTGAATTCCTGATTTGCCGGGTTGTGGATGTCGGAGTAGGGTTTCATTAGCCAGAGTAGGAACAGGTATGTGGGGTCCCCCAGAATAACCATGGTCACAGATACATAAAACCTGTCATACAAAAACATGTCATTTCTGGGAAATAGATTCTAGTCTTCTCCCGTCAAGCAGTCCTGATCACCTCAGCCCCCTGACATTGTGAACCTTTTCTGATGTGTCCAACATTCGTGTTCATGAGCCTTCCTTTGTGATCCACTAAGCCTTGAAGAATGAGTGAGTAGTAACCTTTTCAATGGATGTACTCACTCCTTTTGGTGCGCAAAGCATGGGAATGTGACTGCCATCAATGGTTCCCGTGCAGTTCAGAAACCTCATTCTCTGGAACCCTCCTATAATGCCTGGAACTTAGGCAATGGCAACCACCCAAGGGTAAATGAAAGTATTGATAGCTTCGTAAACCTGCACCACCATGTGTCCGACAGCGGACTTCCCCACCCCAAAGTGGTTTGCAACTGACCAGTAGCTGTCTAGTTTTGCCAGCTTCCAGAGGGGAGTAACCACCCACTTCTGCACTGTTATTGGTCTATTGCAGTGGCTCTTAATCTTTCCAGACTACTGTACCCTTTTCAGGAGTCTGATTTGTCTTGCATACCCCCAAGTTTCACCTCACTTAAAAACGACTTGCTTACAAAATCAGATGTGCAAAGATAAAAGTGTCACAGCACACTAATACTGGAAAATTGCTTACTTTCTCATTGTTACCATATAGTTCTAAAATAAATCAATTGGAATATAAATAATGTACTTGGTGTATAGTAAATAGAACACTATAAACAAGTAATTGTTTGTATGAAATTTTAGTTTGTACTGACTTCGCTAGTGGTTTTTATGTAGCCTGTTGTAAAACTAGGCAAATATCTAGATGAGTTGATGTACCCCCTGGAAGACCTCTCCGTACCCCCAGGTTGTAACACTGGTTGAGAAACACTGGTCTACAGAACCAAGTGTTTTGCCCTGTAGTTCCGCAGCCACTGGTCATCATACCAAGCTTCCAGAACAATGTGATCCCACTATACTGTGCTGATTCTCCTCGTCCAGAAGTGGTGGTTCACCTATGGACATACAGTCACAAAACTGGCAGTCTCCTGCATCTGAGTCATGGGGTGACAGTGGATCAGTCACTGTCCCCATCACCCATCTTCAGCTTCTGAGAAAGATCCAAGTCCATTTGCCCAAGATTCCCACCAGTCACATACTGCATAAGCACACGCATTTGTCCCACAGGAAGGAGCAGAAACACATCAGTCACTTGCTCCATGTCTTTTGTCAAGTTGGGCAGCGGAGAGGGGTGAGCAGGAACTTCCATTGGCAAATATGTGGAGGCAGCATACAGTACCAACACCACACTGGAAGGCAGTTCCTAGACAGTATCTCCTGTGATGCACAGAACCCTGAGATACAGCCCCTGAAATATAAACACCAAATGTGCATACCAAAAAGAGGCAGTTTGGATGTGGATATGCAGCTTATACCAGTGTCCAGCACAGCACATGTGGACATCAGCACTGGTATGGGGTACATGTATGAGTACATACATGGGTACGTACCCAAGTATGTGCACCGGTGTAAACGTAGCCATAGCCTTTTCAGTTCTGCTACTAAACTAAATGTGCTGGGTAGTCCTGGTCCTCCAGGTTCCAAAGAGGACCTTTGTGGTCAGGAAATTCTCTCTCCCAGTCGCATTACAAGGGGAAGTGATATTGAACAAGACAGTGACATACAAAGGTTCTAGGAAAAGCTTAGACCCCTAGAAATTCTTCCCTCAGGTAAAGAGAGGCTGAAAGGGGACAGCAGGTTCCTACTTAAGTCTGAGTCACTGTTTGTATACTGGCACCTTGGAGAATTGCTTCCATATTTATTGGGGGAGGTAATGGGGTTTGATTGTGAGAGAGGCACACAGGAAGTCAAGCCTCTACAAACTGTGTTATGTTTCTTTATCTGATAACCAACCCATTGGGTATGGGTGGCCTCTGCTGTCTGGCCTAAAAACAAGCTAGTGGCTTTTCATTGTAATCTAAACAGTAAATGTGAAAGCCTCTTTAACAAGAAGAGTGTACTTTTCTCTTAGGAAAACACTCTAGTGTAACAGGAGGTGACTAAAAGCAGGGTCTATCCACAGGTGACAGATACTGCATGGGTTATTCTTTACAATAGCTGTTCTAATGTGATATGAGTGACTATATTACACTGTTAAGAAATATCATTGAATTGACCTGTGTGTGGCTTGTATGTCTGCTCTTTGGATTTTGCCACAGTGCAGTCAGACCAGGATGGCCTCATTGTGTACAGTGAATTTAATCAGCTTTTGATTTTATTTTCTGCTATATATAATATCTAAAAAATACTATATGTATCTTTTCTGGAAAGCTGATTCTCATGTAAATCACACGCAAATTCAAAAGTAATCTGTATCCATCAACAAAGGAGTCTTGATTCATTTGCTTAAAGCTAAGCATGTGCTTGGGTCTCATCGACTTCAGTGGCGCTTATGCCCACGCTTAAAGTTACAATTTATCTACCCAAGCAGCATGAGCAGATTGGTGGATAAGAAGATGCCATTTTTATGTAGTTATTCTCAGAAGCAGAACTTCACTTCAGACCTAGCAAGCCTTGGAGTGTGTCTAGACTAGGGAATTTTGCACTGATGTAGTTACATCAGTATAGTTACACCAGTGCAAATCCCTACAGTAGACACTTGGCACCAGTGCAAAATGGATCTTGCACAGATCCAGCTTACCCAGTAACACAGTTTACATTGGTGTAACTGAGATGAGTATCTGGCTCTGTGTTTGCAGAAAGAGCCAGCAGCAAGTAAACAAGTTAAATAACCATTCTCAGAACTCTGGAAACACCAGACCACTGCTGATGACATAATCAATACAGTATTACTAATGCAAAATCAAAAATGTTTTTAAAAGTTACCTTTTCACAACCTGTGCCACCATGGACTTCTCAGATGTAACACTGCACACCATAGCTACTCAGAATTTCATGGCTGCAGCAACAGGCATTAAAACCACATACTCCTGCTCCAAAAGCACAAGTCTCAGACCCTTAAACTAAAGAGAATTTATTTTAACTGTTAGCAATATGGAGTCTATGCCACATAGAGGAGCAGTTCTAATTCCATGCAGTATAGGGCAGCGGACACACACAAATAACAATTTAATTACAATACCACAGTGCAGTTGGAAAGACTTGCAATGTTTGCCACATTTAAAAGGATAAAATTGGCAGTAATTATGGATGACTCAGTTAGTGCCACCTATATTTAAGGTTACCCACACTTCCCATTACAACCTTAATTCTGTCATTTCCTAACTTTAGTCCTTGACTTTGCAACCTTAACATTCTTTTAATATTTTTGTAATAAGTATATTTTATTAAACTAAAGTACTTGACCGCCTCACTTTTTAGAGTGATGGATTTGATCAGACATTAGGAGCAGCCAGTTTGAAACATGAGGGCCATATTCTCTCATTAGTTAACAATACACAATCATTGTTATAAACAAAAACTCTAAATATTCTAAATACGGCATTATTTTTTGACACTGCTACTTGTCTCCTACAAAAGGTACTCTGTGCTACTCAGATTATCCCACACATTGATGAAATAGGATTCTGAGTGAGTTGCCATCAGTTCTACTTTGAATACAATAATCTTTCAAAGGTTGTTTTTATTTCAAATTGATTTTTTGCATTATAATGTAGTTTTTAAATTAATTTAACCTTGAGATTTGTACTGCTGCATATACATGGTAAACAAAGTACTCCAATGAATTATAAGACTTCATGTGTCTGCTTTTTGGATGCAGGGTAAACAAGATTTCAATCAAAGTAAAAATTATTACAATATGCATAATACAGTTCTACCAGAGATAGGCTCAAGGTAAGAGGTTGAAATCCACATCTGAACTCTCCAAATACGTTCTGGTTCCCACTCATCTGATTGCATTACTGGGTGGCTGGTGCTTGCCTTGGGTGTATTGTGAGGAATTAGACCAGAATTTGCAATTCTTCAGCCACCCAAGAATTGCAAAACAGTACCAGCCCTCCCACGGCTTATTGCTCTTCTTCATCACCAATTTTAATTTTTTAATGAAAGGGGTTTGGTGAGAAGAGGTTGAGAAAGATTAATACAACATAACTTTCCTCTAATAGTTTCTTTTCTCCTTTTACCAACATCTATTTTCATAATGGAAAGAAGCACTTTTTACATATTTACTTTGAATATATTTATTTTTTTCTAATATTCTTCTTTCTCCTTTCCTCCTCTCTTTCATTATGATCATTTGGACTACCTTCTTCTGACTACCCCAAAAGCTCACCTGCCCTTTCATCAGCACTTTATGGTTCCAACTCACTTTTTATTATAAAATATAAATTTTGAAGTGTGAATCTGTGGAGAGTCATTTGCAAGATAGTGATTTTAGTATCTGTAACAGAAAGTAGGCTAAAATGGTTAAATATCCACAAATAAGCTCAAAGAAAACAGGAAGAAAAAATTGTTGTTTTTTTAAACCCCACAAAACAGCAAACAAAACTTAAGTTTATTAGCAGTTAGAATGATACTTTTTATTCTTAAATCATCTACCTTTCCATCAATTTTTCCATGGTAAAAATCAGCACTAAAATATTGAATTAATCTCTTATCAGGTCACTAAATATTATCAAACCCACAAGAAACCCTTAGACAAATACAATATGATTGCCCGGGAATAAAGATAATAGTAGACAAACATGCAAATAAATGATCATATGTATCTGATTAGTGGTACATAGAGTAGCCTAGATTCTCTGCTCTTCCTTTCAAGCTCAGAGACATCTGCCAGTATCATTCCTAACATTGCCCAGTTAGTTGAACCTAGAACTGAGCCTATGTGAAATATGAATTTAATTTGCATTGACTGAATTTCTTTGAGTTTTTGTGATATCAGCAGGGTGTATTCTTTATTCATTCTTGTTATGTTCCCAGCTCATTTCAGGAAGTGAAGTTTAATGTTATAGTTCAGATTCCTTTGCCACTTAGATGTGACAGCAATAACTACAGTAGGTTTCACATGTATCAAAATTTAAAAGCTTGGTAGTGACAACAGGTCATGAAAGGCATCGCTTTACTATCAAGCTAAAGAGAAGTGCCCTCTTTTTTCCATGTTGTCATGTGTGCTAACAAATTGAACAGAACCAGCATAGCTTTCTGTAGTCTGCTGGGCAAAGAGAAAGAAATACCGTACATTCATCTCCATGCTCAATTACTTGACAGTGATTAAAACCGATGGATGGTTATCAAGCTTTGGACAGATTAATGCCACTGAACTACATCATAACTGCACCCATAAGTCTGATACGCCTGCAATAGGCAAACGGTGTCCATTTGTTACCCAGGGGCTAGATTTTTATTTTCAAGCAGGCCGTCTCCTAACAGCTGTGTCAGTTTTTTCCCTCATGTTTACTCAGCACCCCCCGCAGCCAGTTACCAAGAATTCAGTATAAACAAAATGAGGAATAGAAGTTAAGAGGAAGATTATTATTATTCCCTACATTCCTTAAGGTGTAACCCTGCCACAAAGCAACTGCTGTGGACTATTATGACAAAATGGAATTCACTTTTAAGGGTATTAACTGTGATATGTTCTATCTCCATAGCCTTCACAAATCAAGCCTATAACCAGCTGTTGGGGAAAAGACTGACATGACTTCTGATCCTTTTATGCCACAGGGTCCTCTTCTTTGTTATGGTTCTGTTGTTTTCCTGCACTGGGGGACCAACTCATACAATGGATAATGAACGCACTGCCCGAAACCTCTGGCAGTTAAGCCATATTAAACATTATCTCTGTGTGTGAATGGCAAGAATCTGAGGCCTCATGAGGTGTTCAAAACAAAAATTCAAGTTATTAATAATATCTCAGAATAAGGCAGCCAGGATTGCTAGATCTGGTTTAAGGCAATTTTCTATTTGCAGTATGTTACTCACAAGTTCTTCTTCGTTTATTCAGAACTTGTGCAACCTAGAAGACTGTTTATAATTAGGAAATTGAATATAATTCTACATTGTTAAATAATCATGTTCATAGTTCATGTTCCTCAGAGAAATACCAGCGGCCTTTTCACCGCTGTGTTTTATGCTGGTACAGCTCCAGTTACATCAGTGTAAAACTGAAGTAATCGTGGATCAGACCAAATAAAACCTGATCTGTTCGAAACATTCCTTTTAATGTGACAGCAGGGGCTCTAAGGTGCTTAAAAAAAAATCTATGATAACCACTTAGTTTCTGTTTAAAATCAAATAATTCTTATTCTTTTGTATCAATAAGAAACTCTTGCTAAAATCCATGGATGAAAAAATTATTTCATTTCTAATCATAATCATTAAAGGCGAAACTAAATTTTAGCACCATCTGAAAGACAAAACACCCACCACAACTCGTAAGAGGTTATGATGGTGGCTTAGCCAGCCAGCAAAATATAAATTAAACAGCAATTATTTTCTAAAAATCAGAAAGTGTTTTATATTGTGGGTTGGTTTTTTTCAATAATCTGTTAACTAAAGACTTTCCAAACACAGCAGTTTAAAAATAAAGCACACATAAATCATGAATAAAGTTGATAAAAAGGTAGGGGGGAGGGATAACTCAGTGGGTTGAGCATTGGCCTGCTAAACCCAGGGTTATGAGGTCAATCCTTGAGGGGGCCACTTAGGGATCTGGGGCAAAATCAGTACTTAGTCCTGCTAGTGAAGGCAGGGGGCTGGACTTGATGACCTTTCAGGGTCCCTTCCAGCTCTATGAGATAGGAATATCTCTCTCTATATATATATAGTCATTTTGTAAACCTTAAGGCTTATAAAGCAGAATTAGGAGTTTTACTTTGCCTTTCTCTCTGCTTTGTATGTTGGCCATTGAATTTGGTTTTTACTACTAATAACCTTCAAAATCACAAACATGTACCCAGCAGTATAGCAGATTAATGCTACACAAATTAATTTCTTACTAAAATCCAAGCTCTGAAATGTAGACCTCAAAATATAGTATGCCAGGTGCTTATTTCCTTTGCTGGGATAATGAGGAGGAGACATATTATATATCTCAATCTACATTAGTTACACAAGGAGGGTGTAGCTAATAAAAAAGAGGTGATAGAATGTGATAAATTCAAATGGAAAGTATGTCTAATGTACAGTTCTTTAATAATTAAAGGTCTCAATATCTGCTTACTGAAGCAGGGACAAATATATTCATTCTAAAACCACTAGAGTCTGACTGGAAAATGACTAGTTAACAGTTCTGAGAGCTCTACTTTTCTTTGGGGCCAGCAATGGCAGATGGTTCTGGCTCATAGGCAGAGTCAGTGGATAAGAAATAGTCTTTAAATAACTACAGGAATCCAAGCCAAGTGGTAACAGCAAGCCAGGGGTCTCTTATGAACACACAATCTCACAAAAAGAGATCCTAAGCTGAAGTTCAGTGTGCTTGAATCCTGTACAAAGCAAAGTCCAACCCCTGCCTCAGCCACTCCTTCTCTTGAGAATTCTCTGAACCAACTGGATGAGGGTTGCAAGGCACCTGCCAGCAGGTAATCACAAAAATGACCACGGTATATATGGCTCTTGGTTCTCAAAAGAAGTGTGAGGAGCATGTAGATCAGACCCACCCCCACCCCCCAGAAACGTGTGTTTTCTACTGCCCAGCCCTCTCCTGGACAATACAAGCGCATATGTCATCCTTTTATCTCACATGGAGTTGCCCGAACACTTCAATCCAACCACACTGGTTTAGCTAAAACAATAAAACAAGTTTATTAACTATAGAAAGATAGATTTTAAGTGATTACAAGTAATGAGGCATAAAAGTCAGAATTGGTTACAAAGAAATAAAAGATAAAACACAACTAATATCTAACTTAACAAGCTAAGTGGATTCAAAGCAGAAGTCTCTCTCACCACATCCATCTGCAGTCTTACTAGCTGAATTCCTTTCAGACAGGATCCCTCCCTCAGTCCAAAACTGTTTCTTTGTTCCTCAGGTGATATGGCAGCTGTGGGTAGAAAGAAACAGAGGAATGACCTGGGCGTCTGTTGCCCATTTTTATACTTTTTCCTCTTCTTTGAGAATCATCTCCAGCTGGGGTTCAGGATACAAAGTCTGGGGTGGATGAGAACCTCCAGCTGTTTCTTTACCAAGAATTTCTCACTCACTCCCTTTTTTCCTGCCAAAGAATGGCCACTTAACCAGGTGATGGTCTATTTGATTTCATTGACACCTGGCTGAGGTGTCAGTTTGCCTTTTGTCTCACAAGAACTGGTTTGTGGCTGCTTCCCCAGATTTGGAATATGTCTTAGCAACATCATTGTAGAATCTTATAACTTCACATAATGTTGCCTCACATTTTACCAGGACAATAATGATAACAAATCATGAGTTTTCAATGATACTTTGCAGGGCTTAATTTGTTCAAATTTTATTATAGTCTTGAAAAGGGGGTGAACATAGGGATACAGACCCTCACACATGCTTCAGCGTATAAACCAACTTCTAGCTATCAAGCGTTAGGATTAAACTTTCATTAAGGGCAGGTTATCCTACATCTGTCTACCGTGGGGTTTCTTGCATGTTCCACAGAAGCATTTGGAGCTGGGGGAAAGGATACTGGACTAGATAGACCTCCGGTGGATGCAATATGGCAATTCCTAAATCAAGACACAGTTTATACTGTGGAATCCTTCTCAGACTTTCCTTCCCTTTCCTCTCAGGGGAAGAGCACTGGCTGAAGTGCCAGGATGAGCAAGGGGGATGAAGGGAGCTGCTTAATAAGCTCTGACTCTCTCAGTCCCCTCAATACTGTTGTGGTCTTCCCCTTTGTTCTGTGCACTCACCCATCCCCCTCTTTCACTAGCTTAGTCCAGGAGGAAAGGAAGGAGCAACTGGCTGCAAAATTGAATGCTTCCTCTTTCGGTGAACACTACTGGGGGAGGGGGGATCCCTCCTTAGATAAACTTTGACTCTATGATGAGTCTCACAGGAATAAGACATAACAAGAAATCATGGAATTAATATAATGTGTTAAATACCATTCCTCTTTCACTTGCTTTTTTTGTTCCATCATTTCTTACCATTGTACTGTCCAGTTAGATCATACATTCTGTGAGGCAGGGACTTTATCCTCATATTGATCTCTATATAAAACCAAATGCATGCTAGAAATATTAAATACATTAGACTAGGTTGCACCACAATGACAACATTTTTATCAACTTGATTCATGGTTTGTGTGTGCTTTATTTTAAACTGCTGTGTTTAGAAAATCTTCAAGTAACCCATTACTTAAAAAAAACAAAACCCAAAAACCCACAATACAAAACAATTTCTGATTTTTTTAGAAAATAATTGCTTTTTAATGTATTATCTTTTACAGGCTGGCTGAACCACCAGCATAACCTCTCTCCGGTTGTGCTGCGTGTTCTGTCTTTCAGATGCTGCTAAAATTCAGTCTTGCCTTTAATGATTATGATTAGAAATGAAATCATTTTTCATCCATGGATTTAAATGGATATTGGCAAAAGTTTCTTATGGCATAACCGTAAAATTCTGTGATGATCATATTTGAATGACTGCAGCTGCTAGTATGTATTTAGGTAAGCACATAACTAAAGAGAGCCATGAGTGTATTTGGAGCCAAAGACCGAAACATCAGTGTGGAAATTAATTGTCCTCTCCTGAGTAACATTCTTTTTCCAGTGGGATAGAGCGGCGCTACCTGGCCTCAAGGGCAACAATGAATGACCATCACCTTAGAGTCAATTAGTCTGTGCCACTGGAAAATATTTGGGTTTTTAGAACATTTTATACTCCAGCATGTTGATATCTGCCATTTTGTCAAAGGAAGTAGATGAAAAATTGTGCTTTGTGTGTGGTGCTGGTTCTGGAGTCTGTACATGAGGTCATGAGTTGTCAAAATGTCTATTGCTTAGAGTCCTCTTACTACCTGCCAACTTTCACATTTTGGGGTTTTTTTCCCTTTCCTTTTTTTGGGGGGGAGGGAGGGTCTTATGCTGCTCCTGGAATTACATCCTGTAACAGCAGGAAGCTGATTACTAAATAAAACTCGGGGACCAGGTGTAAATAAGAAATGAGCAATGGAACAAAACTTCCAAATCTAAAATTGTGTGGGGAAGTTTCAGATTTGAAGCACCAAGTTCTGTTTCATTTCCAGTTTGGATCCAAAACCACAGGGAGTAGGTGCCCACTCTCCAGTTCAGTAGGAAGGGGGAAGAAGTTCTCATTCTTCCTCTGACCGCATGCTTACAACCTCCGTCCTATGGCCCAAGGATGAGGATTTGCCCCAAATTCTCTTCCAGCAAAAGGACATCACTCTGAGTAGGAACAAGCCCCATAACTCCAAACTAAAAAGATCTTCAACTACATAAAACTATTGGCCTAACACCTCCACCAGCAGCAGCACCACTATTCACTTTTAGGAGAAAGTCAGTGACCACGGAGATGCTTCTGTGCAGGCTGGTGCTCTGCAGCTTTTAAGGATTGGAAACGTGGAAAAGCAGGAGGGACAAACTTTCATCTCCCAACCCTGCAGAAAGCACTCTGGATCCAAACTTCCCCAAAGTCAGAGGGTTTAAAGCTGAAGTTTTGTTTCAGGTCATCTCTAGTTACATTCTTATTGAAATAAGATCTGGATTTTACTCACAGCTATGCTACTGACCTGCTGTGTGAAGATGGGCAAGACATTTCACCTCTCTGTGCCAGTTTTCTCCTCCCACTCTTTAAGAACATAAGAACGGCCATACTGGGTCAGACCAAAGGTCCATCTAGCCCAGTATCCTGTCTTCTGACAGTGGCCAATGCCAGGTGCCCCAGAGGGAATGAACAGAACAGGTAATCATCAAGTGATCCATCCCCTGTCGCCCCTTCCCCTTTGTCTTGTCTATTCTTCGGGGCAGGGCTGTTTATTACTATTTGTTTGTACAGTGCCTAACACAGTGGACGGGGCTGATCTTGGCTCTGGCTGTAAGCATTACTGTAAAACAAATAATACAATAATAAATGAAGGCACAGATAGTAATTTTACAATTATTTTTTCCATAAAGTCTGCAGAACAATGAGGTGTCAGGGGGGAAAAAAGGCTTGTGTTCTTGTCTCTGAACAGCAAGCCTAACTATATTAAACCAACACTTTAAAAAAGGAGAGTAGATGAGAGGAAGGCTAGGAGGATAGAAGTCCACTTTCAGGCTGTGGACTTATGAGATACAGAACAATACTGCAGGGTTGATGTCAGCTACATACAGAGATTTCCCCATGTCAGTTTTGATTGAAATTATAAGCTTTTTCCTTTTTACAAATCTCAAAATGCACTGCAGATTTTTGTCATTATGCTTCCAGGAAGCAGAAATCCCCTGGGGGCGGGGAGGGGGAATATGCCAAGAGCAACACAATTTAACGCCTTAGGTTTAGTCCTGCTGCATTGTGGGAAGATGCTCCATGAATCGGTATACCTGCAACAACCATTCACTGCCCTCTGCCATAGCTAGCACTTCAAAATCACTAGCTATTGCTGAGCCTCTTAAGAAGATTTCTTTTTAAATCTCTTCTTTCAGCTATTAATGCAATGGAAGCCAATAATGATGCTAATAGTCAGGGCCGACGAGTGGTGGGGAAGCCGGTACAAATTACCGGGGCCCGGCGGTCCGGAAGGGGGCCCGGGGCCCGACTATGTTGCATATGTTTTTGTCTTTCTCGGTAGTATCATTATTTGTCGATTGTTTTTGACATCCATTGTAAAACCGGTGAATTTCAAAGAAAATAATGATATACAAAATAAAGTCAGTTATTGGCCAATATAGACTCTAATCAACCAAAGAACTACTAATTACATATTAAGAACAGAATATAATTATATTTTAATGTAATTCTTAACAAAATATATATTTCATGTTCAATGCACGCACAATTCTGAATAACGGCTTGCGAACTTGTGCCGTGAACCGAGCATTTCCGAGTATTTCCGACTCTATACGAACATTCGCTTCTGCGCTTTGACAGTATGACAGTGCAGTCTCATCTTATTATGCGCAGTCGCATGTGTATGTTTTCGTAAGTGAACACCGTGCGAATACAACAAAGTTGTTGTGTGATACACATTGTGTTGTGTTACACATACAAGTTTAATGTTTAAAGTGTATGGTTAGTTCAGCAACGATCGTGTGGGTGCTTATATTATTGATATTAGTCATTAGGATTTTAATATTCTCAACAGGTATGAATATTATTATATTTATCATTAACATAAAAATGAGATCACGCATTTATTTTATATTGCAGTGAATTTAAAATAACTATAATACATTTTTAAATTTTAGATAATGTTTTTTTACCCCTTTTCAATTCTTACCATGGATTATCATCACAAATCTGGTGCAAAAAAACGGAAAGAACAAAAAGAAAGAGAGAAAAGAGCTGCTGTAGGTCGAAGAAGTCTTGAATGTCTCGGATTTACCATCTCCTCTCATTCTCATTTGTCTGAAGATCAGAAAGGAAATCAGTTAGTCACAAGTGAAGTTGAAATTGTTTCAAAAGAAAGAATTGAAAAAAGAGAGAATGATGAAATGAATAAAAATAGCTCTAATAATGAAAGTGGTTCTAGTAATATAGCAACTTGTTATTTGAGCACTATACTATCTTCGGAACCACAATACACTTCTGCAGATAAAACTGATGTTACCATCACCGAGGCTTGTTCCGCTTCTTGCTTGACAAAAATAATATCACCAACTTCTGAAATTGCGCTAAATAACAACGAAAAGCTATTAAATTTTGATATTGGCCTTCTAGAATCAAATTTCACATTCAATGAACTAGAAGATGCCATTCGACGAAGGCCGGAACCATATCCTAAAATTTTACCACCTGACAAAGATGGCAACCAATTTCCTGTTTATGTATTGAATTTTTGCTTAGGGAATAATGAAGTAGTTCCTCGAGATTGGTTGGTGTGGAGTAAAACTAAACAAGCCTTGTTCTGTTTTCCCTGTTGTTTATTCTGTAAACATCCAGAAGCTCATCGTTCAATTTTCACAACTGAAATTGGCTGGAGACCTTCTAAAGGTTATAAAAAACTTTACAACAGAATACCTGAACACGAAAATAGTAATAATCACCGAGCATGTTATGTAGAGTGGTGAAATTTACAAAATAATCTTAATAAGAATACTACAGTTAATTGTTTTTTATTGCAAAAAATACAAAGTGAAATACAAGTATGGAAAGACTTATTACGACGATTTCTGGATGTAGTTTTGTTTCTTGCAGAACCTGAATTGGCTTTTAGGGGAAGTAGCCACTTAATTGGAGATTCAAGAAATGGCAATTTCTTAGGAATGTTAGAAATCATAAGCCATTACAACCCTTTACTAGCAGAGCATTTGAAAAGAGTAAAACAGTCGCAATTTGAGAAAAAAAGATTGCCAGTACATTATTTGTCAGCCGAAATCCAAAATGAATTTATTTCATGCTGTGCCGAATATGTATTTAGCTGCATTTTAAGGGAAAGAGAAATTGCAAAGTATTTTTCCATCATTGTAGATGTGACACCAGACTCGGCACATATGGAGCAAATTACATTCATTTTGCGTTATGTTCTTGTAAACAAACAAACAAATGAATATGAAGTTTTAGAAAGATTTATAGAATTTGTAAACTGTAATAAAAAAACAGGGGAAGCCAGCGCAGATTTAATTCTACAGACGCTTCAAAAATGCAATATTCCAATAAGTGAGTGTCGTGGACAGGGCTACGACAATGGCTCTCATATGAGTGGATCGTACAAGGGTGCTCAAGCTCGAATTTTACAAATCAATCCGCTAGCTATATTTTCTCCTTGTGCCTGTCACAGTTTGAATCTATGCGGTGTTCATGCAGCAGAATGTTGTTCTGAGGTAATAAAAATTTTTGGAGTCATACAAAAGCTATATAATATATTTAGTGGCAGTCCTCAGAGGAGGGAAATTTTGAAAGAAAACATTGGTAGTTTGCTCCACTCCATGTCAAACACACGCTGGTCTGCTAGAGTTGAGAGTGTTAAACCCTTTGCAAAATATCTTCCTGCGATTAAGAAGGCAATCGAGTCAGTGTTGGAATTAAATCTAAATTCAGAAATTCGAACAGATCTAAATGGTATAAAAATATATATAGAATCATTTGAATGTGTTTTGATGGCATCTGGTTGGCTGAAAATTCTTACAACTATAAATTATATAAGCACTGTTTTACAAGCACGAAAGACTACAATCGATGTCGAAGTTGAAAATCTTTTCAGTCTTCTGGATGATTTGAAAACAATCAGAAATAGTTGGCAATCCATCTTAAATGAATGCAAGCTAGTCGCTGAAAATTTAGGTATGCAGGCTGAGTTTACGATAATACGACAAAGAAAAAGGAAAAGAAAATCTGACAAATTGACAATAATTGAAGAATCCTTAAACTCAAGCCCAGAAGAGATATTCAAGTGCAATGTATTTAATGTTCTTTTGGACACTGTTATTGGCAATATGAGAACACGATTTGAGGCGGCAAAAGCAATAAATTCTTTATTCAGCGTTTTATGGAAATTCCACGAATTTAAGGATGAAGAAATTCTAGAAAAGGCAAAAAAACTGCAAAGTAATTATGAACAGGGTATTAGCGAAAATATTTGCGACGAGCTAATACATCTTAAGGCAATATCTAAATCAAATTTGCAAGAAAATTTTCTTTCGCCAATAAACCTTTTGAATAAACTAAGACAATTAAAACTTGAAATTCTTTTTCCAAACGTAGTCATTGCTTTAAGGTTGTTCTGCACCATACCAGTAACAGTGGCTCAAGCAGAATGCTCTTTCAGTTGTCTTTCTAGAATAAAAGACGTGTTAAGGTCTACAATGGCCCAAAACCGATTGGCAGATTTAGGTTTACTGTCAGTTGAGGCTGAATTAGCGAGAAAATGCGATTTTTCTGAAGTTACTGATTTATTTGCAAATCGCAAAGCTCGTAAAGCTCCACTGATATAAATATGATACAGTAAATTTCACAAAATGCAACTTTCCTGAATAGATTGTTTTAAAAATGTAGCTTTTTATGAATAAAGTAGCAATTTGGGAATTTTGGTACAATTTTATTTTATTATGATAAAGTATATATTTTAAAATTTTTAGTTATTCTTTAATTACAAAAGGTTAAATGGCCTACATATATATTTTACCCAAAAAAAATACAATTTATTTTTTAAAATATTTCTAACTGTATTTTCTCTTAGTTTTCAAATAAACAAGATCTCATGTCAAAATTCTAAAAATGTAAAAATTTAACATTCTAATGAAAAACAAAAAGCAGTTGCATTTTGCGAGTAGTTAATTTTAAATATGTTGCATTATACAAGTGTTGCAATTTGCGAAAAGTTGCAATTTGCGAGGTTGCATTTTGTGAGTATTTACTTCAATGTGAATGATAATAATGTGATATATTATATGTGATTTTGATTTAAGTTTTTTTATATGTTCTTTAAATATTTATTTTTATATGTTCTTTAAGAACCAATGTTTTCTTTTCCTATTCCATGTTTCATTTGTATACCAGGCAGGGCATATTTGGTTTTTTTTGCACATCAATACAAATCCCATGTAAAGATTTTTAGCCGGTCCGCCCTTGCTGGGGGGCCCGAAAAAAAATTTTCACTGGGGCCTGAACCTGCTCTCGGTGGCCCTGCTAATAGTGTCAGGGCCATGAAACTGTACATAGCATTTGAAAAAACTGCAGAGAATGAGTATTTCCCAGGAGAGAGATGAAACTGAAATTGGCTTTGTAAAGGTAGCTTCAGCCACTTGAGTAATAATAACAAAAACTCCCTTTCTGTCAGGTTAAATAGAAATGCTGGAGACTCAAGCTCCATGTAAAAAGGGCTGGCTTCTTGCTGTTTAAGAGAGAGATGAAGGAGCAGAGACAATTGAAGGGAACTTTTAGGACAACTCTGCTACTACTGGAAACTGGCCTTGACCTTTCTTTGTTAAGTGTGCAGATACCAAATGTTCTCTCAAGTGATGGTAAAATTGTTGAAACAACACCTGAAATTAATGCTTCAGGTAGGAAAACAGTGTATGCTAAGTAGAGCTGAATGAATAATTGAAAGCAAATAACTTACATGATGACTTTAATCTCATTTTCTTTTCAATTAGTGTCCATGCACAGATCATCACTTCCTCAAATGTTCGTTTAAATTTACTAAACAATTTTTGACACACTGAATTCATTGTAAACAGTTTGCTATATTTGATCAGTTTGATTCAAAATTCAGGCTGTTGCTTATTGGTGATTGGTCAGATAAGGCAACGATATTGTTTCTGTTGCCTGATCAGTTTAGCATAAAACATACTGGGTCTGATTCTGCAAAGCATGTAAGTGCATGTTCAACTTGTTAAGTTACACTTTAGTCACTGGCATTTAAGCACATGTTTAAGTGCTTGGCTGAATGAAGACAGGCTTAAGAACTTGCTGAAGTGCTTTGGTGGATTGGGGCCACAACTAGAAGGAAGGCATAAAGAAGCCAATGCGCTTTTGAATCCCTCAGGGGAAGAAGACAGCTGTTTAGGGACTGGCATGGTTACAATATTTTAGAAAATGTTATATAAGCCTTGCCTGAGGCATCATTCCTAGAAGAATTAAGCAACTCTTGGATGTATTGGCTGGGCATGCTGTTTAATTTTCTCTTGTCTCTTGTCACAGTCAGACAACATAGATGCAAATGCATGAGCATTCCTAGTAGCGAATTGTGAGGTTGGATCTTTTGCCGGCATGATGAATTGCCTTTTGTGCCAGAGCTCTGACAAGGGATTTGGAACCTTGTCCCTTTGCTGTGTCAAGCAGTGTCTGCTCATCTATAAAACATTAGTGAGAGTGATTGTCAATGAGTATTTTAAATTACCCATCTGAATACTAGAGCAGACAAACTTAAAATATGCTTTACACAAATAGGAAATCATAACCATTGATGTGCTTATGGAAAGTGAATATAAAATGAAGGGAAGAATGGCTGAAACAAATTATTTTTTAAACTACTGCTGACTGTGGTATTTACTGGTCCCTGGGATAGAGATCAAATTTTGGTTATTTTGTGGGGCAATGGAGAGGCAGAACAAACAATGTAGTTTCATAATAGGTGCAGGTTGATCTTTCCACTCCTCACTTGGCTCATGCACCAGAGAAAGCAATGTCTGGTTGGTTGACTTCTGATACAGACCAGTTGCTAGGGGATGCATCATCAAAAACTACAGATGGTCAAAAAATTTTTGTCAAATGTTTGTTTCTGAGGAAAACATCATTTTGACAAAAATGAAAAATTATTATTTAGGTCAATTTTTTTTACTAAAAATTAAAAAACATGTTAGTTCTGGTACAGGAAACACTTTTGCTGCTCTCTCTTCCCTCCCTCCCGCCCCATCCTTCTCTATCTTTTTTTCCAATACCAGGAAAAAAAGAAAATATTGCGGCTTTTTTCCCCACTAAAACAAAAAGTTTCAAAAAAGTAAATTTTGTTTAAAATTTTAAAAAAAATACATTTCACAGAATTCCAAATGAAAAGTAAATTTTGCGTTGTTTTTTTTTAAATATTGTGAAATATACATACAGTCTCAAAAGCCAAGAGCTGCATGGGGTCATAGGGCAGAGGTTCCCAAACTGTGGGGTGCACCACCTTAGGGGGGCATGGAGGAATATTGGGGGGGGCCCAGCGGGGCCCAGACCAGCCCCCATGGGGGGGGAGGGAGCGCCACCCAGCCCCTCCCCACTCCTAGCTCTGCTCTGGTTCCAACCCCAGCCATGTCCTCGCCCCCTGGCCCCGTTCCCTGGTCCCATCCCCAGCCTTGGTATGGCTCCTCACCCAGCCCTGCACCATCCCCCAGCCTTGGCCGCTGGCCGCGGCCCCACTCCCAGCCCCACCCCTAGCTGTGGCCCTAGCCTTGGCCTCCTTACTCCTGTCTGCGCCCCTTCCCTCCCCCAGAGCCTGGGTGCGGACAGGGGTAAGGGGGGTATGACCCTCAAAAGTTTGGGGACTGCTGTCATAAGGATTGAAATACTCTTCTTAGAGATCAGGGACTAAAGGCTTGACTTGGAAGGTACAAAGTATCTTCAGCTCCCATTGTATAACTTCAACAGGAAGTGTTTTTCCAGAAACATTTTTCTTCGCCCAGCATTGACAGTTTGTAGTGACATGCACAAGACCTGCAAAGAATGACTTCAGCTGTTTTATTCCAAATGATGGAAAACAAACTAATGACTAATAGCTGTGAAAACAAAACACTCTGAATTTTGTCAAAACAGAGTAGTTGCTCTAGCATCCTTGTAAATTAGATTGTATTGGAGATACCAAGTTGTGCCAGAATAGCAACAGGTAGTTGTCGTTCGTTTAAAAATGATGCATCATTTTTAAACAAGATTTTCATGAGCTAGTATAATCCCACAGCATGAGAAACTGATGTATACAAAACTAAAGACCTACTCTGATATTAAAATATAATAAAGACATGACTTGTGATTACCATTGCACAATGGTTAGGACCCCATTCTGCTTGGCACTGTACATACAGAACAAACAGATAGTCCCTGTCCCAAAGAGTTTACAATCCAAGTATGAAGCAAGACAACAGATAGATAGATGGGGAAGTACAAGTAAACAAGGAGACAATATTGGTCTGGATGAGAGGTAGTAGTGTCAGTGGCCTAACTGGTGGCTGGGACACTTGCAAGCAACTTGACAAGGAGGGTTTTGAAGGAGGATAATAAGAGAGTTGTTTATGGGGAGAATTGAAAGTGCACATCCTCCCAAAGGGTCAAGGCCATAGGTTAGTATTTGTGGGCATCATGGTGTTTGCTTTTTAATGATCACTAATTTGTTTTCAAGAAACACTCATGTACATACATTTATGTACAAGAGATTTTGATTGTAAGGGGTATTACATACGTTACTTAAGGAGGGGGAGGGGGATAAAATAGGGGAGTGGTGTCAGTTATTAGTCTGTATTTCCTGTTATATAAAATGTAAACTGGTTTGAGTTGAGTTAGGGGAGCAGGTTATTGCTGTCAGAAAAATCATCATTGTTCCCCAATAGGTCTTTCTACAATAAGTTCTAATATTCTGCATGCTACAATATGTCCTTTTCTTTGATTACATCATTGTCTCATGCTGTGGGATCCTGACAATTCATGCAAAAATTGTCCACTATCTACATTATTAATAAGAACATGACAACTGCCTGCTATTCTGGCACAGGCTGGTGCCTGCAGTGCAAACTAATTCACAATAGTATAGGAACAGAAATTCTCTCTGAACAAAGTTCACATTGTTTTGTTTTACACCTATTTGGTTGTTTTTTCCCACCATGTGGAATAAAATATCTTTCTTTGCTCATCCTTTAAAAAATATTCCTTGTGCATTTAATTGCAAACTGCCTATATCGTATGAAGAAAAATTGTACAGAATAATGTTTCTTCATATTTTGTATGGTTTATAAACTCAAACTTTAAGGTCAGAAGGGACCACCATGATTATCTAGTCTGACCTCCACAAAACTTCACCCACCTACTCCAGTAATAGACCCATAACCTCTGGCTGAGTTACTGAAGTCCTCAAATCATGATTTAAAGACTTCAAGTTACAGAGAATCTACCACTTACACTAGTTTAAACTTGCAAGTGACCCATGAAACATGCTGCGGAGGAAGGTGAAAAATCCCCAAGGTCTCTGCCAATCTGACCCAGGGGAAAAATTCCTTCCCAATCTCATATATGGTGATCAGTTAGACCCTGAGCATGTGGGCAAGACCCACCAGCCAGATACCTGGGAAAGAATTCTCTGTAGTAACTCAGAGCCCTCCCCATCTAGAGTCCCATCACCAGCCATTGGAGATATTTGCTGTTAGCAGTCGCAGATCGGCTACATGCTATTGTAGGCAGTCCCATCATACCATCCCCTCCATAAACTTATCAAGCTCAATCTTGAAGCCAGTTAGGTTTTTGCTCCCACTGCTCCCCTTGGAAGGCTGTTCCAGAACTTCATTCCTCTGATGGTTAGAAACCTTTGTCTAATTTTAAGCCTAAACTTGTTGATGGCCAGTTTATATCCATTTGTTCTTGTGTCCACATTGGCGCTTAATTTAAATAACTCCTCTCCTTCCCTAGTATTTATCCCTCTGATATATTTATAGAGAGCAATCATATCTCCCCTCAGACTTCTTTTGGTTAGGCTAAAGAAAACTTAAAAGCTTTTTGACCATTAACATATTTTATTGGGGTATATGGAAGATATTTAACAAGAGAAAAATAACCATAGTCCAAAATCACATGAAGGTAGATAAAAATATAGTCTTTGAAAGGGGGAGGGAGAGTAGAAGATAAACAATGTATTATTATACATGAATACAAACATTTTCAAAAAATGGAATCTGAAGATCTATCTGTTGGGATCAAAACTCAATAAAGAGTTTTTAAAGAGATTGACATAAAGTTTTCTTCTATGTGTTGTCTTCAGACGAGGATGAAGACAGCCCAAATCAAATATGGATGTTCTCAGTAAAAGACCAACTTTGACAAAGGATAAACTATTATGATTCCAATTTACAAAGCATTTCTCACATGGGTAGGTTTCTAGTGCTAGATTTAGTCATTGGCAACTGTTCAGTTGGGAGCTGCTTTTCCAATAATTTACCTCTATTACTATAAAAATTGTTGTCTGTTACTTACAATGTTGTCCCCTTAATATGTCTTAGTAACTTGTAAATTTATACTGCTCAGGTTTTTGTTTTGTATTTGTTTGTTTCAGTTTTGTCAAACTTAATTAAGGCGGTCCTCAAGTTCACTCATTCTCTTCTCAGCCACAAACCTTAGAACTTGTATGTCTTCAAAAAGACCCTGTGCATGTGTGGTGTTTATTTGTTGTACCATTAATACAAGAACAATCTTTTTTGAGAAATGTCTCCATACACTGAAAATCCTGCACTACCTCCATACTTCCATGGGTTCTGTATTTTTATTTATATTATCATAGCATGTAGGAGCCTTAATCATGGGCCAGGGCCCCTTTGTGCAAGGCACTGTACAAACACAGAGCAAAAAGATGGTATAAATATATAAATAATAAATATATTAAATAGATAAAAGGCTACAATCCCATTGACTTACATTGAGAGTTTGGCGCCTAAGGGTATGTCTACACTATAGTTAAACACCCACAGCTGTCCCATATCAACTGATTCAGGTTTCCGTGGCTTGGGCTAAGGGGCTGGTTAATTGCAATGTAGATGTTCAGGCTCGAGCTGGAGCCTGGGGTCCCAGAGCCCAGGCTCCAGCCCAGCCCAAATGTCTACACCACAATTAAACAGCCCCTTAGCCTGAGCCCTGTGAGCCCAAATCAGCTGACATGGGCCAGCCACCGGTATTTAATTGCAGTGTAGTCAAATCCATTGTGACTAAGACATTTTACTAGGGTAGAATTTTACTAGATTGTTTATTGGTAGAACACTTAGAACTGTGAAACTACATTCATAATTTCAGTCTTTTGGAGAAGTCACGATTTTGATAATAGCATACTTTTGTGGAACATTTCACTAGAAATATGGACAATTTGTAAATCCTTAGCCACATCTAGCAAAGATTATCTACAATGTAAACGGCTTCTAGCAGAAATAAAAATAATAGGAAAAAATAACAGAAAAGTCATTCCCTGTTTTTGGAATGTTAATAATTTTGAAACAGATGGCTTTCACTGGCTGCCGTATTCCTACTTAAATTTCAGATAATTTAACATCTGTTTCAATCTCTCAAATGTTTTTAAGGAAGGATTTTTATATTATGAATTTAAATGCAGAAAAGAATGAGCAGCATGTTGAGATTTGTGCAAATGATGTTGAGAGGGGAGATTTTTTGCAACTCTGTTCTGTCTTTATGAAATAATTAACAAATAACTTTAGTAAATTCACCACAGTTTAGCTCAGAATTGTCTCCATTGGTTTCTTGAAATTAGTCCTTTTCATTTCATGAGTCCAAAAGGAAAAAAAAAATTCATGTATCCCATAACTAAAGTGGAAATACAATAAGAGACTTTTCAGTTTTATGAAAGCAATAAACCTAGGAATCCTTTTAAGTGATGGATTTCATGTATTTGCATAAGATTGGGAAGAATAGTGGTTTCATAAATCTCAATGTTTTTGGTAATGTTATCAATCTAGTTTAATCCATTCGCTCCTCGTCAGTTTCCTATAATATCCCAAGGCAGACCTGTCATTACAAACAATTTTATCTGTAAAGAGCGGTGTGTAAGTGAGAGAATGAGTGAGAAAATATACTAGCAGGGTGTTGTTAAACAGCTTGTTGAACAGAACATTCTTTACATGAGGCATATCCACCTATACTCATTGAGGACTCTGATGCATCTCTTGAGTCTTCAGTGTACGTGCTTCTCTCGCGTTTTATAACAAATTGACTTTGGTACCAACGTCATAGTAGCAAATACCCTATCGTCTGCCTGTAGTGCACAAAATCTAAGCACTAAAAGTGTCATTCCCTTACCCAAATATAGCAGATTTTTATACTACATTTACATAGCTAGTGTTGCCCCTTCTTTCAATACCAGTGTCCTATTCTCACACCAGTGTCTCTCCTCTGCCACGTGGGAGCAGATGTCTGAAGTCTTGCAGATCAGCTTCTCAGTGGAAGAGAAATCAGTGGTATGGGGACAGGGTATATTCTAAGCATAACTTTTATTTACATATATGCAACAAAACACACTTGGTCTATTTACATGTGTATATACCCAGACAGGAGGTAGTTCAACAGAATGCAGACAATTCCTTCTTTCACGAATCTTAGCCCAGTGTCCCGTTCTCAGAGAGCAAATCAATCTCAGAAATTGACTCTAATCAAGGCTGAAAGCAAATGTTCCAGCTGCTTAGACAGCTCCCTCTCCAGGGATTGACATTGACAGCTACCTCTCCTCTCATCAGAACTTTGCATGTGACAAAACTAACACAGTAAGTCTTCCCAAGACTGAACACTTTCTCATAGGCTAAAGAAAAGCACTTGGAAGACTATCTATGTGTAACTCTGCTACCTGGTGACACCTGCCATAAAGATAGCATGGCTGACTATAGGGTGAATTGTAGCCTGGTACTTTCATTGCATTCATTAACCTATTAGGTCAACATTTCCCAGATACTTTTGTAATGATCCTCATCTAGTCCTTTTTGTTACAGAAACACAAAGCATCATGCTATGTGGAATTCTATGGGCTCAGTCACACAATTAGGATTTGTGTCTTTTTATTACTCCAGTTTCAGTGATAACAGTTGGATTTGCTAAATAGGACAGTAAAATGGATTGCAGTTCCTAAAGTAGATCATATTAGTGTACCATATTGACATTTACCTTTCTAAAATGTGTCTGTTTATGTACATTATATATGGCCAACATTTTCAAAAGGAGCCTAGAGTTAAGCTCCTAACTCCATATTTAGGCACTTAATAAATGGCCTGAATTTTCAAAACTGCAGAGCACCCAATATCTCCAATTGATGTCAACAGAAGCTGCTGAATGTTCATTACTTTTGAAAATCAGACCACTTATTAAAGTGCTTAATTATGAAGTTAGGAGCTTTATTTTACGGTCTTTCTTCTGAAAATCTTAGCCCATATGTTTATATCAGAGACATACTATATAAATTAACGTAGGAGTAATTTATATATAGAGATAAAACAGGTCAAGGTTTTAAAGTATGAAACAGAAATTAACAATAAACTCTTGCCTTCTCCCTGCCCAGTCATTTTGTAATAATAACACAATGTTTCTTTAACAGAAACCTTGCAGTACCAAATACAGACAGCAGAGGGCCACAGTAACTTGTGCAGACAGCCAGGTTGAGTCCTAATGCTGTTACCAAATTGGTACATTACAATGGTCTGTTTGCTGCAAATAAGCCAGGTTGCAATAAATGAAAAACGATCCAAAGCTGGACCAAGAAGAACTTTAACATTCAAATTTTCTTAGCAATGACTAAAAATCAGTTAAACTTTTGAATGGTAAATCTAACAAATCAATGACAACTGACTCTTTCTCCCACCCCATCAACAAAGTCCAGACTAAGAGTTTGTTTGACTGAATGATTTGTCCAGACAGTTCTTATTACAGGCTATGGGTGTCATCTCACCCATCTTCCATCATGCACTATGTTGTTCAGAGTCATCTGAATCAAATTCAATTTTGTTTGCATTGTATTTTTATTACCTATTTATATCCATTCTCCTGTCTGCACTCACGTCCATGTAGGGCTTGGGTTCTATCCAAATCCTCAACTCTCCCAAGAGAGGGCAGGCCAAATGAAAGAGCTTGTGTCATCTACCTCGTTCTGTACAAGAGTCTTAAAACCTTGCTTTAAAATTTTCTTCTTCACTTTAGCCTATGGCTCACATTAAACCCCACATTTCCCTCTAAGCCTCCCATTACTGCCACCTTCCATTCTGTTACTATAAGTAGTGTGCAAGGATATATACTCAGATCTTCTCTTTTTTACATATCAGCTTTCTTTTCTTTTACTCATCTTTGTGCATCAAAGTTCTCACTTCTATTTTTATCCTTTCCTTGCCTCTTCAGTTGCTTATGACACTGTGGCTCAATTTCCTTGACTACTTAACGCATAGTACTTTTCTCTGTCTGCACTCTAATGATTTTCTTTCTACTTAACTGACCAATCTTCTAAGATATCCTAAAATTATGATGTTTCTTTCAGTTATCTTGTCTTGCTGGGTATTTCTCACAGCTCTGACTTGGGTCCCTTACTCTTTTCTCTTTAACCTCTCCTTTGCAGTAACATAATTTCTGCTAATGGCTCACTCCGTTTTATTCCTCTCCCTTCTGTCCTTTCCCTGTTCCTATACTAACCACATCACCATGGTATTCAAGCACCTACCCAACATGTGAGCAAGATATCCATAGTTCTGTTTTGATCCATACATTATTTGTATTATAGTTGTGCCTACAGCCCCAGTCATGGATCTGTACTACTGTACAAAACCACAAGTCAGTCCTTGCCCCCAAAAGAGCTTGTTTTTTGAGAATAGCCAACATAATTTCTGTCATTTTTAATTTATCTTTTACCAACAATTATTTTTTTTCTTTTTCGATGCTCACTTTTCTTGCTATCATAAACAATTAGAATAAAGGGAGTAACTCCTGGAAATAGGCTGCCTAATTTCAGTTACACCAGTTCTACATTAGCACCCCTCCATGAATTCATAGAATCATAGATATGTAAGACTGGAAGGGATGTCAATAGGTTGTCCAGACCTCTGCCCTGAGCCTAGACCATCTCTGACAGGTATTTGTCTAACTTATTCTTAAAAACCTCCAATTTTGGAGATTTTACAATCTCCTTAGGTAGTTTGCTCCAGTGCTTAACTACCCTGACAGTTAAGAAGTTTTTTCTAATGTCTAACCTAAATCTTCCTTGCTGCAATTTAAGCCTAATACTTCTTGTCCTGTCTTCAGTGGTTAAGGAGAACGGTTTATCACCCTCTTCTTTATAACAACCTTTTACATACTTGAAGACTGTTATGTCCCCAGTCTTCTCTTCTCCAGACTAAAAAAAAACATTTTTTTCAATTCCTCATAGGTCATGTTTTCTAGACCTTTAATCATTTTTGTTGCTCTCCTCTGGGCTTTCTCCAGTTTATCCACATCTTTCACAGAACTAGACACAATACTCCAGTTGAGGCCTCATCAGCATGGAGTAGAGTGGAAGAATTACTCTTCGTGTCTTGTTTACAACAATCCTATTAATACATCCCAGAATGGTGTTTGCTTTTTTGCAACAGTATTACATTGTTCACTCGTTTAGTTTGTGATCCACTATAACCCCCAGATCCTTTTCTGCAGTACTCCTTCACAGGCAGTCATTTCCCATTTTATATTTGTGAAATTGATTAGTCCTTCCTAGAATAGTACTTTGCATTTTTTATATTGATTTTCATCCTACTTATTTCAGACCATTTCTCCAGTTTGTCAAGATCATTTTGAATTCTAATCCTGTCCTCCAAAGTACTTGCAACCACTCCCAGTTTGATATAATCCATAAACTTTATGAGTACTTTCCGTGCCATTTTCCAAATAATTTATGAAGATATTGAATAGAACCAGACCCCGGACAGATCCCTGTGGGCCCCACTTGATGCGCCCTTCCAGCTTAATTGTGAACCATTAATAGCTCCTCTCTGAATATGGTTTTCCAACCAGTTGTGCACACACCTTACAGTAGGTTTGTCTAGGCTATATTTGTGTAGTATGTTTATGAGAAGATCATGTGAAACAGTATCAAAAGCCTTACTAAAGTTGAGATATATCACATCTACTGATTTCCCCCCATCCACAAGGCTTATTACCCTATCAAGGAAGGATATTAGGTTGGTTTGACACAATTTGTTCTTGACAAATCCATGTTGACTGTTACTTATCACCTTATTTTCTTCTAGGTGCTTACAAATTGATTGATTGTTTGCTCCATTATCATTCCACAAATGCAGACAGAAAAGTAACATCTGGAAAAATACTGAAAAAACTTTCACACACAATAAGAGGACTCTCAAATATGATAAGGAAGGTTATATTACTTCTGAATTTGGAACTGGTGTGACCACTACTGGAATACCATGTCCGATGTGTGGTCACACCAGTAATAATAAGTGGTGTCCACACTTCAGTAATAATATTGATAAATCGGAGAGCTAAAACAGAATGATTAAAGGTTTGGAAAACAACCTGGATGGGGTCAGGGATCAACTGGAGGCCAGACTCAGGGAGAGAAACAGATCAGATGAAGAGGTGGGGACAGGACTGGGACTGGTTGGGCAAGGAGACTGGGATGGACAGTATGGAGCACTGAGACTTCTCCTTGCTGGGTAAAGAGAATGGGAGTGGGATATGAAGCCTGAGGAGTGGAAACTGGGACTTGGTAGGTGAGGAAAATGGAACTGGGGCAAGGATCTGGGCATGGGGAAGAGATAGGAGTGGGACAGGGACAGGTTAGAGGGGAGGGCAGAAGGGAGTCATGTTTGAGGTGAATGGGCAGAAGAATTTGTGCCTCCTAGAGCACACTCCCCTCCAGAATCCAGCATGGAACTCATGATTCCTAAGTCTCACCATTCATCTGCTGTCAGCAAATACCTGTGAAATCCTCTGGCAAAGTGTCACATCCCCATCTAGTGCTGGCCCATATATATAGGATAACCTACTATTGCTATCAGTTATTCTGTTAGGTCCATGAGGAAATTCTGTCTTCTGAGCAGGGTTTGAATAGTGAACAGTAAAAAATGCTTGGGGCCACTTATTGGATAAAGAAGATCATTCAAAATATTGAACAGCCGCTCATTAAATGAGCACCATCCATTCTGTGCACTGACTGAGGCAGGGACCCTGTGGAAAAGAAAAAACAAGAAAGAAAAAAAGCGGGGGGGGAAATCACATGATGATGTAATTAAAGATGGTATAACAATGCATATGACAAAACAACCTTAATTCTGTAACTTTTGAATGCTTTACCTGGTGACTTTAATAATGTTCTTTTAATGTAGGTTATTTTCTGTGTGTAATATATACCTTAACATACCAGAGGGAAAACAGAGATTTCTCAAAAGTCGAGTACTTTCTTATCTTAAGACAGTAACGTGAGACAAAAACTCTTCCCCATTATCACCAGCTTCAATAAAGAACCATTACTCCTGCACTTTTCCTGTAATGTGCATGTTCATGTAGGGGTACAGTAGAGTATCCAGGGGAATTTTGGGGACGTCGGGGTGGAAGGAGATATAGTTAGGTCCTGAGCCAATATGTAGATATACTGCCATCAGTAATTGCAAGATGTTCCTTGGATAAAACTCGCTGCCGGCAACATGCCACCATCCCTACTGCATTAGCTCCCATTAGGGGTGTAAGAACCTAAAAGCGAAGGTAGGTTTGAGGCTTTACTGTGTAGTGACCGCCTCTGTTGTGGACTGTATTTGCACCTTCACCTCAACATGGTGCCCACTGGGGCTGTCCTTGGCATTTTTGCCATGGACCCCTAAAATGAGCAGAGGGATGTAAGTTTTGGTGGGGGGTGAAGGGGATGAGCTGAATGGAGGTGAAATGAGCTGGGGAAGGGATCTGCGGTTGTATGTGTGCACGCAAGTGGGAGGGGAGGTGTGTGTGGGGAATTGGTGAAATTAGCAAGGAAGATGGTGATTTTTGAGGGTGAGGGTATCTGGGTCCCAAAACTTGGGGGAGGGTTGTGGGGAGACCTCAGAATTGGGTGTTCTGTGACCAGAAAGCAAAACTACTTCAGTCATGCATTTCTGATACATGGAGGCTGGATAAACGCTGTCATGTCATATCTCATGAATACCTGAACATTGAAATGGAAAACTTGGCTTATTCAGACCTATATTTGATCTAGGGTGAGATTTTCAATAGTACCTATGGGAGTTAGGAGCCCAGCTTTCATAGATTTTCAACAGGAGTGGGGCAACTAACTTGATTTAACCATTTGAGTATTGGGCCTACATATGTTGGTAGTTAATCACTGCTGAATTAGGAACATCTGGATAGTCCATTAGACCACATAAGGTCTGGCAGAGGCCTTAGACCCTGGGAATATGTTAAGAGAAGTGAAGAAAGCAATTACTTTAGTGGGGAGGGGATTATAATTGATTTCTAGTGAACTCTGTTATGTTTTGTTATAATTATTTTTACTTTCATTTTTACACTTAGTCTTTTATTTATGTTAAATTTCCCACAGTTAACTTCCCAGATACAAAACTTGAAGCACTTACCATATGGTAGTGCGACTCACCCTCTTCGCCATCCTCTCTGAAATTGGGATTGACTCCACCGTGAAGTGTGTGTTGCTGGTACAGTGCCACACACACACTAATTGCTGCCAAGTGACTATCTCCTTTTATTTGGCTGCTGTACAAATTATAGCTAGTCTGAGTCAGTGCACAGCAGTTGCTACGCGGTGGTCACCTGGAGGGCCGGATTAACATGTAGACAAACTAGGCACATGCCTAATGCCCAAATGCATGTGGATGACCCCAAACTCATAGGCCAGAATCCTTCTCCTCTGCCATCACCCTGCTGAGGGGGCCCTGACCCCCCACAGCAGGACCCTTTGCCCTAGCACCATAATCCCAACCTTGTACAGAGGGGAGGCCTCTGGGTGACGGGAGGAAGAGGTTGGCCTCTGAGAGTGAGCCTACCCTGCAGAGCTGAACCTGGCTCCCTGTTCCGGGTGTTGCAACCTGGAGCATTTGGTCACAACGCCACTCAGTTTTGACAGAGGAGTAGCCAGGCCAAACCTGTGTGGTTCTGTGACCTCACATAGCAGGTTGCAATTAGGGTTGCCAACTTTCTACTCACACAAAACCGAACATCCCTGCCCTGTGCCTTCTCCGAGGCCCCGCCCCCTGCTCACTCCATCACCCCACCCCCCATCGTTCGCTTTCCCCACCCTCACTTGCTCGCTCATTTTCACCAGGCTGGCTCAGGGTGTTTGGGTGTGGGAGGGTGTGAGGAATCCGTCTGAGGGTGCGGGCTCTGGGGTGGAGCCAGAAATGAGGAGTTCAGGGTACGGGAGGGGACTCCGGGCTGAGGCAGTGGGTTGGAACATGAGAGTTGGTTAGGGCTCCGGCTGGGGGTTCGGGCTGTGGGGTGGGGCCAGGGAGGAGGGGATTGGGGTGCAGACAGGGACACTGGGCTGGGGGGTGTAGATGAGGGGTTTGGAGTATGAAAGGGTGCTCTGGGCTGAGGCAGAGGGTTGGGATGTGGGAGGGGATATAGGCTCTGGGCTAGGGGTGTGGGTTCCGGGGTGGGGCCAGAAATGAGGGGTTCAGGGTCTGGGCTGGGGTGTGAGGGCTCCAACTGGGGGTGCGGGCTCTGGTGTGGGGCCGGGGATGAGGGGTTTGGGGTGCAGGAGGGGCTCCTGGCTGGGGATGAGGGGTTTGGAGTGCAGGAAGGGGCTCTGGACTGAGGCAGGGGATTGGGGCATGGGGGGGTGAGGGCTCTGGCTGGGGGTGCAGGCTCTGAGGTGGGGCTGGGGATGAGGGGCTTGGGACGAGGGGCTTGGGGTACAGGAGGGTGCTCTGGGATCGAGGGGTTTAGAGGGTGGGAGGGGGATCAGGGCTAGGGCAGCGGGTTGGGGCGTGTGTGGGGGGGGTGCAGGCTCCGGGTGGCACTTACCTCAAGCAGCTCCCGGAAGCAGCCGCATGTCCCCCATCCAGCTCCTATGTGGAGGCGCGGCCAGGCAGCTCTACGCGCTGCCCCGTCTGCAGGCACCGCCCCTGCAGCTCCCGTTGGCCACGGTTCCTGGCCAACGGGAGCTGTAAAACTGGCGCTTGGGGCGGGGGCAGCATGCAGAGCCCCCTGGCTGCTCCTATGTGTAGGAGCCGGAGTGGGGACATGCTGCTGCTTCTGGGAGCCATGGCAGGCAGGGAACCTGCCTTAACCCCGCTGTGACGTTGACCGGACTTTTAATGGTCTGACCGGAGCTGCCAGGGTCCCTTTTTGACCAGGCATTCCAGTTGAAAACCGGACACCCGGCAATCCTAGTTGCAATGCCACTCATTCGAATTTGGCCTGGCCACTCCCCTGTCATAAAAGGGGGTGGCCAAGCCAAAGCTGAGTGGCACTGTGACCACACACGCCAGGTCACAATGCCTGGAGCCTGGCCTAGCCCTGCACGATAGGAGTTGCTGTTGCTGGCGAGTGTGAGACTGGGAGAAGTTGGATGCTTGGTTAGGGCCCAGTGAAGGGTTAATCCATCTCTGGTCACCTAGTGTAGGCATTCACAGGCACAATCTCTGATGCTGCCATTTCCACTTACATGCCTTTAAAAACGTCATGACAGCCACATTTTCAAGACATGCCTCTACCACGTCCCTTGTGGCAGGTGTAGCTCACGTATATCCCAATTTCACTCTCCTGTTGAGAAGATCTAGCAGGCACAAATTCTTCTTGCTCCTCTTAACCCTCAATTTAGTGTCTTAACCTCTGGAAATTTAGATTTTGGGAGACAAAAGTGCTGGGCAATCATAATTCCACATGAAGGCAATGGGAGCAACAAGGGTTCAGCCCCTCATTAATGTGCAATGTAACGGTAGCTGGAACACATTCTTATTTACATTATGTTCATTGTTTTATCTGATCAGTGACAAAGAAAAGTAGTGAGAATGAACAGAACACAGGCGTGATCTGCTGTGAGAAAGAGCTTCCACAATGGGGGGAAAAATAGGAAGCACTGAAAATAAATACATGTCCTATGATGTTACCATACTGCATATAGAATCGTAGGACTGGAAGGGACCTCGATAGGTTTTCTAGTCCAGTCCCTTGCACTCAAGGCAGGACTAAGTATTATCTAGACCATCCATGACAGATGACTGTCTAACCCAGTGGTGGGCAACCTGCGGCCCGCAGGCTGCACACAGCCTGTCAGGGTAATCCGCTGGAGGGCCGCAAGACTATTTACATGGACCGTGCGCAGGCACGGCCACCCACAGCTCCCAGTGGCCGCAGTTCGCTGTTCCCGGCCAATGGGAGTTGCGGGAAGCGGCGGCCAGCACGTCTCTGGATTACCCTGATGTGCCACGTGTGGCCCACGGGCTGCAGGTTTGCCCACCACTGGTCTAACCTGTTCTTAAAAACCTCCAATGATGGAGATTCCACAACCTCCCTAGGCAATTTATTCCACTGTTTAGCTATCCTGACAGCTAGGAAGTTTTTCCTAATGTCCAACCTAAACCACCCTTGCTGCATTTTAAGCCCATTGCTTCTTGTCCTGTCCTCAGAGGTTAAGGAGAATCATTTGTCTCCCTCTTCCTTGTAACATTTATTCTGAAAGCTGTTTTTTTTTAATCCTTCCAGAGCACAAAGCACTAGGTCAGAAAATGACGTGAAGTGCTTCTCGGCTCCTTCGAGCTAAGATCAAAGTGTAGTATCTGCAAAGCTTGAGCCCAGCTGTAAAATCTGATTTTTATTGTTGTTGGGGAAAAAAATCTCATTTCAATTAGAAAATCTAAAAATATTTCTAACAAATTGATATGGCAGCAGGTGTACTAAGGCATCCTGGGGTATATTTACTTTCATTGTCTCTGTTTTTCCCTGATTGAGACAGCTTTCAGTAGCAATGAAGCAGGGCCTTGCAGATTTCTGTCCACACAGTCACTGTAGCTTTTGTTCCCTTAGCAACTGGAGAAAATGTAATATAATCATGCCTCAGATAAAAAGAATATACTTCACTTAGTTTAAAACTGGAGTGAACACAGATGAAATTCTCCCATAAAAATAAATTACACAGCATCTTTTGCTTTCTGTTTTCTAGCTATATTAGCTTCAAACAGTGCTCAATTGAGAGGTATGTGACCAAGAATAATATGCAGGGAAAGTTTGAGTCTTGATAGAATTTCATTATATTTATCTAGAATTGTGTTCTATCCAAGAAAATAAAAGTATTTTATAGAGTCCCTAGTTCTAATATCATCATTTCAAGATCTTTCAGGCCTTCCACTGTAAAGCTCCATTTTGGTGGCCTTGATAAAGTTGCTCTGACCAGAAATTTGACATGCATGGTCTTGGTCTAAAAGTAGACTTTAAAAAAGGGTTGATAAGCAAAATATTTAGCCTTTTTTTAAGTTGTAGGTGTGTAAAACTAATCCATTTTGTTATTTTATAGTGGTCACCAGCCAATGACTGCTGTAGTTATTGTTGCTAAAAGAGTTTCTGTTTGATCAGGTTTTCAGTTGTCCATAATTTCTGAAATTTTACTGGTTTAGTTTCAAGGTGAATGTTTTTTTTTAATTTGGGCAAAACACTTCTGCTTTATTTGAGTATGAGGAAAGTGAAACGTATACTTTTTCCATTATCAAATATTACCATAAGAAAGTCTACCTCTTTGCTCTTTCTTCAAAGACCTCTATCTCTTTCACATACATAGTCTTCTACCCACCACTGGGGACCCTGGCCAGCCTCCAGAAGAAGATCCTGGAGTTTGTCTGGCTGGGACTGCACTGGGTCTCTGTGGGTGTCCTGAGCATCCCTTTGGGGGAAGGCAGACAGGGTCTGGCCTGCATCTGCAGCCAGGACCACACGTTTCATCTTCAGGCCGTGCAAAGACTTTGTTAAAGTGCAGGTAGCATGCTGGCACACTCCTTCCTCTGCCGCCTCCAAGGGCTCCAATGTGACTGGCAGCTTTTTCATCTCCACACAAGAGGTCTCACCTGAGGCCTCTCTGAGCTGCTGGTCATTTAGTAGGACCTCCTCAGGAGCTGACAGCTAGTCTCAGTGACTCAATGACCTCTGTAGCAGCTGCTGAGGGAGAGAACCTCCTCCTAGAACCCCTGCTACACAGTCCCTATCTCTGTGTGAGGTGGTGGAGTCCCCCTTGGTGCACCAAAGGTTGGTCCTGGCTAGTACCCAAGGCCTGGTCTACACTACGATTTTAGTTCGAATTTAGCAGCGTTATAGCGAATTAACCTTGTACCCGTCCACACAACAAGGCCATTTAATTCGATTTAAAGTGCTCTTAAAATCGGTTTCTGTACTCCTCTCCGACGAGGGGAGTAGCGCTGAAATCGACATTGCCGGTTCGAATTAGGGTTAGTGTGGACGGAATTCGAAGGTATTGGCCTCCGGGAGGTATCCCACAGTGCACCATTGTGACCGCTCTGGACAGCAATCTAAACTCGGATGCTCTGGGCAGTTGGACAGGAAAAGCCCCGCGAACTTTTGAATTTCATTTCCTGTCTGCCCAGCCTGGTGAGCACAGGTGACCACACAGAGCTGAGCAGCACAGGTAGCGATGCAGGCCGACAACCGCAAACGAGCACCAGCATGGACCACACGCGAGATACTGGATCTGATCGCCATATGGGGAGAGGATTCAGTGCTCGCAGAACTGCGTTCCAAGAGACGGAATGCAAAGATCTTTGACAAGATCTCCAAGGGGATGATGGAGAGAGGCCACAATCGGGACTCCATTCAGTGCCGTATAAAGGTGAAGGAGCTCCGACAGGCCTATCAGAAGACGAAGGAGGCCAACGGACGGTCCGGGGCAGAGCCGCAGACATGCCGCTTTTACGATGAGCTGCATGCAATTCTCGGAGGGGCCGCCACCACTACCCCACCCCTGAGCGTGGACTCCGAGGAGGGGTTAATGTCATCGTTGCATGACGAATCTGCGGACGGGGAAGAGGAGGAGGAGGAGGAGGACGAACTTGTGGAGAGCACACAGCACTCCATTCTCCCCGACAGCCAGGAGCTGTTTCTGACCCTGACCGAAGTGCCCTCCGAACCCTCCCAAGGCGGCATCGCAGACCCCCTGGAAGGGACCTCTGGTGAGTGTACCTTTTCAAATATATCAAACATGGTTTAAAACAAGTATTTGTTTAATGATTAATTTGCCCTGGGGACTTGGGATGCATTCGCGGCCAGTACAGCTACTGGAAAAGTCTGTTAACGTGTCTGGGGATGGAGTTGAAATCCTCCAGGGACATCTCCATGAAACTCTCCTGGAGGTACTCCAAAAGCTTTTCCAGAAGGTTTCTGGGCAGGGCAGCCTTATTCCGTCCTCCATGGTAGGACACTTGACCGCGCCATGCTAGCAGCAAGTAATCCGGTATCATTGCTTGACAAAGCTTGGCAGCGTATGGTCCCGGTGTTTGCTGGCATTCAAGCAACATCCGCTCTTTATCTTGCTGTGTTATCCTCAGGAGAGTGATATCGTTCAGGGTAACCTGTTTGAGATATGGGAATGTAATTAGGGGGACAGAGGTGGCCCCGTTCCTACTGGGCTGTTTGCCTGTAGCTGAAAAGAAATCTTTCCCTGCAGTTAGCCAAGCGGGCGGGGGGGAGGGGGTGGATAATGTCGCTGAGTTTTTCGCGTTTGGCTAGCAGGGGTCTTCCCTGATACCAGCCACGTGGTGGGGGGAGGGGTAACGCGATCATCCCACAGAAGTGGATGGGGGGGCTAGTTTGCGATCTGCATGGATCTTCCATGGTACCAGCCACGTGGTGGGGGGAGGGGGTCATCCCACAGAATTGAATGGGTGGGTGGGGGGTGGTTGTTATGTTATCTGATGCTGCACGGTAACAGGGAAACCGCAGCACGTAAAGGGCTTTGCTTGCTATGGGAAAGGAGGGCGCTGATTTAATGCAGAAGCAGCAGGACAATGGCTTACCATGGCTGCATACAAGCCGAAATCTGTTGCCCGGCCCTGCGTCTGCTGTGATCTCTAACACCAAAGCCGCGGGCACTCAATATAAGATGCAAAAAGCGACCTTGTACATTGCTATGTAATGTGAAAAGTGTTCACCGTGAAAGAGTATAAGCATTGTTCTATAAAATGTATCTTTTTACATACTTCTCTCCTTTTTTTCCCTCCTACTGCAGCTGCAAATTCTTCCATCCTCCCGCCCCCAGCACGAAGGCTCTCCCAGATAAGGAGGCGAAAGAGGCGCACCCGAGACGATATGTTCTCGGAAATAATGCAGTCGACCCGGGATGAGAGAGCTAATTTTAACGATTGGAAGGAGACTGTATTGAAATTCCGTCAAGAGGCCAGTGACCGTGAGGAGAAGAGGGACCAGCGGGAGGACATGAGGGACCAACGGGAGGAGAAAAGGGATGAACGTGAGGAGAGAAGGGACGAACGCGAGGAGAGGAGGGACGCCCGAGAGGAGAAGTGGCGGGATGCAACGCTGGGGCTGCTGCGTGATCAGACAGACATGCTCCGGCGTCTGGTGGAGCTCCAGGAACGGCAGCTGCCGGATTACCGGGTGCCGCTGCAGCCCCTCTATAACCGCCCTCCCCCCTCCCCAAGTCCCGTAGCCTCCTCACCCCGACGTGTAAGAACGCGGGGGGGGAAGCTCCGTGCAACCTGCCAGTCCACCCCATTAGAGAGCCCGAGCAAAAGGCTCTCATTATTTTGAATGTTGTTCCTGCCCTGTTCCTTCACTCCTACCCTCCTCCCAAACCCCACCCGGACTACCTGGTTATTTCTCTCCCTATGTTCATTACCCCCCGTTAATAAAAAGTTCTTGATTTGTTATTTGAAAACGACACTGACTTTATTTTTTTTTAAATAAAACTGGGATCGAAGGGGGAAGGGGGAAGGGTGGGTTGCTTACAGGGAATGAGTGAATCAAGTGGGCGGGTTTTCAACAGGGACAAACAAACAGAACTTTCACACAGGAGCCTGGCCAGCACTGAAACTTGTTTTCAGAGCTTCTCTGATGCGCACCGCTTCCTGGTGTGCTCTTCTAATCGCCCTGGTGTCTGGCTGCGCGTAATCAGCGGCCAGGCGGTTTGCCTCAGCCTCCCACCCCGCCATAAAGGTCTCCCCCTTGCTCTCACAGAGATTGTGGAGCACACAGCAAGCTGCAATAGCAATGGGGATGTTGGTTTGGCTGAGGTCCGAGCGAGTCAGTAACGAGCGCCAGCGACCTTTTAAACGTCCAAAGGCACACTCTACCACCATCCTGCACTTGCTCAGCCTGTAGTTGAACCGCTCCTGAGTACTGTCCAGGCTGCCTGTGTATGGCTTCATGAGCCACGGCATTAAGGGGTAGGCTGGGTCCCCAAGGATAACGATGGGCATCTCAACATCCCCAATGGTAATTTTCCGGTCTGGAAAGTAAATCCCTTGTTGCAGCCGTTTAAACAGACTAGTGTTCCTGAAGACGCGGGCGTCATGAACCCTTCCCGGCCATCCCACGTTGATGTTGGTGAAACGTCCCTTGTGATCCACCATTGCTTGCAGCACCATAGAAAAGTACCCCTTGCGGTTTATGTACTGGCTGCCCTGGTGCTCCGGTGCCAAGATCGGGATATGGGTTCCATCTATCGCCCCACCACAGTTAGGGAATCCCATTGCAGCAAAGCCATCCACAATGAGCTGCACATCTCCCAGCGTCACTACCTTTTTTAGCAGCAGCTCAACGATTGCTTTGGCTACTTGCATGACAGCAGCCCCCACGGTAGATTTTCCCACTCCGAACTGATTACCGACTGACCGGTAGCTGTCCGGTGTTGCAAGCTTCCACAGGGCTATCGCCACTCGCTTCTCAACTGTGAGGGCTGCTCTCATCTTGGTGTTCTGGCGCGTCAGGGCAGGGGAAAGCAAGTCACAAAGTTCCAGGAAAGTGCCCTTACGCATGCGAAAGTTTCGCAGCCACTGGGAATCGTCCCACACCTGCAGCACTATGCGGTCCCACCAGTCAGTGCTTGTTTCCCGGGCCCAGAATCGGCGTTCCACAGCGAGAAGCTGCCCCATTGCCAACATGATCTCCAAAGCGCCGGGGCCCGTGGCGCGAGACAATTCTGTGTCCATGTCCATGTCCGCATCAGTCTCGTCGCCGCGCTGCCGTAGCCGCCTCCTCCTCGCCTGGCTTTTCTGGTCCTGGTTGAGCATAAACTGCACTATAATGCGCGTGGTGTTTACAATGTTCATGACTGCAAACTTGAGCTGAGCGGGATCCATCCTTGCCGAGGTATGGCGTCCGCTCAGTTCAACAAGGAAAAAAGGCGCGAAATGGTTGTCTGCCGTTGTTTTCACGGAGGGAGGGGGAGGATGTTCCCAGAACCGCCCGCGACAATATCTTTTGTCCCATCAGGCATTGGGATCTCGACCCAGAATTCCAATGGGCGGGGGGGACTGCGGGAACTCTGGGATAGCTATGGGATAGCTACCCACAGTGCAACGCTCTGGAATTCGATGCTAGTCTTTGTGCATGGACGCGCACCGCCGAATTAATCCGCTTACTGTGGCCGCGTACAATCGAATTTATACAATCGGTTTCATAAAATCGAATTCCGTAAATTCGGACTAATCCCGTAGTGTAGACGTACCCACAGACTCTGAGACCTCCTGGAATATGATCAGCGGGACTAACTAGACCCTACATTGTTTGGCCAGCACATTGGGTTGTCCTCCGACGTGTGAAGGCACCCTTTGTTCCTGCTGTGATGCTGGCAGACCAGGTCATGCAGGGTATTTTCAGGCAAACGCTTGTGAATTAGTATAGGTCAAAGTGAGTGTTGAAGGTAGAAGAGTGTATTTGGTGTTTTGAAACTAATGGGACATTACATGCATTGTTTTCTCTTATCTATATCTTGTTATGATGCAGCAGCAAACATTTACCTTGTGTATACGCCTGTAACTAAATAACCCATCAAAAAAAGCCTTGCAGAATGCTAATGAAAGACCTTTTCTGTTAAAGTGCTAATTTCAAAGCAAATGTCCATTGTGTGTGATGACCAGAGGTCAGAGCTCAAAGTGCATTTCTCACTCACCATCCTCAAAGGAAAAGCTCACTTGGGTAGAGACACTGTCAGCTTGCTTTCTGTCAGAAGAAGTTATAAATATGGATTCAAGGAAAGATCATTTCTGAACTGTTTGGACTCTTACAGGGAAGTGTGCCATATGCAAAGCAGAAATCCCCAGAGACAATCTGGGCATCCTGAAAAGACTTTTGGGAAACTGGCAGTTTATTACATCACTGTCACCATTTGGAGTTACAAACTGTGATTCACCTGTGTGTATATAGGTCTGTCGCATCTTAGGCGCATTTAACATGTGCGATTTCAGCTTTACGTGGTCGGCAAAAACAAGAAAAAAAAGAAAGAGAAAAATAACACTTTAAATACTGTTTCTGTAGTGCGGGCGATTCTGCCCGCCATTACACTCAATGTAATTTTGACTATACATAGTTTTCGCTTTACGCGCTGACCGCGGAACGTAACCCCAGCGTAAGATGAGACAGACCTGTATTTTACCTGTTCTAACCTCTCAGTAACTCTCATTTCCTTTTCTTAACTACTAAACCCATAGTTAGTTTACTATACAGGGGCGGCTCTATGTATTTTGCCACCCCAAGCACGGCAGTCAGGCAGCCTTCGGCAGCGCGCCTGCGGGACGTCCGCTGGTAACGCGGATTCAGCGGCAAGCCTGCAGGAGGTCTGCCGGTCCCGTGCCTTCAGCGTACCCACTGCCGAATTGCCGCTGAAACCGCGGGACCGGCGGACCTCCCGCAGGCTTGCCTGACTGCCGCCCTCATGGCGACCGGCAGGCCGCCCCCCGGGGCTTGCCGCCCCAGGCACACGCTTGGTGCGCTGGTGCCTGGAGCCGCCCCTGTTACTATAGAATTGGCTGTCACCGTTGTCTTTGGTGTAAGATCCAGAGTACCAATTGATCTAGGGTAAGTGACTGGTGTCTTGGGACTTGGGACTGGGAGTTTGGGGTGTCTACCCTGTTTTCTGACAGTCCCCTGAGGTAGGCATTCATGGTCGTGAGTCACTCCAGACAGCATGACACCTGGTTCTCTCATTTTCCTCAATCAGGCCCTGCGGGAGGGTGCTCTCCGCCCACTCTTCACCCCTGGCCCTCCAGAACTTGCCATCAGGCCCTTAGCCATGCCAAGCAAGCCTCCCTGGCCACCCCAAACATGCCACCTGAGCCAGCTGCACAAAATCCAGTTGGTCCCACCTCTGAACTGCGCCCAGAGAACATCTGAATGTGCTCATGCGTCACACCATCTACTTCCTCACCCTCATGTTCTGCCCTGACACCAAGTGGCAGGACCCGTTAACACCTGAGGAAGGCAAGGAATCCTGGTGGCCCAGTCAGTATTCCACTCTGGTTCCAAGGCTCACCTGAGATATTAGTTGGTGGCTCCTCCATGGAGCTGTGAGCATGGGCATGTACCTGGCATGATTCATGAACACCCACAAGATCTGACCCCTTTTGTGGTCAGAAGAACACCCAAACGCACATCATACTTTCTGGTTGCACTTCTCCCAGCACCTCCTCATTTATGCATACCCCCTCCATGACCCTACAGAGGTGCGGGATTTCCTTGTCATCCTCCTCCTGGCACTGGCCAAGATGGCCATCCATCTGTGGAGCCTATTTCTGCTTCCTTGTTCAGTCACGTCACCAGGCAGATCTTCTGTGGGCAGCATCCAATGACTCTCTAGATACCTTGAAGGAGCAAAGGGTGCTGTCTGTGATTCTCTGTTTGGTGTCCCCTTCCGCTTGCTTGATTTTCAACCTTTGACCTCATTCCTATTGCTGTTTTTTCCTTTGTTCCCTGTGCCTGACTCAGTGGTTCCTCCCTTTAATTGAGGGTGAGGGCCTTTAGGTTTGGACTGGCCTGTCTATTTCCAGTACTTCGGATAGTGCACACAATCTTCTGCAGCCATTGGGAGATCCTACCCTACTATTTATATAAACAAACATGTTTTGGCTTGACCTGATTTACTGACCCTTTGGGACTGATCCTGCTTCGATCAAAGTTAATGAGAGCTCTGCCATTAGGCCACACCTAATGAGAAATGCTGGGCCTGAGACAGGTATATTGTTAGGGTGACCAGGTGTCCGGTTTTGGACGGGAACACCTGGTCAAAAAGGGATCCTGGGGACTCCGCTCAGCACCGCTGACTGGGCGGTTGACGGCACTGCTGTGCTGCACAGCAAGGCTGGCAGGCTCCCTGCTAGCTGCCGCGCCGCGCGGCTCCCGAGTTGGGAAGCAACCGGCATGTCCAGCTCCTAGCCTTATGGGCAGCCTGGGGGGTCCGCGTGCTGCCCCGCCTGCAGGCGCAGCTCCTATTGGCTGGGTCAGGGCAGGGGAGGAACTAGTGTGAGCGCAACTCAAGAGCGCTCATCAGGCGGCTGTTGAGGGGTCGTGTGGTGCGTGCCTCTCCCACTACTGCCCGGCCCTCTTCTCCTTGCGCGGCTGGGCTCAAGCTGTGGCATGTGCCCTGCGGCAAACTGCAGTCTATCTGTTGCCCCATCGCTGGCACCCAGGAGTTCGAGGTGCTGGCAATGGGGCTGCACTCTCATCCCCCTCAATGCATCCCTCCCCATCCCAAACCCCCTGCCCTCCCATCACCCTCACTGCATCCCTCCTCATCCCACCACCCCCGCACCCCCTTTCCCCAGTCATTGCACCCCTCCTCGTCCCACCCCCCACTCCCCCATCCCCCTCACCGCATCCCTCCCCTGTCCCATCCTGTCCTCCACACCTACCCATCCCAGCCCTGTACCCCTTACAGTGCTCTCCCACCCATCCTCCCCATCTCCCAGAGCCACCACCCCCATGTCCCTCACCCCCCACAGCCCTGCATCCCATTCACCTCCATACACTGCTGCACTCCCATTATCTCCCTATATGCCCCTGTGCCCCCCACATCCTCACGCACCTGTAGCCTTCTGCCTCCCCCTGCATCCCCATCCATCCCATGCTCCCACCTCTCTCCTTCACTGCCCCCTCTCACCCTACCCTGCTCTCTTCCTTGGCCTCTTTCCCTCCCCATCCTCTCTCCTCCACCCTCTCACCTCCATCTTTTCCCCTCCAGCCACCCTCCTCCCTTCCCGGCTGGGTGATTTAGGCAGCCCCTGGAAAAGTGTATGAAAAAGTGTCTCTCTGTAGGAAAGTGTGTGCATTGCATGCATTTTATGTGTGTAAGAGACTGTGTCTTTGTGTAGGGAGGTGTGTGTATTGCCGCATGTGTATATCTATGTGAATAGAATTTGAAGCCTAACTCTTTGACTTTTATTCCTTTTGCTGGCTTGTGCACAAAAAAATTGATCACATAAAATATGTGTATATTCATTTCATAACAAGTTTTTAAAAGAGAAGGGAACTCTAAAAGAAATGTATTATTTCTTAAAAAGTGAATGTTGTTGACTTGTATTGCAGAAGAGGCAATGTATCATACATTTCTCCCCACCTTTGTCTAGCTACATTATAAACTCTATGTTGCAGACTCTCTCTTTTAATGTCTATGTCCAGCATCTACCACCCTGGAGCCCTGATCTTATTTGGGGTCTTTAGGCACTAAACAACAATTGTAATATTAAATAATGTGGAAGTATATCTTTAAATATCAATATTTTATGCCCAGCAATGGGCAGGCGGTGATATCAGACATTCTTTGTCTGAGAGGATTGCCATTACTTTTGTTTCATCTGTCACAGCTTTTGTCCAGTAGGGATTCATTAACATACTGTTTACTGGAAATAAGATTTTCTTTCGGATCCCTAACTGCTGAGTCATTTTAACGTTGACCACAAAGTCGTAGTTCTTTACATGTACAGGAATTCCTCAAATACATATATATTACAAGTTCTGGCAAGATTTTCTGCAGACTTACAGGGCTAGCTGCTTCTCTGATCTGTTTCTGATCTGAGGCTATGTCTACACTACCACTTATGTTGGTATAACTTATGTCACTCAATAAGGGTGCTTGGACCCTTTCAGGAGAGTCTGGGCCCAACTTACCACCAAGGGCTTCTGTAAGGTGAACCGAGCCCATCTCTACCACCTGCAAGTAACTAACTGCCTAGGTGGCTGAGTGGCAGCTAATTGACTAACTAGCACCTGGGCTGATGAAATGCTACAAGAGCTCAGTTGAATGACGGTACTGAGGAGAGGAGGGTGCTTGTTTGCACATTTCTCCAATTCTAGGGGAGAAAGGACTGAGTTGGGAAAAGGGACTAGTTAGGCCAAGTTGGCTGAAGTCCTTGTGTGGCCTAAGTTACAGCCCAGCTCCAAGAGGAGAGCTGGGGACTCCTGATCCAAAGAGAGAGGGTGATCATTTACAACCCAGCCTCAGGAGGAGGGCTATCATACTCCTGAATATGAGGGTAAGCCTAAGTGATCCCTTATACAGACCCCAGAAGGTCTGGGACTTGGTGTATCCTCTAATAAGAGTTAATAACTCAGACCTCCACAAAAAGGGAGTATCTGTTTGAAGTACTACAGTCAGAGTAAAGGGGGGAGGATTGAAAGCAGTATACTGGGAAGGCTACATGAGGGCATGCTCCAGGGTGGTGGCTTACCACAAGTCTACATATCTATCTTACTAAAGCCCTACTATCCTGTGATGGTGGCCTAGTTTCTCCAGCAGATACTGTTAGCAGGGTCTCCGTGTCTTTGTCTGGTTCCCCTGAACAACTACCCTGTCTTGATATTTCCTTTTTAAACCCAGCAGTAGCTGACCCTTATTCTTCTCTGTTCCTGGGCTTCAACCCTTTGTGTGAAAACCAGTCCTTTAGGCTCAGCAAAAGATTAAGCCAGTGATTTTTGGCATTGTCCCTTAACAATTCTCAAGTGTTTGCTGAGCAGTAGCTTATCTTATGCTATTCTTTTTCCTTCCTGCCTGTTTTTCCAGACACTCTTGTTCTGTTAAATCAATATAGTCCTATAGAGAACACTGATAACCAGGCCAACATATAGTATTCACAAAAAGATTACAGAGCATCTCCAAACCCATCACAGGCCTCTATACAATAATTCTGTGTAAAAAGTTTACTTCAATGGTTTTGGTCTCTGCCATCATTTTGTCATTTCATCATCTTTCATCGTCTTCATCATCAACATAAATACCTGTGGGTTCAACCTGCTTTCAAGATTAATTGCATCTATATATTCCACTCGGTTTAATTAAGACAGGAAACCTTGCCAGCTGTGTGAATTTGCATTTAAGATATCTAAAAGATCTGTAAGTACCAGTTTGTCAGTTTAGGCTTTTATAATGCTGTGTATGGAACCATCCTCTATGTAGTGAACTTGAACAAAGGCATCTGTCTGGTCTCCTTTTCTCTCACAGCAACGGAGGCTGGTAGTGGCCCAAAAATTCTTTGTTTTTTTTCTGTCTAGCTTCTAGACCCTCACTGCAGCAACGGTATTTATTGGCTTCTAGTATCGAGTTCTAAAAAGTGCTGTAAAAGCAAGTCTTTTGGAGGCAATGGTCACTGTGTGAAATTCAATGCTAGGCCCACCGTACCACTTAAGCCTTACATAGGTGCTGATAAGAATAAATTTATGCTGATGTGTCTATGGACTTCCTACAAGCCACAAAAATGGTCTCCAAATGGGTACCTCATAGGTGCAGATTAGAGGGACTTCAGCTGATATTTCAGCACATTGATGTGCCTCTCTGTACAGCAGCTCTGACCTGTTTACACGGGTGAGCGTCACCTCCCCCAATTTTTCCCACTCATCCGCTCCTCGCCCCCCCCAACCATATAAAGCTTGATCACTTGGGCTACATATGGGTGGAATAGACTACACCCTCTGTGAACAATGGGGCAAAATAGCTTTTGTTGCGGTTGGTATTCTGATAGAGCCTTAGGCCATGTCTACACTATCACGTAGGTCAGCAAAACATGTGTTGCTCAGGGATGTGAAAAAAACACTCCCCGAGCAAGAAGTTTCGCTGGCATAAGTGGTAGTGTGCACACTACCATGTCAACAGGAGAGCCCTCTCCTGTTGGGGCAGCTGCATCAGTACAGCTGTGCCACCGTAAGCTCTCCAGTGTAGATATAGCCTTGATTTCCACTGCTTTGCCCTGGTGTAATCATTAATTGCAAAGTGAATGCGAAGGTGTAAAACATTGTTATCTGAAGGCTGCTTCTTGCATCTGTTTTGTACAGGTGTAAATGAGATGCAATAGAGCACTGGGGCTCAGGAGAACTGGGTTCTATTCCTGGCTCAGCTATTGGCCTGCTGGGTGACCTTGGGCAAGTCCCTCCTCCTCTCTGTGCCCCCATTTCCACATCTGTAAAATGTGGATAATAATAGTGACCTCCTTTGTGAAGTGCTTTGAGATCTTCTGATGAAAAGCACAATAGAAGAGCAAGGGTATTATCCTGTAGTCCTTGGGCAGAAAAACTTCCTACTGATGTCAGTAGTAATTTTGCCTGCTTAAGAATATCCGGATTGGGCCCAGGTATGCCCCTATGATGACTTCAAGGAGACTGAGAGCTCTCCTATCCAGTTTCTATCTGTCAAATGTCAGTGTACAAAGTCAGCACTATTGTGTTACAGGAAATGGATTTCTTCAGTTAGTGAATTCACCCAGAATAATTCCATAGCACAATTGCTAGCTATGACTCTTACAAGTATATCCTAGACTGAAAATGACTAGGACCTTTCTAGTGACAATGCTGTGTGACACAAACACTGCAGTAAAAGGCAACTTAGCTTTCAGACAGGAGCCAAATCTAGGGAAAGAGACTAATGCCTGGTTATCAGGTTTCCAAACAAAGAAGGCATTTAAGAAAGTAAATGCTAGGTACTAATCTTCTGTGATTTCTATCAAAGGCAAAGATAAAACAGAGTTACCGCGTAAGGTGTGGGCTGATACCCCACTCTTAAATCCCACCACTGAAACAGGAAGCACCAGAGTGTGTTAAATTCCACCACTGAAACAGGAAGCACCAGAGTGTGTTAAATCTTTATGTAGGTACCTAAACAAGTGACCTGCTTTTCAAAGGTGTTGAGTACTTGCAGCTGTCCGGGAGCCGTGGCTGCTCAGCATCACTGAAAATCTACTATATAAAGGCACAAACTTCAAATCAGGCAAAACACTAATTAAAGTGATCCTCTTGGCACTGTCAGTTTTGCCTGAATAAGGATTTCAGGACTGGGCCTTTAATCTCTATAAGATATTGCAATCTGTGCTAGGTAGCACCACAATGATCACAGAAATATGCATAGTTTTTATGAAATACTTCCACAACCCTTCAAACTTTGGACAAACTAGGCCCTTTGCTAACCAGCTCTCACCACAAGGCCTGATGCTGATTTCTCACACCAGTGTAAAACAGAGGGGTTACCATGGTAGTCCATTCAGTTGCATGCATCAGTGTAAAACTGATGCGAGATCACAACTGGGCCTGTACAGTTTTCCTTGTATGTAGTGCCTGATATTCTTGGTCTGGCATGGATAGTCATTCAGAGTTGCTTACTATGGGGCTACTCCTCAAGATGTTTTTTCAGTTCTTTAAACTGAGTAGTTATTCCTTGGTCTAAAATCAGTTATATGCTGATGAGTTTTAATTCATTCTTTGAGTTTGTAAGAGTCATAGCTAGCAATTGTGCTATGGAATTATTCTGGGTGAATTCACTAACTGAAGAAATCCATTTCCTGTAACACGGGCCCCTTGTTGTTAATGTTAATGGTGGTGAGTATCTGGAGAGTATCTGGAGACCATTCACCTTTTCAGTGAAGACTGAGCAAAATAGGCATTCAACACCTCAACTTTCTTGATGGTATCTGTTAGCTCTCCTTCCCTGCTAAATGGAGAACCTACACCTTCCTTCATCTTTCTCTTGCTCCTAATGTATTTAAAGAACTTTTCTTATAGCCTTTAATGTCCTTTGCTAGGTCTAACTCATTTTGTACTTTAGACTTTCTGATTTTGTTCCTGCATGTTTGTGCTATTCTTTTTTGTTGTACTCCTTAGCAATTTCTCCAGGCTTCTGCTTCTTGTAGCAGCCTATCTCCACTTCACAGAGCAGCCAGTTATCCTTCCTCATCTGGTGGTGTTGTAGTCATTTGTAGTTGGCTAGCATCCTTCATCCCAGATGTCTGCATGTGCATCCTTTCGATGAAGTCCGTGTGCTCCTGGATGCTATGCAAATGAACCATCTCCTCCTGCAGCTCTCTTACTTGTTTCCTGAGTGACTCCACGAACAGACCTCACCTGATGGTTCCCTTTGCCTGGCTTTTGTTGGTGGGGAAATGCAGGCCATATTCCCACCAAGACCAAGCCTGGGTAGAAGCCTCCAGGGCTTTGGAGCGGAGCCCGGAGCTGGAGCGCGGAGCAGCTCTGGAGCAGTGGAGCTACAGGTTTTTGCCTGGAGCTGGAGCAGAGCCGGAGCACAGCTCCAAAGCCCTGGAAGCCTCCCAGGGTCAGGATGCCTGTCTGGCAGGGGACCCCATAGGTGGAGGCAGACTAAGGACTAGGACTGGTGTTGGTGAGATGCTATTTTTCTCCCATGCCAGGTTCTCCCTTGTAGAGCACCTGCAAGTTAAGGAAACAAACACAACCCTATCCCCCTCAGCTGGGAGACTAAGGGAGTTGCCAGCTACCTTTGTCTTACCAGCCACTGGAAGCCTGCATGTTTTTTAAAGCCTGGGCCCCACACAGTTAGAATGGGTGGCTTAACATCCCTTACTCAACCACCTCTAACCATTGGCCTATCCAATCACAAGCGGCATTGCTCTCATTTCAAAAGAACCCCTACTAGAAAGCAGCAGCTAACATACCTAACTGCAGGGCAACCTAGCCCAGACAGTCAGCAACCAAGTCTAGATACTAAAACACAGCAAGCAACCCAGCTTCCTACCAAGCTTCAGGGCAAGTTCTCTGCATTGCACAGCAAGTGCTCCTCTCCCTCCTCCCCCCCAAGGTTAATCAATAGCACCATGTGCCTTATCAGCCAGCTAGTATCGGATCCTAAACTTTTTATTTTTGTATCGTCCATACAAAAACTGCATAATGCTGTGAAAGTAAAGGGGAGAGATGTCTAGGCCACACACTCTGAGCGAGAGGTTCAGCATAATGACAGCTGTTGGTATTGTTGCATACAATGCAGTTTTGAAACTCAAAATAAAAGGATAATTTTCAACAAAATAAGTATTTCTCCCCACCCCTCCCCCCCATCCCTTCCAAGAAAGTTGGTTTATAGCACTTTTGACTTCCCTCAACATCTCTAACTCACTTTACATGCGTTTCTTCTTTAGGCCCCAATACTACAAACATGCATGTAATTTTACATATGTGAGTCAGTTCATTGAGCTCAGTGGGACTGATCCTGCACAAAGCTATATGCAAGCATGAATACTTCCGGGATTGGGTCCTCAGTTTCTTTATTGTGGATTCTTTATGAAAATTATTTCTGTTTTGGATGGGCTGGTGGTAGTATTTTGGGTTTGGTTTTGCTCATGGATTTATTTGCATAAGTGACCTATGCAATTTAATTTAGTTAAGAAGCCTAGATATCTCTGGAGATCAGCTGTCCCAATTCTCGGGTTAACTGCACCAGTGCCCCTTTAGGTCTCAGGTCTCCAGCTGTCACCTCTCCATGGGTGGAGACCTGTGTCGTCCTCCTTTCAGACTGGGAATTCAGGCTTGCAGTCTCCCTGCAATTTCCTATGTTTATCCCAGCAGGTCTGACCTTAGTCCAGCACATATGGTTCTCAGTCTCTCAACAGAAAATGAAGGTGTCTACTGTGACCAGCCAGCTTTCACAAAGCACAGTATGCTTATTTTAGGACAAAATCATTACAGAGGAAACCTAGTGTAAGACAATCTATATGCATACTAAGCTTACCGGGTGTCTCCCTTCTTCCACATGGAGACCCTGCAGGTTCCAGTCTTTCAAACCCTTCCAGCTGTATTTTGCTCTCTTGGATACAATTTCAGGTCAGCTTTTTATCAAAATGAGGGACCTGAGCTAGTTCAGGTTGACCCTCTATACCAAAAGTCCTTTCTTTGTCTGCTGGACCTCTTAAACGTGGTCTGAACCAAAATATGCAATTTCCCCCAAAAGGTGGTGGTATTCTGTAGTTGTTTATCTGTCCTGGGTTTTGCAGTAAGTCCCCCTCTCCCTTGATTTTTAGTTCCTAGAGCAAGCTTGGTAATCCTCCCCTATCAAGGTACAACACAATACCTAGCTCACAAATATACTATTTATAGATACAGAAGCTTGAATATTCCTGGGGCCTGCATCATCTGGCACACTTCAATATAAGTCTTTCTGTGCTTCTATAAGAAGTTTGTGCTTCCAAGGAGTGTCATCTGTCCCATTTTTAAAGTTACTGAACTTTAATTGTAAAAAAGGTCAGACTATTCATATGCTCAACAGTAAACACACAAGTCTTTGCAAGGTTGTAGTCAAACTTTCCTTATAAATACGCTCCTAATTACAAGATTTAAATTGGGAGAGCAATCATTTTTGGGAGAGATTTTTATAAGGTGTTTTAAGTCAGTCGTATTCAGTGTTTCCTAAATATAAAATGAACAGAACTTTGTATGGGCTAATGTTTGAGATACTTTTACCTCCTCTTCTTCCTTCCCCAGTTTTGCGATCTAGGACTTTTCTTTTTCTTTCTTCCCCCTTCATTTCATGGTGGTGGTATAGTATTTTGTTTTGCTGGCTTAATTTTTAGCATGCTATAGTGCTGTAATTTTGATATTAAAGGGCTGCATTGTGAACCCCTTACTCCCAACAGAAAAAAATCATCACACTGGCTTCAATGGGACTAATTGTGCAAATAACTGCTCATCAATGAGAGTGATGGGTTCATAAACTGATCCCAAATCTTCAAAAGCTTCCTTACCTTACCCCCTGTCTAAACTGCTTCTGCTTGGTTTTTATTTATCAGAGATGTTACCTAAACATTTGTATTTGCTGTTGTAAATAAAGTGGGTAATGATCAGTACCACTAAAAATTATGGAATTAGTAGGAGGGCTGCGTACCCTAACTCTACCTGTTAAGGCCTAAACATGGCACATAAGGTAGGACAAAGACCCAAATAGACAGTGAGCAGAAAAATAATAGCCTAAAGGAGCTTATGTGTTAAAGTGTGTGACTGTGATTTCCTGATTTTGCAATTCTGAGTAAATTTGCAATAATAAAATTGCTGGACTACACTTTGGTTACGTGATCTCTTGAGTATATTTCATAACAAACCAATGTTAGTCATGTTTATTAAGATGGTACAGGGAAAAAGGTTCTATATATACCAGTCTCCAAAGAGCAGTCCTATGCAACATTCATCTCATGCAGAAGGTATGCTACCCAACTTACATATTTCAGCTGATATTATTTATATGATTTTGTAAGCTAGACGTTTCTTTACATATTACTAAACTCCAAGCCCTCAGTTTGTTCCACTTCCCTAACTTGTTTTGTTCCTTCCTTATCTTTGTTTTGGATACTAGCATTCCAGGTACTGACCTGTGAAGCTACTTCCTCAGCTTGTACTAAGATATAGATTCGTTCTATCTTATTTTTTGACAAATTTCCTATCTGCTTGTGCCAAATGCTTGCTTCAGCAAAGGCAAGGTATTGTGGAATACATAGCATAAATGAACAAGATCATGGTATAGGCCAGTCTAGGTTACATCACTGTTATATACACACATGGAGTATGCATTAAGCACAAATATTGTACTATGTGTATATGTTGTTCAGATAATACATATTCATTATATATATTTATATGCCAGCAGCATATTAGGCAACAGGCCCCCAACTCAGGCTTGGCTTAAAACTTTTTTTTAAATACACTTTGGGTTTTGATTTGCTTTCTGGTTTTTTGACCCTCTAGGATCAGTGTTTTTAAACTCTTCTCTACACCTGCAAGGGCTAGAAATTTGCTGAGCCTCTCATATAATAGCTCTCTTAGTTCTGGAGCTTTAAAAAACACCCCACATCATATGAGGCTAGCAATAAAACCATGACTTATCAACACTGGATCCTGAAAGCAGTAGTACCATTACACTCAATCTGATTACAGGTGGCGCAGTTAGTGGGATACATGTCTGCTGGTGCTACAGGGCCTTGATCCTAATATGAAAGATCCCCTGTGTCAGGACAGTCAATGCATTCAGTGTGCCCCTTGAAGATTTGTACAGAGCACTATGCAGTGTGTGTGCTTTATTTACTACAGAGCTGAGATCTGTTCCAATCCTAGCCTTGTTGCAAACCTGTGTGTGTTTCCTTTAAATGTGAAGTATATCATTTCCCCTCCCCCCCTTTCTGCTTCCTTACACACTGCACTACCTATGACAGGTACTACCTCCCTTGCCCAGCCCCAGAAGGGCTTATCCGACTACATGGGCCATTGCTTTCATTTCCCATAATGCTCTTTGATGCTCAACTACTCTATACTCGAAACGCTGAGCAGCGAGCCAGAAGCTTCATCTTGTCTGTGTCTTTCTAGTTCTTCTTCCTGGTTTGGAGCAGCGCCGCAGCCCCGCCCACCCCTGAAATGACACCCGCGCGGCCCGCCTGAGCCCAGGTGCAGCACATTACCCCGGCTCTCTGGCAGGAGCGAGGCGGCGGCGGGTGATTTTACCTTGCAGCAGGGGGAGCTAGCGAAGCTGCCTGGGGTGGCGGCGGCTGGCTGTGGCAGGCAGGCGCCCGGGCTCGCTACCACCTTGGGAAGAACCTGGGCGACAGCAGCAACGCTGGCAATTGTATCTCAAACCCACAAAGCCGCAGCTCCTGGCTGAGCGACGGAAGCGCTCAGGGTTTGCTGGGGGAGAGGCGCACAGCTCCGCTTGGGGTGGGAGCTTTCTCCCCTCCCCTCTGTGGCGGCGGGTGCAGCCTGTACCCCCCGCCTGGGTGGGTTGCTGCGGGGGGTGTCTCCCCCCTGGTGTCGCTCTCCACGTCGCCTCTCCGCTGGTGGATGCCGCAGACCCCGGAGCCCGAGAGGACGCGCTGGGTGCGTTGTTACTGTTTTTCATGCCTTTGGCTCTGCTCAGCCCCGCGGGGGGTGGCGAGGTGGGGTGCGGGGCGGCGGTGAATGCCCATGCCCGGCGGCGGCTGCTGCACACGTGCCTGTTCTTCGCCGCGATGGGCTCTTCGTTAGCAGTGTGCGGGGGGCGCGGGGAGGACGTGGTGGGTCTGTCAGTGGGGAGCGGGTGGCATGTGCCTCGCTGCCCTCCCCTTTATTAGGTGCCCCCCGCCCCCGTTCAGAGACAGCCGCTGGGGGGAGGGAGGGAGAGGCCGGCCCCTGGGATTCCTGCGCGCTGGCACAGGTGGCCCCAGCACTGGGCTAGGTAGGTGCAGGTGCCCGGCTTCACTTCATTGCTCAGCGGCTGCTAAGGGGTAAAGCACCGTGCTGGTGTGTCCAGCCCTTTGGCCCGCTCCTGCGCTGGTAGCAAAGGTGTTTCCGGGAGAGAGAGGCCCGCCAGCCAGCCGCGCTGCGGTCCCGGGGTGGAGGTGCCCCGGGGTGGCGGGCCGGGCGCAGAGCGCCCCGGCCGAGGCCGGAGAAGGGGTCCGCACAGAGGGGAGGGCAGGTTCTGACCCGCTGCTCGGCCCGGCGTTACGCGGGGTGTGTATTAGGAGCGGGCTGAACTCGCGCTACGCTGCCTGCCCCACCAACATTTTGGCTTTTGCTGTCAAACCGACTACCCGGCCCCGGCACCACCTCGGGGCGGGCCCGGCGATACAAGCCCGAGAGGCTGAGGGATCACGCCCGTGGGTTTCCGGTTTCAGCTGAGGGCTGTGTCCGGACGGAGTAAAAACGAAACAAAACAAACCCCTCGCCTAGCGCAACCAGCTGCAGCCCAGCCGCAAGCGCCAGCTAATGAGGGGGCGGGGCCGCCCGCCTGCCGCTGCTGCCCAGCTCACCTGGCCGCCTCCGGCCACCCAGAGGCTCGCCATGCGCTTGAACTTTACTTGATACTTTACTTACAAAGCTACTGGGCTGCGTAGCAGGAACGTGTTTGTCCCGCCCTCGCTGATAGCTGCCGAAGGGTGGTGTATCGCCCAGTGTAAGTGCATTTGTGGTTCCTTCTGTCAGCACTAGCAGGAAACGTACTCCCTTTTGGGGTCTTTGAATGCTTACATGGTGGCCTTTGCTTTCTCTCTTGCTGTCATCAGTGTTTTCTGTTTGTGTGTTGCACTGGGATCTCTGGCAGGGTGAGCCTCTATAGTAACTCTAGTTTATTGCATTGCTGTCAAACCTCACTCGAGGATTTATTTGATTTTTGTTAAGTGGCTCATGCATTTGTAGCTGTGGACTTGGCAATTTTAAAGTATTTTTGTGTTAACCTGTTCGTTCTGTAGCAACAGTAGGTATGTTGATCTTACACTTACAAATAACTAGCACACATATGCAGGAAGTCAACCTGCGATTTTTTTTTTTTTATCCTTAGAGGAAATGATAAATGTGTATATTATTATTTTAAATCAAGTGCAGAGGGGAGTGGATAGTGCATTGGGAGCATTCAATCCAATATTTCAGCTGATCAGATATTACATTTGAGGGTTTGATTTCACACACCTTCCCCCATATATGGAGAAAGTTACCAAAAGAGAGTGCATAATAAAATCACCAAAATCAGAAACACCAAAGACTGCATCAGTGGAGGTTTCCCTCTCACTTTAATGGGAGCAGGGTTGACCCTCAAGTGATAAGAATATATTAAAATGTATTAATTTTGTATGGATTTTTACAATATTAGTTTAATATTTCAACACTGCTGAGATTAATAAGATGCGTGGAACACTGCTAGGTCACTGTGGTACATAAAGTGGTGTAACTGTTGGACAGCCCAGCACAAGGACTTGAAATTCATGAGTGGGAGGAAGAGGTTGAAGTACTCAGTCATACAAGATGTATAATAATGGACCAGTAAAACACATCTCTCTTACCTTAGTACAGTATTGATTTGTGTTGTCAGATGAGCTGAAAATAAAAACTCCAAAGAAGACATAAAAATATCTCCAAAGTAGTTAATTGGTAAGGAAGATGTTGGCCACAGCTGCCAGGAGTCATGGATTATATATATATTTCATACATATTTTAAACTAATGACTTTTTTAAATACTAATGAGCATTGAGAAAGTAGATGGGTAGATGGATGGATAGATAGAGGGTTGTACAGATTTTACTGAGAGCCAAGAGAATATAGTATAATACTGCACATGTGACAATTAGAGGATCACAAATGAATAAAGAACCATTTAAATTAGTGCCTTAAGTGGACTTACATTAAGCTTTGATTGTGTTAGACCATAGATCAAGCAGTTAAAGGAAGCTGATATGTCATGAGGAAAAAAGGCAAAGAATAGCTGTCTTTTATTGTTTTGTCATGACAAACAACTCTGTAAAGGTGGGAGAAACTCCATAAATAAAATGTAATGTTATTTTATTAGCCTCACTTGGCCTATAACAAGTACAATGCAAAGGACAAAAGGGGAAATACTTAAGTTAATCGTTTGCCCTGAAAACCAAAAAATAATTGAGGCCTGGTTTTGCAAAAATAGTTGAATTACTACAGATTATAACAGTAACTAGTCACAGTTTGACTTGGCATTGTTGCCTTGGCTGTTTCCCAAAATCTACCATGTTATACTTAATGACTAGACATTCCAATATGCTCTTGTTTAAATCACTAATACGCAAACTGAGCTGTTTAGTCTTGGATGCCAATGAGAATTCTCAGAACAAACTTGTTCTCTTTGGACTTTCATTCCTACATGGTGACTCCTAAACCCAGCTCCATGTGCCTATTGAGTGAGATGCAATGCTTTGGTTCACAGTCACCTAATCGCTTATATCCTCTTCAAAAAAACACAAGTACCGTAATTACAATAAGTACCTGTCACCACCTCCATATATAATACTTTTCATCCATAGATTTTTAAAGTGCTTTACAAACATGGGCAAGTATTATTTCTGTTTTCACTGAAGGGGTGACAGATCTTAAATGATTTGTCCAAGGTTCCACAATTACTCAGTGGCAGAGTCAGGGCTAAATATCAGATCTCCTGACTCTAAACTCTATGATCAGTGCAGTAGGCCTCAACTACAGCTGTCACCAAAATATAGATATGAATACACTACAAATGCAGACAATCACAGTGCTGCATATATTAAAATTTTTGCCAAATATTTTAGACTTGCAAACTTAGTGACACTGGTACTGATTAGATTAAATTAAAAAAAAAATCATCTGAGAAAGAGAGAGAGAGAGAAGAGAGATTTCCTTGAAAGATATTAGTGTTGCAGATAACTGAAACCTAGATAGCTTAGGATCCGCACTGTGACCTGGCTCGCTTTTCAGTTACAGCTTATTGATTGTTTTTCTTAATACTATCGTGTATTGTCACTGGTGGAAAGGTTGATTGGCATTGTGATTTTTGTTTCCTTTGCTGGTTATGAATGTGGTTGAGTAACTTTTTAAGTTTCATGTCTAGTTCAGTGTGTACATGTAATGGCTTTTGTTTAGAGATGGGATGGATATACTATTCTTACTCACTTTGTACACAAATTCCAAGTGAATCCTAAAACTAGTGAATCATGTCAGACTAAATGATTATACTATCATCTGCATGCAGCGGGGACCATTGGCATGCTGTATTGACTCTTTTTGTATGTGGGAATGAGAAATCTGCATCTCCTCTTCCCATGAGCTAAAGGAGAGTTTTTATATGCCAGGGGAGAGCAGACAAGCTGGGGATAGGGCCAGGTAAATGAGCCCTATCCACTCACTGTCCCAGCAGAGATTTTCCCAGAAGGATATTATAACTCTAAATTGAATTCCCTAGAGAAATCCCAAGTCTTCTGTGTCCTGTCTCCTGTTCTATGAGGGAGGTAGAAGAGAAATTGTGACAACATCAGCAAGTGAGCAACTGGACCTCACAGCTCCTCCCTTGTGCCATGCCAGACTCCTCTGTGCTAATTCTCATGAGTTCTGCACACTGGAGGACATCAATACTGCTGAGGACCTAGAATATACTAGAAGGTAAATGGAGCTACAGTGATGGGATCAGGCAGGGGAGCTAATGGGTCTCCCCAGGGGAACTCAAATTTCTTTTCTCTTCCTCCAGTCTCTGTGGAGAAACGTGGAAACTTGGAAGAGTCAGGAACTCGGGTCTCATTGCTGCAGATACTCATTATTCCCTTGTGTGGTAGTTGTGTTCAGTACTCAGTCTAAAATATTCATTTGGCCATTGTTGAACAGGAATTTAAAATAAAAAGTTTCCTCCCCCAACCTCATTCTGTCCCCCACCAAGACTTTTTTGCCCTCAGTTCAATTTTTTTTTTAAAAAGTTGAGAATTCACATGGGTTTAGCCTTTAAAGAGTTTGTCTATCCAGTCTGTGGAAACAAGCCTCCCAGCTTGGGTTGACAGCTTTGGGCTGGTGGGGCTCATGAGAATGCTCTAAAGATAGGTGTGTAGACAGAGCTTTGAAGTTATGGCTTGGGCTCTGAAGCCTAGGGAGGGGGATGAACAAGTGCCTTTGAATGAATAAATAGATTTAAAAAAAAAAAATCAAAGTTTTAGGCATTCAAAAAAAATCATATGCTACTCAATTTTGTTAGTTTTACCTTTCAAAGAGCTCCAGAAGCATATCTGCTAATATATGAACATACATATTTGTTTAGATGTATGAAACACATACAGCTACATTTATTTCAGATGAATGTACATTGGCTTTTAGGGGCAATTATGCAAACACGCATAAGCAAAATCTAGCTGAAATTTATTATTTGTTTTTCTGTAGCACCAGAAGAGTGAAGTGTAAACAAAAAGTAACAAGCTTTTTAAAGCCTCTTTCCATAAACATTTATAGTCTAAGACCCAAATGCATATGTATAAGAGTTTGGAGAATCCGTAGCTAAGGACCTAATCCTGTCAGCTTTACTCACATGAATAATCTTTTCTCATACAGATAGCCCCACTAATTTCAGCAGGACAATTTGGAGGGGTAGGTTCTGGACCAGATCCTTAATTAAACAAAGGACATTAACGGATGGAAAAACAATAGGGTAGGGAAAAGGTTGCCATTAAAGATATAATTTTATTATGTACATCGTTTGTTGATGTCATATTTTTGAAATATTGGTTTGTCAGGTTTCTTAATGCAGTGGAATACTGTGTTTTAGGGCTTGAAGGAGCCATATCAGGAATGAAAGCAGAAGTGGGGTCATCATTGAAAACTAAACAAAAGTGTGTTTTGAGAGAGTTTTTTTTGAAGGATTAGAAACTGGTTGCATTATGCACAGGATCCAAGAGGGCATTATTTATTAATTTTTAGCCCAAAACGGTGCTAGACGGTATACAGTACAGGTGAAACGACAAAGTCCCTGCCCTGAAGCGTTTACAATCTAAGGCTATGTCTACACTACACACCTTTTAGCGACACAGCTGTCAAGAAGGTGAGAGTAACAATAGGGGGGAATTAGTATTGGGGAAAATAGATGATGGCATATATCACATTGGTAGTTCATGTGCCAGCAATGCCCCTCTGCCATGTACATTGGCCAAATCGGACAGTCTCTGCGCAAAAGAATAAATGGACACAAATCTGACATCAGGAATCATAACATTCAAAAACCAGTAGGAGAACACTTCAATCTCTCTGGTCACCCAATAACAGACCTAAAAGTGGCAATTCTTCACCAAAAAAACCCTTCCAAAACAGACTCCAATGTGAAACTGCAGAACTGGAATTAATTTGCAAACTGGACACCATCAGATTACGCCTGAATAAAGACTGGGAGTGGTTGGGTCATTACAAAACCTAAACCTATTTTCCCCAATACTAATTTCCCCCTACTGTTACTCACACCTTCTTGTCAACTGTCTGAAATGGACCACTCTCATTACCACTTCAAAAGTTATCTTTCGTCCCTTGGTATACTGCTGTTAAGTGAATTGTCTCGTTAGACTGACCTCACGCTTGGTAAGGCAACTCCCATTCTTTCATGTATTTATACCTGCTCCTGTATTTTCCACTTCATACATCTGATGAAGAGGCTTCTAGCCCACGAAAGCTTATGCCCAAATACATTTGTTAGTCTCTAAGGTGCCACAAGGACTCCTCGTTTTTACTGATACAGATGAACGTGGCTACCACTCTGAAATTAGGGTAGAGGTAAGAATGTGTTTAAATGCTTTGTTGATTTGGGGCCTCAGATACTGGAATGATGGGCTTGGTAGAAAAGCCTAGGTAGATTATATTAAACCTCAGTGATATATTTGCAATAATATATCCATGTTGTATTAATGCTCATCCTGTGGGGCACGCTAGCTGCTGCAAACAGTTTTTAAAATGCAAGACAATTCAGTAGTCGATATAAAAAGCCAAGCTGTTTTTTTGAGACCCTGATCAAATTCCTACTGAAGTCAGTGGTACTCTTTCCATAGACTTCAATGGGAATTGGATTGTTGTTTTTGTATTACGGGAACACCTAGGGCCCCCAGTCATGGAGCAGGGCCCCATTGTGCTAAACAATGTTCAAACATAAAACAAAGACTGTCCCTGACCCGAGGTGCTTGCAATCTAAGTGTAAGATGAGAGACAACAGGAGGATGCAACAAACAGATTGGGGAAGCACAAGGAAACAGTGAGACAAAACTGATCCACATGATGAGCACACCAGCTGCTAAACCACTGTCAAGTTTTTTTTGTAGGCATCACAGCAGATGGGAGTTTTTAAGGAAGGATTTGAACAAGCAAAATGAGGTGGCTCTGCAGATGGTTACAGAGAGCAACTCGCATGCATGGGGGTGGGGCAGCATGAGAGCAAGAGCAAAGGTGCTTGTTTGGAAATTAACAGATGGGTGGTGAAGGCCAGCATCGTAGGCAAAGCAGAGTTGTGAGTAGACATCTTGATAGTGTACAAAAGATGGTAGGTGGAGTAGAGAGAGGTTGTAAAGAGTTTTATAAATTACATCAGACAAACTATGTCTTAATAGAGAAGAGTGAGTCAAAGAGAGGAGTGATGTGATTGAAGCAACAAATCTGAAAAATGACACGTAGCAATGTTTTGAATAGATAGAGGTGGCATAATATGAGATTGTCAAAACCAGAGAAAAGGAAGTTGCAATAGTAGACACACAAGATGATGATGAACCTGGATGAGAGTTTTAGTTGTGTGGACACAGAGGACAGGCCATAATCTTAGAGGAGTTATTCAGGAAAATACATCAAGTTTAACACACGGCCTGAATGTGAGGATTGAGTTGACGATGACACCCCGATTATTGCCTGATTGACAGGGAGGATAGTGGGCATTATTTTTTTTTAACAAGTGTCATGAGCATGGAAGTATGTCTTCTGGAATGGTGGCTGAAGCATGAAGGAGCATAGGAATGTTTAGCATATTTGGCACGTAAATACTTTGCAATGCCGGCTACACAAGTCCCATGCAAATGCCTGTTCACTTTCTGGTGACATTGTAAATAAGAAGTGGGCAGCAGTAGCTCCCATAAATGTAAACAAACTTGTTTGTCTTAGCGATTGGCTGAACGAGAAGTAAGACTGAGTGGACTTTGTTTTGTTTTTGAGTGCAGTTATGTAACAAAAAAAATCTACATTTGTAAGTTGCACTTTCACAATAAAAGATTGCACTACAGTACTTGTATGAGGTGAACTGAAAAATACTGTTTCTTTTGTTTATCATTTTACAGTGAAAATATTTGTAATAAAAATAATAGTGAGCAGTGTACACTTTGTATTCTATGTTGTAATTGAAATCAATATATTTGAAAATGTAGAAAAACATCCAAAAATATTTAATACATTTCAATTGGGATTCTATTGTTTAACAATGTGATTAAAACTGTGATTAATCATGATTAATTTTTTAATCGTAATTTTTTTTAGTTGCATGAGTTAATTGCGATTGATTTACAGTCCGTGTGTGTGTGTATATATAACCATTTATGAACTTCTTTTTTTAAACATTTCTCTCACCTTAGAGAGTTGCAATTTTGTGTATAGGCTATTTCTAGTCAATACTGCAAGATTTTTCACAACACTGCACGGTAATGTTTAAACATTTTAAAAATCTGGAAGTTCTCATGGCTTTACAGATAAAGAAACATTTAATGGATGTTGATACAGTGTAATTTAACTATGATCCACCAAGGTAAAAATGCTGTGAAAGACAAGTATCAGGTTGCACTTTTTTTGTTTTGTTTTCCTAATTAAATATTAATTTATTGATCATATTATGTTGTAGACATTTTTATAAAGTCAAAACTGAAATCTTGGGCCTAAACCAAGATGACTATTGGTAAAAATAAAGACTGGATAATACTATATCTGAATGATGTATCTTTCGGTCAGTGAAAAATTTATAATTATCAAGCATGGTACCTGCTTATCCAAGTGTCATTTAATATTACAGGCCACACCTGGGTGGCATAATGGCTAAATGTTTAATCTCTATAGACATGGGTTTTGAAAGTTGCTTAGGTCACCAATGAATATTGTACAAATTAAATCTAGTCCCTAATGGGTTTTTGCCCATATCATAAATAGGGATGTAAATAGCATTTTTAAACATTTAACCGATACAATTGTAATAGTTTAAACGATTTCTTTTTAAACATGGAGTTCACAACATAGGCTACAGCACCCCCCCGCACCCGTAGTTCCCGTGCCTACAACGTCAGTTCCATAGCAATGGTCTCGACTCCTAACAGTGAGAAACCTAGTTCCAGATACGCTATGAAATGGTATTGCTGTGGCATTTTTAATGTGCACATTAGGCATTTAAACATTAACTGAATATGTTACTGGTAAGACTGATGCTTATTGGTTAACCAGTTAACATTTTACTTCCCTAATCACAAAGCCACTTGAGAATTTGGCGTGATATGAATTTTCTGTTCAAAACAGTTTAGAATTCTACAGGAACATTGTAGGTCAGGATTGGAGTGCATTAGCAACAAACTATGAAAAAACTTCTCAGCAGAGTCCTTCATGTTTTTAGTGTATGGCTTTCACTTTTGTGAGCACTAAATTAAGGATGTGGTAAATCCACTCTTTGTTTTTTGTTTTTAAAGCTTTGTTGAATGCAAACTATCAGATGTTGTGATCAGACATCACCTAAAACATTGTGAATTTTCTTTGCCTCTGGAGAATCTGTTTTGCTGTATTAGTGTTGCATACAGAAGTTCCTCTGATCTTACCTTCTGATAGGGAGAGCAATGATCTCAAACAAAACCATAATGGAAGCCCTTGTGTCCATAGGCGGCGAGTTATATGGGTGTATGGTGCCCGTGCTCCACCAATATTTAGGAACATGGGCCCGGCTACACCAATGTTTGGGCTTACCGTGCTTCGGGGGGCACCGTGCTTCGGGTGATGCTGGGTGTAGGGTGGCCTGGGAGAGTTGCAGGGGGCCTGGTGCCGGCAGCAGCAAGCAACCCGGCCCCAGCCCGCCCTGCTCTGCTTCTCCCCGCCCCGCCAGCTCCCAGCATCGCTCGGGGGAGGGGGCAGAAGCTGGAAAGAGGTGGGGCGGGGGCTTGGGGAAGGGGTAGAGTGGGGGTGGGGAGGGGGCGGAGCAAGGGTGGGCTGTGGCTGGGTCTCTCGTTGCTGCTGGCACCAGGCCCCCCGCTAACTCCCCAGGTCGCCCTGGACCCTGCATCCCCCTGAAGCACGGGGCCCCCCAAAGCACGGGGCCTGGGGCGGTTGCCCCGGTCTGTCCTATGGACAAGACAGCTCTGCTTGGATCCATTCTGGGCACCACCAAAAATTATACAAACCTCGCACCCATGCTTGTGTCGAACTTCTGCCTGATTAATTGGTTTTGAATGCGGTGTTCCACTGGACTGAGGCTGAATATATAGCATTATCAGGTTCTCACCTGACTTTACCCTGGCTGTTTTTTGTTTTTGTTTTTAACAATGCCTGAACAATTCCAAATAACTTCTCTATTAGTAGATTTGTGTTCATAACAAATACAAACTGGGGATTCATCCATATGCTTTTAGAATAAGACTGTGAAAGCTAATTGAGTAGATGGAAATGTGGCAGTTCTGTTAGCTCTGTTGAACAAGGAATTACACTCTTGGCAAGAAATTTATTTTCAAACCTCTCCTAACCATGTTAAGAGCTGATCTTATTAATAAATTGCTCAGTGCACCCTGTTAGCACGCTCGACAGGTATCAGTCAGCCTCGAGTCTGTTTGCTATGCAACATACTTCCAGTTGTGAGATCCTCATTGACTGAGGCATGTGACAGGTAGATCATACAAGCTTTAACCTTCACCTGATAGGCCAGAATTCAGTGTCATGCTCATTTGTGTTAAGACTCAGGTACTGTACGGGTACAAAGGAAAACATTCTTGGCCATGAGGAAATTACAAAATAGGATTATTAAGCCAAAAGTTGTATTATTCTACTTAGTTTTGATATAAATTGCTGAACACCAGAATGTGTTAATTTTTTTTAAATGCTTCGTTTAAAAATCCTGGGCCAGATCTTCAGTTGCTATCAACTGGTGTAGCTCCATCTGTAGCCTCATGTTAGTGGCAGTAATCATGAAATCCCAGCTCTGCTGTCTGGTATAGTTGTACGTCTTGGACACAGCCCAACAGAGCAACTTGTCAAATGAAGTTGAAATAATTCTATTGATGAAGTTTATAGTTTTCCATAGAACCTTCACTTCGCCATTGTTTACTCTGTCTTCAGAAATAATGTTAGGGCAGTAGAAGGGGAGAAAGCGAGAGCTAGTAAGTCTGAAAAGGTAAATCAAATCAGGGTTTTTCTTTCTCTATCACTCACACAGAGAGAGAGACACAATATGGAGCCATTTTTTTTCTAATTTACTAACCCATAATACTCAGTTCTATTTACTTGTTTCCTACCTTTGAGAAAGTAGGATTTTCTTTAAAACCACTTGAATTGTATTTTTTTTTTTTTCTTTTAAATTTTTGAAAGTGTGGGTGTTTTTCAGTCTTTGGAGTCCAAAATCAGTGTTTGATATCCTGCCCTTGCAGATAGGTGGACTTAAGGATGTAAGCAGTTTTTCTTTGGCCTGGTCCACACTAGGGGGAGCCATCGAAATAAGATACGCGACTTCAGCTACAGGAATAGCGTAGCTGAAGTCGAAGTATCTTATTTCGAATTACCTGGCACTTACCTCGCGTCCTCGCAGCACGGGATCGACGGCCGCGGCTACCCCGTCGACTCCGCTACCTCCGCTCGCCCTGCTGGAGTTCCGGAGTCGACGGGAGCGCGTTCGGGGATCGATCTATGACGTCCAGATGAGACGCAATAGATCGATCCCCGATAATTCGATTGCTACCCGCCGATCCGGGCGGGTAGTCTGGACGTAGCCTTTGTCTCTAACTATTATGATCCTAAAATGGGGGAGGGAGGACAAAATAAAAAAAATTGCAGTGAACACTTTAAAGAATAATGTAATAAATTGTTGGTGTATATAGTAAAGGGCTCAGCATATTATGATGTATTTGTTTAGTACATTTGCTAAGTTGAGTTCAAAATTTTGGATCACAAGTGAATATGAATTTGGACTCGGTCTAATCCCTATTTAAAATGTATCACAAAAGTTGGCACAGTCACACAGTTTGGCATGGTTAGCAGTATTTGATTTGTAATGGGCGGGGGAAGGAGCAGGAGCAGGGCTGGTAGAAGAGGGTGTATTATAGGTCAGCATTAAGATGCAATTGTAGAGCTGTTCTTGAGAGAGCTTGTGCATCAAGTATGAGCACTGTATCTGGTCTTAACCTGTGCTCTTGATCCTTCATTTTCGTGGAAAAGAGGCTGTTCGGTAGAAAAAAGAAAACATGAATTAACAACAACCAAAGATGCTTACAAATTCCCCATGATTGGTGACACATTTTTTCACTTGTTTCATTCTGATCTTTCTTGTGAATACATGCAGGAGAGCATGAAAAGTTAACAAACTAATTAATTAGAATAATTTTGTTCTGACTTCAGATTTTTTTTTCTTTAGATTTAGGATTTGTAAAGTGCAAACGCAATCTATAATTGTCTCCAAGAAAAGAGATTTATTTCCTTGATATGTAGAAGAAATGAAACAAAGCCTAAACACAGGCTCTGAGCACCCTGCCAGTTGTTTAAAATTACAAAACCAAACTCGCCTCTTCTACTAAGAAGCAGCATATAAATGCTAATACCCCCATTCACCACCATCTACCTCTTTTTCAAAAGCCAAGTGAAACAAATGGGCTCTGTAGCATGTCCTGAAAGACAGCAAATCAGGCTATTTCAGATCAGGGGTGGGGAGGGCATTTCAGAGTCCTAAAGTCCTTACAGCGAACACCCTGCCAGCTGCTGCTCCTCTGTTATATCAAAGCGATTCTAACATGAGCGCAACCACCTGTAGCAGTGTATCATGGTGTCAGAGGCCATCTCTCAGGTAGGCTGGTCCAAGGCCGTTTAGTGCTTCATTGGTCAAAACAAACACCATAAAAAAAATCTATCTAGAAGTTCACAGTTAACCAGTGCAAAACTGAGGGCAGGTGTCGTGTGATTTCTGTGGGATGCCCTGCAAATCAAGTGGGCAGCTGCCTCCTGCACCAGTTCTGGCTTCTCATTTGATTTAAGATGTTGTCCCATGTAGACCACATTGCAGTAATCTAATGTGACAAAGGCACAGGTGATAGCAGCAAGATCCTCATCCAATACAAAAGGCTGGCCCCGCCTAGCCAGGCACAGTTTGTAAAATGCCTTTCTGACCACTTCTGGCATGTGACCTTCTAAGTGTAGCTATTAGTCTTGACTAGGGTGACCAGATGTCCCGTTTTTAAAGGGACAGTCCTGTTTTTTGGGACTTTTTCTTATATAGGCATCTATTACCTGCCACCCCCTGTCACATTTTTTCACAAAGTGGGTGAGGTAACATCTTTTATTGGGCCGTCTTCTGTGGGTGAGAGAGACAAGCTTTTGAGCTTATTCTCTTACAAATAGATGTTGTTCCAGTAAAAGATAATGCCTCACCAATCTTGCTGCTTTAATATTCTGGGACCAGCACGGCTACAACAACCCTGCATAAAGATTTTTAAAGGTATCCAGGCACTGCTGTGCTCAGTGTTCTAATGTCCAACTGATTTAGGAGCCTGCCTCGTTTTCAAAAATAATTTAGGCACTTAGGAACTTAAGATTTAGACTCATCAGTCCTAAAAAATCCCTTTTTAAAACGAGACTTGGTTTTCTAAATCAGAGGTTGCTATGATAACTTCAGCAATGCCCAAGTATCATTACAAATCTGGGCCGAACTCATCTTACTAACCCCCACAATGGCCCCATTTACAAGAAGAGTGTTAAGGAAGAGGATTGGAACTCTGCAGTATCTTATCTTTGAGTGTCTTTGGAGTTGATGAGCAATTACCCAGTACAACTCAAGACATGAAATATTAGGGAGTTGTGGTTTTGTCTAAAACTAAGTCATACATTTGACCCAGACAATATGCTGTAGGCTATACAAATCTCTGATAATAATATGGAGCTCCATGACCAGAACCTCAAAAGTATTTAGGTACCTAACTCCCATTGACGTCATGCTGGTTTTCTAGTCTACATGCTGGTTTTCTAGCACTGCTAGCTTCTGCCTTCTTGAAAAATTAATGACTAGCAGTGGGAATCAAATTCTGACCTGACAGTCTAGCGCTCCACCATCAGGACACTGAGCTGCCCTATTTAATTTGAGAGACAAGGGAATATCTTTTATTGGACCAATTTCTGTTGGTGAGAGAGACAAGCTATTTTAAGTTGGTCTTTTAAGCAATTTGTCATTGAAAAATACTATAATTAGGGATTATGTCTGGAACTCTGATCAGCTCCTCAAGTAATTTAGTTCAACAGGAGTATCTGTACCTACAAGAATGGACATGAAGCAATAATTATGAAAAGGCCTAGTTTTGATTATACTTGCCTGGCGTGATTCATGTGTCAGCAGCACCAGTTCTGCCTTTCCTGAGGTGGGCAGTTTTTCAGTGTTGCCTTTAGAAAAGCAGAAGGAGAATGAAATATTGATATTTTGTTCATGGCATTTTTTTTTTAGTTTTAGTTTCAGAACTGACATTTAGAAGAAAACTTTATTTACCAGATACTTTGGCTCTTGTTGGGGAAATTAGCGTTGTACTCTTCAATATGCTTCCTCTCCAAGGTTTGACTGAAGTGATGATTGCTACTGTGTCATTTCTTGGGGGCTTCTTGTTAAATAAAATTTGTGGTTGCTGCAAATAGAACCTTTCCTAACACTGACTTCTTGAAACTTTTTATCTGCACTATTGCTTTGCCCTCAGTTGTTTGTGGAAAGTAGAGATATATGTACTAAAGTTTTTGCATAGCTGTCATCAGTACAGTCTGACTCAGCACTTTCACCTGGAGGGTATGGAATAATTCTCCCCCCACCTCCACCCCCTTTTTTTTTTTTTTTTTTTAAAGATAACCTTGTCTAGTGGATCAGGGCCTGAAATGAAGAAAACAAAGCAAACCCTCCCGGAAAACTTACCTTTAAATTTTTAACAGTCAGCGTGTCAGTAGCTATTGAACTGATGCCATTGAAAAGCTAGTCTTAATTTTGGCTTGCAAAACAGTAATACTGACTTGTGAACTGTGGGTTGCAGTCTTTTTTCTTTCCCTACTTGACGAGAATCAGATGATCGTATATTAAAATAGTATTACAGTTTATGTGCTGCTTCTCTTGTTCCTGACTGATAGGATCTCTTTATTAACTAGTTCACAGCAGGTGGAATTTTAGACCCCAGGGGAGACTTGAACTAGTAGCCACAAAAGCAGAGTTGCAGTTGTATTGTGTGTGCTGGAGAAATCTGTACGTTTTATGTATGGTACAAGTTTCGGGGAGGGGCTGAAATGCTATTTCTCACTGCTTGTAATCATGATTTGCTTTGCAAGGCCTTTTGTTTTTCATATTTTCTGTATAGTGTGGTGTCCCTCTGCAGGGCTTCAGTGAAAAGGGCAAGACTTAATAAAGATAACATATAGCAGCCGCAGAGATTTATGCCTATTGATGGAACGTAGTAGTGTCTGGTACGTTTGACGCAGACCACAATGCTCAGGATTCTTAATACGTTTTTAAATTTTCCATAATAGGAGAGATGGTATTATCAATTACAAAGAGTATAATGATAATCTGTAGCCTTTCCCTTCTTATGGTGTGGCTCCTGATTTTCTATTTGTATGATTGCTGTGCCACTGAGATGATTTTTGAGTTCAGAAGCATAGCCAACGCAGGCATTACAAATAATGAGCTAATCCCCGGAAAATCATAATATTGGCTTAAAAGTCCATGAGGGGGGTGTGTGTGTGTGTGTGTATATATATATATATTTTTTTAATGTTTTGGGTTCTTTTTCTTTGCCTTCTGGTTTTGAGCCTTTAGGCTTATGCTTTAAAACTTTTCTCTACAACCATGAGAACTAGAAACTTACTTTAACAATGAAAACTGAGATTCTCACGTAATTGCATCACCCAAGAGCTGGGTCTTAGAAGAAAAACACCAAATATCATGAGACTCTCAATAAAATTGGGAGTTAGCGAAGCTGAACTCATTCTATGGTCTGAAAGAACAATCTCCTGCAAGGTGCTGAGCACAGCTTGCCTGGTACTAAGCATCATCAATTCACAGTGATTACACTGAGAGCTGAGCATGTCCAAAACCTCACAAGAGGCACTCTGCACATTTCAGGGTCGTACCTTAAATGTCGGCTTCCTCTTGCTTCTTGATAAAGTTATCATTGTTCATGGGCTCAATTTATATATTTTGTGAAAGTGATTCCACCACATGATCATAGTCGAACTTTTGTCTATGCGTGATTATGAACTACATTGTATATGCTTTTTTTATGCCGTGCATTATAATTTAGGCTACGAAAACCCCCGGGTATCCAAGTCGTGGTGAATTACATTTAATGAACCTTAAAGTGCCATCTATAAAGTTAGGCTGTGAATATTTCATGACGTTTTTCTCATGGTAACCTCCCATGAGAAATGACCGGACTGTTACTAATGTGCACTATAAAAGGGGTTCTTAGAAATGTAATTGCAACAGACAGATCAGAGATGAGATAGAAAGTGAATTAAATGATGGACTCAAACGTTATTTTTATTTTCAAAGAATGCGCTTTTTGGCGTTATCTTGAGGTACGTCCCAAATCTTAATGCATGTGTTTCTCTGATTACTGAAGTCTTCACCACCAAAATAGACATCGGATAAAAACATTCAAAATAAGGACTGCACTTTCAGTGGTGTAGAGGGGGCAGAGGGAAGGGCCAAGTGTTAACATATAAAAATTCTGTGACAGATTTAAGGGCATTTTATAAAAGTTCATCTCCTCTATTTTGCTGTTTTGTTTTGCCACATAGATTATTTCTGAAGTATAAAATTGCATGCCAAGTCTAAATAACTTCTAGTAGAAATATTTTCTTTTTTCCAGTTAAGTAAATAAATTCAACCCTCAGATTTAACAAAATTGCCAGAATATTAAATTGAATATACCCAAGAGAGTGTGAGTGTGTGTGTGTGTATGTGTATTTATATAAAGAATTCACAGTCAGCTGGTTCCTTACTTCCATTTGAAAGGAATAACAGAGCTTGGGAAAGAAAGCAGTTATATAATTTTATAATCATGTGCATTGAAATAATATTTGTGGCATATGACAGAGGGGCTGACCCTTTAGTGCCTTCCTCATGCAAAATAATCCCATTGACTTCAGTGTGACTACACCCATGAGTAAATATTGCTCGCATGAGTAAAATTAAGCGCAGATCAGCCCATAAATATAATATGGACATAATGAGACCAAATTCACTCTCTCATGAGTTTTAATTGCAGGTATTTTTTGTGTATATACAAGACGGATTTCAAGCATCCGTGTTTACAGTCAAACGATGGTTCTAAATAGATTAAAAAAGAAGAGTGAAAAGCATCTGCCTTGCTAGGGAGGTATCAAATTTACTTATGATACTAAAGGTAAAGATCTTATGATAGTTTTTTGCAGTTGCAGAGGTGTTAACCCAATGCTCCAGCTAATTTCCAACTAGATAATTACATTCTGCCTACTTAAAAAGTCCCCTTGTGGCATCAATTGAGTAACGTGATAGTCATTTCCTCTTCCAAAGTTTCTTTCCATCCCAAAGATGGCTGCATTTTGTCTGTAAGTACTGGGATCCTCTTGCTTGAAAGGGATTAACTAAATTTAAATATTTATCCTTACTGAAAGTGGCACAAATGACAAACAGGGCCCCTTATTAAAATAGCAAATAGACAAATACTACAGTATTTTACAATAGTCGTCCAGAATGCTATATCTGACATCAGTAATAGCAGTGTTTTGGGCCCTTCCTGTAGAATAATGTAGTATCAAGGGCCATTAACACTCAGATTTCTGGAGAAAGAAAGTCTAACAAACTGCCATCAGATAAAACCAAAGGATACATTCAAAGCATAAAATTCTGCCGCATCCATGTCTTTTCCTTTTGCCACCTGTATTGACAGAACCAAGGCCATCTGTAAGAATGAAATAAATATGGTTATCACTGGCATAATGATTCATAGCAAAGAGTCCAAAATAGGGGAGTGACTAGCAAGATTCTCAGAAGTAGTACCCGTTCATACGAAATACATAAGATTAAAATGATCAGCAGCGAGACTGAGGCAGGAAATTGCCGAGTCCAGATGGAGAAAAATTCTGAGGAGTGTTTGTTGCCAGCTGGCACATACAGCATGATCCTTAAGAGCTCTGGCTTAATGTTAGTCATGACACACTTTTACTTGAAAATCAAGTAGAAGCATATTTAGCTAACCGTTTTATGTTTCAGTTACAACTATGCAGTATCAGAGTGTATATGTCTGCATGTATTTATATGTAGATACACATATCAGAATTCCAGCAAGTGTTCTGTTTCACCATTTTTGAGGGCAAAGAGATGGGAGTGGGGATTTGTATTTATAAGCAGTATGCTGGATCTCATGCTTGTAGCCCAATTCTCTGAACACATGTTTGTCTGTATTCTGGGTCATAATAATGAATCCTCCTCTTCAGCTTGATTTATGCTTTCAAAATTAATTTGTTTATGGTCAGTGACATATAGACGATCTCTTCTGATTAGAATAAAATGTCATAAAGTTCAGAAACAATGAAAAATGAACATCTGGTTGGCAAAAAATAGCATGTTTTTGTCTTTGGTTGCTGTTAGGACAGTGATACACAGTTATCTGAGGGCTGGTCTATACAACACAGTTGTGTCGACATAAGGCAGCTTATACTGACTTAATTATGTCAGTGTCTACACTGCAACTTTCCTCCCACTGATGTAAGTGCCCTACTACACTGACATAACTCCACCTCCACGAGAGGCGGAAGGCTTATATCGGTGTAGTTAGGGTGACGTAGTGTCTGTGTAGACACTGCCTTACTTACGTCAGCTGTTCTGTGTCTTGTCAGTTTCATAGCAGGAGCTCCTCTGGAGAGCTGGGTGGCTTCCCCGCCCCAACCCAGCTGCCAGCTGGGGTGAGAAGCCTGCATCCCCACGCTCCCCACCTGGAGCCTGGCAGCCTTGTCAATTTCACGTGAAATTGATAGAAGCTAGGGAAGCAGGACTTCCTGGGGTTGAGAAGCCTTTGGGGCGTCCCTTCCCCCTCCACCCACCCCCAGTGGGGAACAGGGAGGTGAGACACCCTGGTCGGCTTCTGGGAGCAGAGAGGGGGCAGCCCACTGGGAGTCTGGGGGGCCAGGGCCGGCCTTTAGCCGATTCCCTGGAATCGGGCCCCGCGCCCTAAAGAAGAGCTACTCATCTGGCAGTGGTCCGGGTCTTTGGCGGCATTTCGGCGGCGGGGGGTCCTTCACTGCCGCGGAAGACCTGGAGCGAGTGAAGGACCCCCCGCCGCCGCCGCCGAAGTGCTGCCGAAGACCCAGATGGCCGCCGGGTATTCGAATCGGGCCCCGCAGTTCCTAAAGCCAGCCCTGTGTGGGGCAACTGGACTCCTGGCAGGGAGCTGCCAGCGGAGCTAAGAGACAGCGCTCTCAGCTTCCCACACTGCTCCTCTTCGGTTGGTAGACGCGCTCCTGGTGAGGATGCGCACCACCGACCCAAGGAAGGTAGTGTGAACATGTACCCAGGAGCGCTGGAACAGGCAGGGCCTAGGGGTCATGGCCCCATCACTTTTAAAAGTGTGAAGACATACTGGCCATAAAGACGAGTGATGGGCGAGGCGGGAGTGGAGAGGAGCGAGTGGGGGATTGGGCCTTGGGGGGGGGGGGAGGGGGGGCGGAAGAGCAGCATGAGAGGGGGCATGGTTTGGGCGCCGGTGGCCTTCCCACCTTTAGGGAGCTTCCACTACTCTTGTATGCACCACTGCAGTAATTACTGATATAGGTCAAATTACGTTTCTGTTGTAGACATACCCTGAGGAAAAAAATCATAAAATGAGTCATCTTGTCAGCATTAGAGAAGTGTGAAAAATCTACAGTGAAATCTGAAACTGCAAAACTCACATGGTGGTTGTGTGACAGTGGTAAAGAATCAGATATTGTTTCTTCTAATGCTGACCCAGGACTTTTATTAGAATGAAGAAAATAGGAAAACCTAAAGCAACTATTCTTCCTCTGCTTCACTTTAGATCTTTTCCTCTACAGCTCCTACTCTCTGGCTTCCTGCTACTGATTTTAAAAACAAAAAACGGTGTGCACATTCTCTCACTTGTTTGTTGTCTAGTTAAAAACTGAGGACAAGTTGGTCAAAAGATTTGTGAGACAGAACTTTGAGGAAATCTGGACTGATATGTGGGTTAGCATTTAAACTCTTAAAAAATCGCTGTTTCACGTGTGTTTGATGCAATAAAACAAGTGAAACTTAATAGTTTTGTCTGAATTACAAAGTGGATTTAAGAGGTGTGAACCCAAGCCAATTAAAATGTTCATAGGAAATCCTACAAAGAGAAACTGCTGTGGTTAGTACTACTCAGTTTGCTTTATTAAAAAAGCAAAATGCTTTTAATGAATACTTTTCAACATCCTTATTTGGCAAGAAGAGACCTATAAAATATTATGTGCTGTAATGTATGAGGTATAATATTATTTGGGGAAAGCTTTGGGAGATTTTAGCCCACCAGCCCTAAATGTAACAGATGTATGAATAATTACACTCCTTATTGGTAGGGGATTTACTGATTTGATTTTTTTTTTTTTTTTTTTTTTTTTTGAAGAGTGAATCGAAGGTGGTGAGTAGTGGTATTAAATGTATTGGATAGTCTCCAAAAATAAAAGAATTAATATATTAGCATTATCAAGATAAGCCCTCCCATGCAAAAATAATGTATGGTTTAAAAATATCAAATGCAAAATATTAAGGGCAAAATTGTGTACAGCCAGGCAGTGCACAAGGGGAAGCAGAGGATGCAATGAGCCTTTGCCCACCACTGCAAAGGGGGCTATCCACAGTGTGTCTGGGCAGCAGAGCCCTTGCTACAACATGCTTCCCAAAGTAACCAAACACACTGAGAATTGTAATACTGCTATTTCCAGTAATACAAAATATATTTTAAAACCATTTGAAAATATCTTGAAAATACTAGTACAACTTCATAGCTTGCAAATTGATCAACCTCATTAGCATTAAAAACTGAGCTGTTTTATGGAAGGTTCTGCACACTAATTGACTTCCCTCTGTGCGCCCTCCCCCCCGCCCCTCCATGGACAGTTGGAATAGTAATGCATAGTTCATACAAGTGTTTACGTTAGTTATCAATTGTTTCTGACTGAAGTATCCTGTATCGATACTTCAAAAAAAGAATGTGCTGTATTATTGGTCCAGGAATTAGTATTAACATGCACTGCTGCTTGAAAAGTTCAGAACTTTATATTATTTTTGATTACAAATATTTGCACTATAAAAAAGATAGCATTTTTCCGTTCACCTCATACAAGTACTGTAGTGCAATCTCTATCGTGAAAGTGCAACCTTACAAATTTAGAATTTTTTTTTTTTTTTTACATAACGGCATTCAAAAACAAAACAATGTAAAACTTTAGCACCTACAAGTCAAAACATGAAGTGGCATATGGATGTTTAGTGTATCTGGCATGTAAATACCTTGCAATGCAAGCTATAACAGTGCCATGCGAACACCTGTTCTCACTTTCAGGTGATGTAAATAAGAAGTGGATAGCATTATCTCTCGTAAATCTAAACAAACTTTTTTGTCTTAGTGATTGGCTGAACAAGAAATAGAACTGAGTGGACTTGTATGAGGTGAATTGAAAATTGCTATTTATTTTGTTTATCTTTTTTACAGTGCAAATATTTGTAATAAAAAATATAAAGTGAGCATTTGAAAATGTAGAAAAACATCCGCAATATTTAAATAAATTTAAATTGGTATTCTATTTAAGTGTGCAATTAAAACTGTTATAAGTTGCAACTATTTTATTTAATTAGTTAATTTGTTTGGTGTTAATCACATGCATTAGCTGCAATTAAGTGACAACCCTGGTACATACTGCTGAACTGTTCTGTTTATGCAAAGTTAAGTTTCTGGGGCAGGTGAGTCATTTTTGCTGTCACTTCTGTCTCTGGAGCACCTTTGCTAATTGCCAGGCAGGAAGCAGCAGAAGCTGCCTTTGAAGTACATTCATGTACAACTCTGGGTATGCCTTGTGTTACCAATTACTGCAAAGACAGGTTTCCTCTGTTTGTATAATGAAATATTAATTGAGAAGGGTGCCATGTTCATTGGGGAGCCTTATGCCACCCTCCTGGCCTAAGAAAGAGGAAACGAGAATATACTGTTCATCTGGAGAGAATTCATCATTTTCCTCTGACGAGAGGAAATGAGAGGAAGATTTGAGAGTCTTGCAGATACCTTGGGTTTGTTTTGTTTTTTGTTTCTCTTTATCCTGTAACAACAGGTGTTAGATCTCCTTTTGAGCTCTCAGTATGTTAATCTCAAACACTGTAAATCTGAGTAAAAATGGACTAACGTGTGTGAAACGTTAAATATCTTGCTGCCATTTCTATTTTTTCCCATTTTCTCTGATGCTCTTCACATTATTGTTTATGAAAATTCACATTTCCAGCAAATGGAACTGCATGTGGCTAGAATAGATATATTGGGTCCTGACAGAAGTATATGACTGTTGAAATAAACCATTTTAAAATCTGGATTTTACCATCATTTATTGATGTTTTAACATCTGTCCTATATGATCACATAGGCCGATATTTTCCAGTGCTATAAGGATATACCTGACAGTTACTCTAGCATTTACAGCGTGTGTGTATATTTAAAAAAAATGCACCTTCATGTTTTGGACTGAGGTCTATCCCATTTCAAAAACAGTACATTAACTTAAAGAATATTAAAAGACTGAGGATTGGACCTAAATCTCGGTGTGATGTGAAGGGGTGGAGTAAGGAGCATTTTTCCCAACCCCCTAGCAAGGGCCATGCACAAACCCAGTTCTTCCCACTGCTTCCTGTGTTCTTTTGAATTGGTCACTAGAAAAACACTAGGGTCCCTCAAGGGGGAAAAAAAGGGGGTGGTGGAGGAGGAGAGGCATATTGTTGTTGCATTCTTCATGCTTCAAAGAGGAGTAGCAGGGCCCTCTCACAGCTGCATTCTGTTCGTGCTGATCTGAAGATCTCATCCTGTCCTGCAGCAAATACAGCTCCTCTTCACTGCCCAATCGCAATACAGCCAGCAGTTTAAAGCCACAGTCTTGCCTTGTATGTTCAGATATTTTTTTTTAAATAATTCAGGATAGTAACACTATCATCTACATAATAGTATAATTTAATGTAACATCTGTAATTTAAAAAAAAAAGACTAATTTACACAACAAAACAGCAAAATAAATGAACCATGTGGGTAGGGCTTGATTATGCCTTCATACTCAGGCAAAATTCCTATTTTTGTATCAGGCCCAGAGAATGCAGAGGTTAGACACTGTGTTCCCCTGAGTGGTGGTGGAAGGCAGGAGGAGCATTAGGACACAAGTACATGTCTGAAGACCCCAAAACTCATGGCAGTAGCAAAAGCTGTGCCTTCGTGGCATGGTCCCTAGGCTACCTAGAAGCTAGTGGAAAACCCTTTTCTTCTCATGCCTCTGTGGTTCGGGTACTGTGGTGGGAAGGGAGACAGCCACTCTACATAGCATGATCCCATGAACTACTGGGGCCCCAATGGAACTCCACACATAGTGCAGGTTCAAGCAACAGTAACTACTATTACTTCCCTCTGCGCTGTCCATCCACACAGTATAGTGAATGCACACGTGGATGTTACTCCGCAACTTGGAAGGTGATACCTGTTTACGTCTCTACAAAACCTACAATGTGATGGAGTTTCTTGGCCTATGTCCGTCCTTTTATGGATCCCTACACCCCTCTTGAGTGAAATATACCAGGGAAACTCTGAAAGTAATACCTGGAATATCATGGATATTTCTTCTGCTGGAAAGGAAGCATATGGTTCAATATGCTCCAGCAATGTTTGTCTTTGAAGAAAAGTGCTTACAATGTGGATAATATACTTTGATATTTATTAAACAAACACTTTAGCATAGAAAGATCTTTTGGCCTTTAAAGATATCTTTTTCAAGTACTGTATTCATAGTTTATAAGGGAAGCAACATTTACATAAGATGGTCTGTGTTGCTCTTTTTAATGTGATAGCATAGAGGGATTTATATTTATGGTCAAGTATAATATGTTTACATCAATGTTGCTGAACGGTGTTGGGTGAACTTGTATTCGCTTCCCTGCAGGGAAGCAGAAAACTTCTGAAGAATTATTTTTAAAAACCTTGATAAATTCATAACAAATACTATATGAAAAAGTATATAAATAATTATAACATGAAAAAGAGGACAAATTTAGAGACGAAACACCAAGGTGGTTTCAATATCCATGAGGCCTGTAATCCACAGTTTGTGGAGGGGAGGTGAAGGGTTGAAAGAAGAAAAAACCAAATAAAGTATAAAATTCCTGCAACTGTCGCTGTCCAACAATTTCATTATAATTTCAGTGTGTCATCTGTAATTATGAGAGAGACTAGTTAGATGAGGTAATATCTTTTATTGGACCAACTTCTGTAATTATGTTGACTGTTAACTATACATCATGGTGGTGTCACTGAAAATGACATACTTAAAAGGGAACAATTACATGATCCTCTCCATGTGAGGCACGTGGGGAAAAAAAAAAAATCAGCTAGCTGATGCCTTAAAAACTGAGGTCCTATCTGCTTTGTGTATGCCATCACACTTCCTGGATGACCTAGTGGTTGCCCCAGTGTTCTTTGCCAAAATCTCCCCTTTCCCACTATTGTGAAATGTGGTTTCTTCTTTCCACAAGTGTTTTGAATGGAGTGATGTCATCCAAAAGATACCAAAATCATTTAGAGTAAGACACTATATACTTGTAAATTATTTATATATTTGTATCAAAACCTGAGTCTGAATTTCTTATCTTTTCAGGTAAATTGTATTAAATGCTTGGTCTAGTTCTTGGGAGGAAAACATTTTAGGTCCAGCCTTATTGGAGCTGGAGGACATGTTTATTAATAAATAACATTTATATTATAGTAGTGTCTAAAGTGTAACCAAATCAAGGCCTTATTGTGCAAGTCACTGTACAAACATAGTGTAATACTTGTCAGTTCTGAATTACCCCGAGCTTTGCTGCCACCAAAATGGGAAAATCCTGGCCTTAATTATTCATATTTCTGGCATCTAGTGCATTACATCTAGAATTACACATTTTTTCCCTTTAAAGAATGCTTTTTTTAATTTTAACTTTGTTTTCAGTCAAATATTATTTTGATGAAATGATGGATGATGAGAATTTCCAGTTAATTGAATAAGGAAAAAACCCCTCTGTGCTGCGTGAAATAATCCAACAGCTAATTCAAGAAAGTGGAGATGTTAGCGAGCAACTTGCCCTATGGGCAAATTATTTGATAACTGCCCATTATGAGATTTCCTTGCACCTTCCTCTGAAGTGTATGGCACTGGTCACTGACCAAACTAATTGCTGAACTAAATGGACCACTGGTCTGCTCCAGTTTGACAACTTTTCTACTATACTTGAGGTTGTGATGGTGAGACAATTCTGGGGAGACCATTCAGAATATTCCTCCTTCACTTTAGAAGAGGTCTAAATCATGCAAAGTTATCTCTGCTCAGAAAGAAGGGTATACAATTTAAATTCCAAAATCCTCTCAAGTATTTCCTTCGTGCTGCCAGTCCAAATATTAGCCATCTGAGCCCACCTTGTCTCCAAGAAGCCACATATGTTTGGGATATTTTAAAACATTTCTTTTCAAATCAGTGTGGGTTATTTTTGGGTTTTTATGTATAGAGAATATAGTTATATAAAGTTACATCTGTAAGAGTACAGTATCACCAAAATTTAGACACAGCTTGCACATTTTCTTGGCACAAGTTCATCACATCTATTTTTATCTCATCAGAGTTGAATACAACAGCATCAATATCTGTTTCCGTTGGGGTTCCATAATTTATCTTGGAAAAAATATTTCTATTTAAATGTACCCCCCAAATACCTTAATTTTTCTGTGGTGACTGTTCACCAGAGTGATGAAGGGTAATAAAATGTGATCTTGTAACTCTCCACCCTGATTCATCCATATCAGACCATGATGAATTTGAAGACCTATACAGAGTAATATTTACAACGTGATTCTTGAAAACACTTATGCATTTACATAACTTTACTCCATGTCAGTAATCCCACTGAGTCACGTATGCAAGCATGTGGGAACCTGCAGATTTGAGCCTTAGTTTACACACCTGATTAGACTACTATTCAGGGACAATATTAAAATACCAGTTAGACGCATCTGTGCCCTGAGAATTGCAGTTAATATATTTTAAAACTTAGATGACTCTTAATGTGCAGTTAAGATGCAAAAAAATATATAATGTTGCTTCTTTGAGATTCATTCGTGGTCATTGCAAAATAGCTTCTGGAGCAGAGTTTACTTTTTATACTGAGAATATATACAAAATGAACTTTATTAGATCTGATATTATTTACAGACCTCTGACTCTATCATTCAAGCCTTGGGATTTTTTGCAATGATGATTGTTCAGACTCCACTTCAGTGTGTGTGAAAACATTTCCTCACAATTTGTAGTTAGAATATCATAATCTCTCAAATGTGGCACTGTTGTATTTCATTAAAATATTCTAATTTAGATCAAAACCAAGAGAAGCATTTGCTTTCTAAGGTGCCATCATCTGGCTCTTTCAATAAAGTTGTAGCTAAATAATTTTAAAGTGACACTTGTTTTGGATGGCTGATAAAATGTTTTCTTCTCTACCCTAAATACCAATTTAATTTCAAAAGGCTTAAAATGGGCTCTTTAACAAAAGAGAACTTTCCAGCTATTTAAAAAAGAATAATCTTTAAGCAAATGTTCCACCTGTAGAGTATAGTGAGGTCCTTCCCTCACTCTTGTTTTATTTTCATGTTTCTTTTGCTTGGGTGATAACATGCTTGGGTGTGAAATGAGCTTCCCTTCAATGTTTGTTTGTTTGATTAGACAGCAGAGAAGTGAGAGTTGCTGTGGTTTTATTTTTACAGCATTGTTTGAATATGGCTCCATGTGGAGGCGATGGGGTGGCATGTGTGATTTCCTCTACAAATTAGGGTGTTGGTCACCTCACTGATAATTATCAGGTGCTAGAAGAGGCACCCCCACTCCCTTGCTCCTTGCCATACCATCATTGTTTCTAAAGCTGGGCAGCCACAGTGCTGTAAGGGCGATGTCTCGGAGCTGAGACAGTGAAGATGCAGACCTGGGAGAAGACTGCAAAAGAGTTCCCTGTAGCCTCATTATCTTCCGCACTAAGATTTTATGTGGCTGTACAGAAGAACTGTTACTAAGGCCGAAAGTCTTCAGCTAATATGCCAGATGGTCCAAATTGATTCTTTCTGACTGATGCAAACTTAATCAGATTAGAAGTTCCTTTTAGGAGTTTGAAATGTTCTGTATGGATAGGATGCATTTTGTTTCAGAATGATGCCTCTGCAGGGTTCCAGTGGATTGTTTTCCTCTGTTTGGGTTCACACCGGTTCCAGATTGGGATTGGTGTGGCCATGTTGGTTTCCTGATATTTACTACCTGCAGGGGCCTAAAGCATTATGAGCGTAGTGTCATTGTTGGGAGGCATCAGAACGGGAAGGTGCCAGGTATCACTCTTAAATAAATAGGCAGAGATCTTTTGCCACTTCAAGATGCCATTCCTTGACACTGAGGGGATTGCTAATTATAGTGCACCTTGAAGAAAGAGTTTTATATCATCACCAGCCTACTCCCATGAGTATCCCTACTGACTAGTACAATTTGTGCCTTAAATTTTAAACTTCTTGGGGGGAGAAAGACACAGGCTCTGTGTTGCACAGCACAAACCATACTCTGATTGCCCAGTAAATAGGATTTCAGATGTTCCAATGTATTATTTATTATCTGTGGTAAGAGTTTTGCTAAGAAGTTGTCACATGAGTTTATCATCATTCATTATTTATTACTCAACAGAAAACGAATGTGCTTCAAATTAATGCATTATGCACTTGCAAGGAGCTGTCATCTTTTGTTACATAATTACAAGCATACCAGTCGGAATGACAAAGTAACATAACCGGTAAGGGTAACATCACAGGGCTAAATTAACACTCTCAGGCCTGGTCCACACTAGGGGCGGGGGTCGATATAAGATACTTCGACTTCAGCTACGCTATTCCTGTAGCTGAAGTTGCGTATCTTATTTCGACTTACCTCCCGTCCTCACGGCGCAGGATCGACGGCCGTGGCTCCCACGTCGACTCCGCTACTGCCGCTCGCCCTGGTGGAGTTCCGGAATCGATGGGAGCGCGTTCGGGGATCGATATATCGTGTCCAGACGAGACGCGATATATCGATCCCCGATATATCGATTGCTACCCGCCGATCCGGGCGGGTAATGTAGACGCAGCCTCACTATCATTTAAAAAAAATAATCTTTTAGATTTTGAAATGGTTATTTGAGACCTCTGTGCTATAAAGACCTTACATACATGCTTAACTTTATGCAGTGTCAGTAATCCCATTTAAATCAGTAGTGCTACTTACGGTGTGTACATGCTTCAGTCTTCCCAGAATTAGGGTTTGATATGCTCATATTTCTACTAAATGTTTTAGAAGTAAGGATGACAATAAGGATAAGAAACATTATTTATATTTTAATCAACACCTTTTATGTATATAGCTACTGAAAACATGACCTGATTTGCACTCCTTACTCAATTAAATGGGCCTGAATGAGGACTGAAGGATTGGATCTTTATATAAGTTCCTGTTCACTTCAATTTGTTTTGGTGAACGTTCATATGGTCATACAAATTCACGTACACTAATATATATTTATATACATAATCAGCACTGTACATTTTCATTTTTAATTGTCCTTCATGTTAGATTTTGGAGATAAATTTTTTCAGAAGACTACAGTTTTTTTCATGTCATAATTAGGAGGAGGTCCATGATTATAGCATGTTTTTGCTGATCAGCTGTGTTGCTTTTGTTTCTTAGGCTGAAAAGTGAGTGTCTTTAGTAATCTCTTTAAAAATCATAGTCCCTTACTATATGTAAAAAAAATTATTTTTATATACCTACCTGCAATATCTGATTTAGAATTTAGTATTAAACATTTGCGTTCATTTATGTATGAATAAGATCAGGTGAAATCTGGTCATTTTTATAGTACTTCAGTTCCTAGGGTGGAGGAAATAAACGTAACACAATCTTGTCGTCTTTTGGCCATATGCTTGTCTCCCTGAGACATTAAAAAGAGAATGACAAACATAAGTGCAGATTTATGGGTTTGCTCAAAGATGACTGATTTCAACTTTAGTCATGTTCCTGCAGAACCCAAATACACAACCTTATTTAAATCTGCTCTCAAACCATACTCCTGAATTTCTGTGTAGAGCTTTGCTCTTCTACTATGCAAGATTTTTTTCCCTTTTTCTTTTCCATTTCCTTTGTATTTAATCAGCGTACATTAAACAGCTAAAACAATTTGCTGAAGAAATGATCCACATTGGAATCATGACCTCATTGCTTAGTAGTCGATTTCAGATGATTCCATGTGCTTATCAAATTGTATTTTCTCTTAATTTGATTAGCTGCACAAGCTAACAGTCTATGGCCATCTAGATCATTTCATCCTGCATATGGTTTCTTTCATTGTCTGGCGTTAGCCTGCTGGTCATGTTGCATATTTGGTTCAGTTAGCTCTCCATCAATCTATACATTGCTGTTCATAAAATACACGGCTGTTCATTTTTGTTTGTTCTATTGCAGTAGCGCCTATGGACCCAACTGAGATTGGGGCCATATTTGTGCTAGGTACACTAAAAACAGACAGTCCTACTCCAAGAGCTTACTTTCCCCCACCTTTGTTTCCCGTAAGGGGGAAGCAACATGCAAACAGAGTGATCAGAGTGATAGATTGCAAATGTCACATTATTAACACATTCTTCCTTTGCTTCCTTCGTTCAATGGTGGTGGTGTTTCTATCTATGACTGCCGAGATAAGGCTTATGGTAGCTTTATTTAAAACTTGACCTATATTGAATTGTTCCCTTAAAAGGTTTTTACTATTCTGTATGTACCAGAGAGAGGCAGGAAATGGATATTAATTTCTTCGAGTTATGCCTGGCTTACTGTCATAACTGTAGTAATCATCACATACCAGATGATTCCTTTACTTGTTCCTCTTTTTCTCACCAGAGAACTATATGTTTAAGGTCTGACTTCTAAGGTAGATGATCCCATGCCCCCCTCCAAATGCATTTTAGAATAATGCATTGAAATACCGCTTTAAGTTTAGGTGTGGTTCCCCCCCCTCCTTTTTTTTTCTTCTACATTGCATTTATCCTATTTTCATTTTCTTTATTTCTTTTCTAGTTGTTTACTCCCATCTCTCCCCATACTTCCTTCCTATGTCCTTGTTCCCATTTCTCTCTGCTTCTACTACCCTCTCAAGCCTATCCCCATTCCTCCTGTTTCTTTTTCTGCACCCTAATATTCTTATCTTCCCCATGCCTCTATCTTGATTTTCCTTCTTAACCTCCTATTCCCACACCTGTCCTTCTCTTGCTTATGTTCCAAAGGAGAGACTCTCAGAGCTTAGTACCAAACCGTTAATTGTAGAGCAGAGGCCTGTTGGAAGATCGCCTGATCTAGAATCCTGATCTGCAAAAATAATAATTAAAAAAAATGTCATGGTTAACATCTCAGCAAAGATGTAGGACCAGATTGTTCTTGATCTCTGTGAGAGCATATAGGGAAGGTAACACAACACTCCCACCATTTTACACATATTAAAAGGGCCAGAGACAATCCATGTAATCTCTGTGCTTGGGGGAAGCACATCAACCAAAGTAGCTGTGACTAAAGCCTAATCTTTCCTTTGTATTGGTCACTACACTACCCAACTGTAGTAGTGAAGTTTTCTGTCACCCCCACCCCCCCCAGCTTAAAGTTGTGCCTAATGGCACAATTTAGCTCAGAATTAGTTGAAAGGTGTGGTGCGGTCTCAGATTACTAAAACTTCACAGTGTACTAGTAAATATACTGTAGTGTAATGAAGTATTTGTCACAAGGAATGAAAACTAATCTGTTAAAGTGCCATTGGTGAGTGGAGAGTGCATATTTTTTTGTAATTTATGTATCTTTCCTGAGTGTGTTACTTTCAGTGCATCACATTACCTTCAGTTACACACGTGTGCCACCAGTGACTCCAGGTGTTTTAAATGTCACAAATGTTTTCTAACAGAAAAACGTGCAAGCATAACCACATTAGCCAACCAAAAGCTATAGTTTAAGCATTGCGGCTTAACCTACATAAACACTATTTAAGTTGAAGCATATCAAGAAGAGCCAGAGAATGAGACATAAAGGTTGACATTCCATTATTTCATGGCTTGTCATTGAAGGAGGCGTTCTATAACATTGTATCTTATCCCCAGACACATCCAATAGCAAATTAAGGACACTGTCGCTATTGAACCCTAAAATGTTAATTGCGTTTTATATAATTTGAAAATGATAGTCCCCAGGAGTTCCTTTGATATTAATTTTTGCTGTTTTGTATTGACTTCTGGGGGATTTTTTTTGGCAGCATGTGTAAGTATATCTGTGTACAATAAACCATATAGTACAAATTGTTAGCCATAATCGTGATTTTATATGCTATTATTTGTTTGTCACAAACTTCCTATTAAACACATTTTTGAAAAGAGAAGAAAATCTTTCTGAAATTAATGAGATTTGGTGAAATAAGCCAAGTGATCATGATCTTGTAATATAAAAATACTTTGAGGATTTACTAAATAGGTCAGCTGATTTTGACTCAGGTCGTATGTCAAAGCAATGACTGAAAAATCCACTTTGTAGGATAGCTAAAATTCAGAGGGATTTTGGTAGATTGGAGAACTGGGCTTTAGACAGCAAAATGAAATTCAACAAAGACAAATGGAAGGTGCTACACTTAAGGAAAAAAAACTAAATGCACAATTACAGAATGGGGGATAACTGGCTTTGCAGCTGCACAGCTGAGGACATGAGTCAGCAGTTCGATGCTGTTGCAAAAGAAGCAAATGCAATTTTAGGTTGCACTAACAGAGGCATAGTATGCAAGTCATGGGAGGTGATAGTACAGCTCTACTTGGTTTTGGTTAGGCTTCAGCTAGAGTACTGTATCCAATTTTGGTCACCAATCTATAGAAAGGATGTAGAGAAACTGGAAAGGATCCAGAGGCTAGAAACAAAGATGATCAAAGGGATGGAATGCAAGCTATATGAGCAAAAGCTGAAGGAACTAGATATATTTAGTTTGGGAAAGAGGAGATTGAGGGGGGTATGATAGTGATCTTCAAATACTTGAAAGGCTGCAATTAAAAAGATGGAGAAAAGTTTCCACAGAGGGCAGGACAAGAGGCAATGGGTTCAAACTACGGCGTAGCAGATTTAGATTAAATCTCAGGAGAAACTTCCTAACTGTAAGAACAGACAAGGGAGCAGACTGCTTCAGGAGATTTTGAAAGCGCCTTCACTGGAGGTTTTCAAAAGGAGGCTTGAGAGCAATTTGTCTTGGATGGTTTAGAGACAACAAATCCTGCATCTTGGCAGGGGGTTAGACTACATGACCCTTGTGGTCCCTTCTAACCCTATGGTTGTATGAATATTCTTTCTACTATAAGCAATCAGGCTACATCTTTCTCTTCTTCTCAGCTATGCTTGCATAGCTCACACTCTGACAACCAATAGGAGGTACTCATTAAAATCCAACTGTCTTCATCCCCTGTACTGCTAGAAAAATAATAGTGCCTTGATTGTTTCTAAAATTCCATAGAGAATTTATATTAAGGGTTTGATTGGTAATTGGAAAATGTGTGTGTTCGATGGGTATGGGTTTTCAGCAGTTTCCAGCTAAGTGAATGCATAGGCAATTTTGTTTCATCCCTACAGTAAATGATATGGAATTAATTACATGGAAGTTGTATTGGTTGATCACAGGATGACTGAGCCACCAATGTGATGTGGCTGTGAAAAAGGCTAATGTATTCCTAGGATGCATTGGGTGAGGTATTTCCAGTAGAGACAGGGAAGTGTTAGTATTCCAGATGAAGTCTTGCCAGTGCCTTGTATAATGGTACGGTGTGCAATTCTGGTCTCCCATGTTTAAGAAAGATTAATTCAAACTGGAACAGGTGCAGAGAAGGGATACTAGAATGATCTGAGGAATGGAAAACTTATTTTTATGAGAGGAGACTCAAAGAGCTTGGCTTGTTTAAATTAGCCTGACCAAAAGAAGGCTGAGGGGAGATATGATTGCTCTCTCTAAATACATTAGAGGGATAAATACCAAGGAGGGAGAAGAGTTATTTAAGTTAAGCACCAGTGCTGTCACAAGAACAAATGGATATAAACTGGCCATCAACAAGTTTAGGCTTGAAATTAGACCAAGGTTTCTAACCATCAGAGGAGTGAAATTCTGGAAGAGCCTTCCAAAGGGAGCAGTGGGGACAAAAACCCTATCTGGCTTCAAGACTGAGTTCGATAAGTTTATGGAGGGGATGGTATGATGGGACTGCCTACAATCAGCAACTGCCAGTAGCAAAAATCCCCAATGGCTAATGATGGGATGCTGGATGGGATGCTAGGCTCTGAGTTACTACTGAGAATTCTTTCCTAGGTGTCTGGCTGGTGGGTCTTGCCCACATGCTCAGGGGTCTAACTGATCACTTTAGTTGAGGTTGGGAAGGAATTTTCCCATGGGTCAGATTGGCAGAGACCCTGGGGGTTTTTCACCTTCCCTCTGCAGCATGTGGCACAGGTCACTTGCAGATTAAAACTAGTGTAAATGGTGAATTCTCTGTAACTTGAAGTCCTTTTTTTAAATCATGATTTGAAGACTTCAGTAACTCAGCCAGAGGTTAGGGGTCTATTTCAGGAGGGTGGGTGAGGTTCTGTGGCCTACAGTGTGCAGGACTAGATGGTCATGATGGTCCCAACTGACCTTGAAGTCTGAGTTACTGATTTTCATTTAAAAATCCTTTAAACAGTTTTACATAAAAACATTCTTCTGTGGTTGGTTGTGGCCTCTGAACATTTTGGAGAAACCGTTAATTTTCCATTAGTCTTTTTGGGTATTGGCCTGTGATCCACAAATATTGTTATGAGAAAGATAAGCTTTCAGGTTCAAATGCACACAATGAATAAACAAAGAAAATGAGTTAGAAGATGAAAGTTAAATTAAAAATAAAAGATTTGAGTCATCGAGTATTGAGTAAGCTACAGTTCATATCCCCCATCTTCACAAGTGCAACAGTGGGAGCTGCTGTGTGCTGAACAATCTGGTCCTTAAACGATAGCTGGGAAGATTTACTGAGGGTTCATTTTGGGGACTGTACCAGCCATCTCAAGTATGCCCAACAGATTGGGAGTTACTATGGCTTCAACACAAGGGAAGGAGCTTGGGTTCTGTTGGCGGAAAGAGTCAGGCCTATGATGTCCAAAAGGACCTGAGACTCTTCAGATGTTTGCAAAGGTTCAGATGCTTCCAGAAATGAAAGTCTTGAAAGCAGCCCCCCCCCCTTTTTTTTTTTTTTGCATCTTTATCCTCTCCAGCAATTCTTCTTTTCCACTAAAAATGGAAATCCTGAGCAAAAATAATTCCAATGAGTAGTTCAGCATTGAGAGACTCAAGACATTCAAAACATTCAACCCCATTTCAAATCACTCAGTAATCTCAGAGAGAAGGCGACTCAACTCAGGTCTTGTCTTTATTAGGAGTGTTCTTATCTCATGTTAGCTAACACATGGCAATTAACAAGAGTTAAAATCCTACTGAATATCTTCTACAATCAAGACATTCTTTCCAGTCAAGGTTGAGAGGTCAAGCAAGGCAGTTATAGTTTTAACATGTTAGCAGGTCAAGGTAAATCCTGAAAAGCTCACTTCCCTTTTACATCAACTTGCTATCACAGGTGAAAACTATAACTGTCTTATCTTGACTAGGATTTAACCACGTTAGTGACCCTGTGTTAGCTATGAAAACACCTCTTCTTCCCCCCCCCCCCCCCGAGCGTGACCGCACCCTGAAAGATAATGGGAGTTTGGTATCTAACTCATGTAGGCTGCCTTGAAAATCCCAGCCTGGAACTGTAGAAATACTGTCACTGATAACTGTAGCACAAGAAAGGCCATTTGGTAGGTGTGAGAAGAAATCAGTTTAAAAGTTCCAAAATTTCTTTTGAAATCCATGTTTAGTTTTTCAAAAATATGTTTTTCTTTTGTTTTTATTTTAGTTTCTGAAGAGCTGAGTGGCTTGCCATGGGGAACCATGTAGGAAAACGAGATCAGAGCGCTGAGAAGCCTATTAAGGTAAGAGGGGGGAAAATACTACAAGAGGAAGACTATATCATCAAGAAAAGTGTATGTGATGAAATGCCAATACACTTGCTAAGCTTATTGTTACTACTATTATTTTATAATCATAATCATTATATATATATATAATTTCTTAAAAGTGGAAAAAAGCCCCCATGCAATATAGTGAAAAATGGGGTTCTGCTTTGGTGAATTTCATGATAGATGTGATATCTTAGCATTCTGCATGCTTGGGATGCACGCTGGATCTGAAGCCAGCTAGTCATGGTGGGGAATGGACTCTAAGACTTGAAAGAATAGAAATGCAGCACATATTTAAGTAGCAATGTGCTGAGTAAAATGTTACTTGTTAACCTAGCTAACGTAGCATTTTGTCAAAGTCACTAGATTTAACTATCTTACCTTTAATACGGGAACTATATAAAAGACTGATAATAAATAAGAGTATATTAGAAATGAAAGATTGTAATGAAAGCTGAGATTTTCTCCCAATCACATCACTAGGAGCTAGGACTTTAAGAAAAACACCTAATACTGTGACCCAATAAAATCGGGAGTGTTGGCCACACAATTAAGAAGCTCTGCAGAGTTTGTTGATACTGGTTATTTTCCAGAGAGGGGTAGTCAAAAGCTTTTTGCTTTCTCATGGTGCTTTTTTGTTGTATGTTCTAAATTTGACTGAGAAAAAAGGGAATGCACAGAAATGATTTTATCTAGGAGAAAAATTAGTGGTGTTTCCTTTTTGTTAGTTGCTATTACTCATTTTGACTCCAGAAAGGCTCCAGTGTACAAACTTTCTCCAGAAAATGACCATACCTATTGGACAGGTGAGCTGTACAGCTTCATCTGGAGGAATACTCCAGATTCTTATGGCACATTGTTATGGCACAAATGACCAATATGCCCCCAGAAATAAGAGTGGAAGTAGTAAAGAGACGGTCAGACCTTCAATATGTCCTTTTTAGAAGGTAGGGCTAAGTGGTTAGAAAATAAGTAAACCTGCTGGAAGGAAGAGGGAGAAAATAGAAAAATAGTACCATCAAGAGGGGATTGTGCTGCTTCTTTACATGTAGCCATAGTTGATGTGTTTATGCCATGCCTAGCACAGTGGGACTGTAGCCCTTAGGTTCAACTCCTAATACAAATAGTAACAAGGTGTTCGACCCCATTGTAGTTGATGCATCAGGTTAATATGGATTACTGCTTATTTTACCCTTTAAGAAATTATGTTGTCTTAATTTAGCTAGGTGAAGTCCACTCATTTAGGCACACTGCACATTGAGTTTTTTTTAAAAGCAGATATGTGGAGACTGCTGATAAGGAAAGGAGACGTAAGGTGAATGAGCAGCTAGAATGTTGTATTTCTTATAACTCTTTAGTTTATGGATCACCTTTCCTTCCTGAGTATTTGTAGTTGCAATCAGAGTGTTGAAATTTACTTGCAAAAAAAACTTTTGTTAAGGTGGCGTTAAAGTTGTTGCTGTTCAGCAGTAACCTCTGCCTGCCATACCCAGATACCCTTTTGGAATGTGGGATTTCAAAACCCATACTCAAATATCTTAACTGAGCATTTCTAGTTTTCTAATATCTCCATGCATCTCTGAAAACAGTTAGCATTACGTGAAAAGACAAGCCAGAGACTTACAAAAAAACAGGAAATGCATGGTTAAGGTACTGCTATGCACGCAATGCAGCCACACTGTTGTAACTCTGCTCCATGGCAATAGGAACTGAAAACATCACAGTACTATACCCCTCGTTAGCAAAAAATCTGTGTTTTTCTTTGCGTACCATAGTTCTAAATCTAGTCTCACTTTCCTACAATCCCACAGTGTCAAGTGCAGAGCAGTTGCTATTGGTTGACCAGAGATAAACCTAGAGATACTAAGCTGTTTCTCCTGCCTTGCAGTTGCACAACCACAATTAAAAAATAAATAAAAATCTAACAATGCATTAATGGATTTCCAAAAATTAATTTCTTGCAGCTTTAGGCTAATTATAGTCCATGCCCAAAAGAATGATACAACAAGAAACTATCTGAACCCCTATCTGAACCCCTTCAGCAAATGAACTCAAATTTGCACCACACACTCTATTCTAGGTTCTGAACTGACATTTTGATTTTTTTCAAGATGATTTCACAGTGTATATTGGTTTTTTTTGTTTTGTTTTTTTGTTTTTTTTAAGGGCGGGTTTAAAGAGAAACCATGTTTAAACTTTAACTCTGGGGTGGCTACTTGCATTCTTGTACCTTTATTGACTGCAGTCACTAAGATTTTGTTTACTTTCAATGAATCTGGATATTTTCTAATGACTGAAACTAGGGGGATAGAGCCATAAGTTGATGATTGCATCAAACTACTGTGGTCAGACCAGAAGACTTTCAATTAGGTAGATTCCCAGGAGACAATTTCCCATACTTTGACATTAACTTGAAAATATTGCAGTTAATTTTGTCTTATAAGTGCACCATGCTAAAAAGTGCAATCCATAAATAATAAGAGGAAATGTATGAGTAGGGTTGGCAGAATTCCATATTTTTTAAATAATTTCAGTGGATAACATCAATGTTTAAGCTTTTTTTTTTTTTTTTTTTTAGACTTGTGTCTTAATTTTCACACTTGCGGGGAAAGTATGGGATGAGGGTCAGACATTCTCAATCGACATTGAGATTCAAGAACTTAAAGCTTTATAAACTGTTAAAACACAATGTCAATATCATATGTCAAAATATACTAAGTTAATATTCTTAAATCAAGAAATCATACCTGTTTTTACTATTCATTCACTAGTCCATTTATAACAAGCCTAATTTAAATGTCTAAATCACTGCATTTTCTCAACTAGCGTTTTTCTTACTTTACATGTCTGTACATTTTGATTTTTATCAATGGAAATATTTTTCATCAGTTTATGTGTACAGTGAAATCAACATTTACTGATTTAAAAATCTAATCCTTCCAAGCCTATATATGACTTACCAGCTGCATATGAAAACATCTGGTATAAGTGGGATAAAACTTTATAATTAAACAATATGTATATTTACTCTAATCAGTAATTTATTCTGCCTCATCTCTCTTGTTGTTCTCTTATCTGACACCTGCACTTGTACAGTTTTTGTAAGATTACAGTAAATCATTCAATTTCTCTTAATTCCTTTTACTTCAGTGGGAGCTGCTGGGTGCTTGCTGCTTTTCAAAATCGTGTCATTTTATTTATGCAACAAAATAAAGATTTAGGTACCCAGTTTTGAAAAACCTTGGCCTATCTTTATGTGACTATATTCAGCATTGGGGAGTCTTAAAGAATGGGCTTTCCTTCACTGGCCTGAATTTTACCCAAGACTCTGAAAAATAACAAGGTGCTGATGAAGTGGAGACTGCTCTGGATTATTGAATTTTTACCGGTCTTAATTCTGAGTCGTTGTTATAGTTCACCTTAAATTGATGCCATTAGTACAGCTGCAAACCACAACAAACTCCTTCTCGATAACTGCTAGTAGCCACCCTTAATGCAACATTGGCTGAACTTCCCACTGATGACTCCTTTCGGCTTCCCCAGAGACTAAGCACATCATCATCTCCTCAAAGCGCATGGCCCCTGTTAGCACATTAGGCAAAGTTCTATCTTAACTTCAGTTCCCTCATGATTGATAGCTAAACCTCAACTGGAGGTATCGCATCACCTGGCCGTTCTCATATTCTTGATAGACTAGCTGAATACGTGGTAAAGTACGTTAGCCTTGAAACCTTGACAAAATAAATCAGGTGATGCTTCAAGCCTCTAGCTTTGCCTAAGAATTTTGGGGAAATTTGTTTGTTCCAGTACATTCATTTTTCACAGGCAGAAATTTAAAACAGATGTAACAGTTTAAAAAAAAAAAAAAAAAAAGTACTCAACCAACAGTTTAATGTTTTACCAGACCTCTAAGTCATGGTTTTAAAATGAAATTTTATTAAATGTTAATTCATACTAGAGATCAAGACATCATCCTGTGTTCTTTCGAGAACTGTTTGCAGTGGTTTATGAAATACTGCAGCTTATTGGAAAAATCATTAATGGCTAGATTATACTTAAATATTTTAACCCTGTGCAAGGGGTGGTAGATAGCAGCACTGCTCTAGGAGCACCACAGGGAAAATGGTCCCTGAAAGTGTTCTCGGGGTAGTAATTTGCTACTGTCCCATACCTGTAGCAGATTTCTTCCTCTGTCCCATGGCTCAACCATGTTGGCTGGTGCATCATTCCTTTCTGCCCACTTTGCACCAATCAAGAGAAGTACTTAGGGACAGCCCCTGTTTATCAAACCCTCACACACTTGTGCCAGAGATGTGAAGAGGCTGTGCAGGTTAACTGTCTAAGCGTGTTAACTGTCTAAGCGTACAGGTAAATTATGAAACAAAAGATGTTGCTTGTGACTACCTTATCTGTGTATCTCTGCTCAAAGACTGTGTTCCACACCAATGTCTCACTAAATTAGATAGCTTGATTAGATGGCAAACATTTCCAAGAAATGCTAAGAAGTTATCTGTTTTCACTGTGTAAAGAGAAATAACTCCGGTTTAAACTTCTTTAACCGAGTTAAGTATCGATCTTCCCACTACTGAAGCACTACTCATTTTCCATTGCCTCCTTTTCTTCTCCCCTCTTTATCTTACCAGTTTTTAGGAGCTTTATGCCATGTACTTTGTTTGAGCCCACTCCTGCTTCCTATTGAAGTCAGTGGAGAGCTCTGCAGTTGACGAGGAGAGATGAAACCTTTGGAAATGACTGGATCAATATTATAGCTGTACTAGCCATTTCATAAGCATTGCAGATGGTACAAATGAAAGAATTAACACACTATCATTTCTTTTACCTCATTTCTCGCTCTTCAAAGTTGCCTAAGACCCAGACCAGCTGTGTGGTTTTACCAGGTGTTTCCGCCTGGTGTGCAGTACAGTGTGGCAACCTGCAGAAAAACAGAAGCAGCATTTTGATTGTTTTATTTCTTACTGTTAAATAGCATTTTTGTGGAAATGGTAAAATCAATAAAAAGGATGTATTTATTTATTTTAGTGCAAGAGGTATTTGAAGAAGAGATTAAAAACATTTTGGGAATGTTTTAATATATATATATATATATATATATATATATATATATTTTTTAAGGTAAAGCAGTCCATATAAAGAACGTATTTGGCTTCCTGATTTGGGTACTGGTACAGAGCAATGGTCCTACTCCCATGCATAAAACAAGCGGGGCGCAGATTTGACTCTTCAACTCAGAATACAAATAGAAAGTTTGTGACCGAGGAAGTTTATAACAATATTTGTCCCTTCTCCGTTCTGCATGGCTGTGGTTTTTTCCTGTGGTTTTGCTGTTCTGTGCAGCAATGGGGTGCATATAATGGTGTATTCTTTTTTGTAATTAGAGGTAGTGATTTAAAATGTCCCTCATTTAAACGAGTATTTTCCTTTGAAAGCATGAGATAACAGAAAAATAAGTCAGGAGGAGGAGAGAACGGATTAAAAAAATGTAAAACAGGAGGGTAGAGGAAGTTGTCTGTTTTGAGATTTAATGGGCATTTTTCACCAATGTGTCTCACAGGATGCACAGCTTAGAAGTTTTTCTGAAAAGGAAAGTCAGTTGGGAGTGGAGGAAAAATGCTTTTCTTGGGGTGGAAACAAAGTCCCAGGCTTATCCAGTGAGTGAGCTGGGAGTATGTCTACACTGTGTCTGGGAGTGAGGTTCCCAGCCCAGACTTGGGGGAGACAAAAATAGCTGTGTCAACAATGAGGCTCAGGCTCTGAAGCCTGGTTCCTGCCCGAGCAGCAGTGTCAAAGCACTGTTTCCACTGCTGCTATTACTGCGCTAGCGCAAGCCCTGTTACCACAAGTCTTTGGACCTGAGCTGGGAGGCTCGCTCCCAGATACAGTGTAGACATATCCTACAGTGATATGGGCTTAGGTTTAGTGTGGCTAAGGTAGCGAATTGGGACTCAGGAAACCTGAGATTCTCTTCTGGTTCTACCATTGAGCTGGTATGTGACTTTGAGCAAGTCCTTTCACTTCTCTGTGCCTCTGTTTTCCTTTCCACTTTTTATCTATCCTGTCTAATTAGATTGTAAGTTCATCAGGGCACGAACTATCCCATTATGTATTCATGGTGGAGTGCCTAGACCAGTCTTGACTGGGGACACCAGGAACTACTGTAATACTAACCAGGTGATACCATATTAGCATAGAAGTGACTATGCTAGGTACCAGCATGAAGCCTCTGAGAACGTCCATTGTGTGGTAGTTGTTTCCAGGGCCTGAGCAGACTCCGGCTGAGCTGGGTGCTTGTGCAGTTAACTCAAAGTGATGTGCCTACTCTTGATAAATCTGACTCCGAGGCCCTGGTTAGGCATGTGCTTAAGTACCTTGCCAAACTTAAAGTGTGCAAGTAGCCCTTCTGAAGTCAATAGGACTATTCAAGTGTTTCACTACCTTGCTGAACTGAGGCCTGAGTGCTTATTAAACTTTACAACCATTGGATTGGATAGGGATTATCATTATTATATATTTATTTGTCAAGTATCCATAAATATGCTAAGTGGCTCACATATACCCATAAAAGATATGGTCCTTTCCCCAAAGAACATACCATCTTAGGCCTCAATCTTCCAATGAGCTCTGTTCATGTGAACTCCATTGAAGTCAATGTGGCTCCACACAGAACAACTTTCAGGATAGTTAGGGGGCAAGAAACCTGATATGAGAGAGGAGCAGATATTGGTAGAAAGTCAGGATTTAAGTGTCTACTGTTCATCATCATCATCATTATTATTATTATTATTATGTATTAATAGAGTTGGCTGATGCATTCTAAAATGTGCAGTATTGACAATTTTTCATCAATTTTGAATTTCATTGAAAAGGGTAAAATTTTTAAATGAAATTCGTTGTGAAGACTTCATACTGCTTTTCATCCAGCTCTAACTATTAACTGTTAATAACTTAGGGCCTGATGTGGCTGAGTATGCAGGGTTGTAAAAGTAACGGGATAAACCATCCGTAGTTAGTCTTTGTGGTTCCTTGTGTGGAGGGGGCAGGGCCATTGCCTTGTCCTCCCATCCCCTCCCCAGTTTGTAGAGCTGACCATCTGCAGAAGGAAGTGCCCACTTCAGTCTTGTAAGGGTTGGTGCATTCGGCACCTTCCCCTTGTGGCATTGTCTCTCTAATGCAGAATGCTTTCTGCTAGTTCCTTTTAGCTTTGAAATGCCCCACTTTGGAGTCAGATGAATGCCTTTTCAAACAAGAGTATAATGACATTTTCACTTGAATTAGCAAGGATATGGAAGAATTGAGGGTTTACGCAGAGCCACATTTTCTGGTAACTTCACACCGGAAAATAATAAAAGCAAATAATGAATGAAATGTACAATGTTTATATTTGAGCCTTGACAAGGCAGGAAGTGGTGTGTGCATGGCAAAGATGGTGTGAAACAGAGATCTGGGGGTGAGAAGCAAGGATCTGTGTCCCTCCCCATATTACTTCAATGTACCTTGAACACTCTAGTGCAAGGGTTCCCAAACTTGGTTTGCGGCTTGTTTAGGGTAAGCCCCTGGCGGGCCCCGAGACGCTTTGTTTACCTGAGCGTCCACAGGTACGGCTGCTCGTAGCTCCCAGTGGATGCAGGTAAACAAAGCATCTCACGTCCTGCCAGGGGATTACCCTGAACAAGCTGCGAACCAAGTTTGGGAACCCCTGCTCTAGTGGTTCTCTGATCAACATGCTATGTCACATGTTGGAATGTGTTGCAATACCTTATGTGAAACAGAGTGAGCTAAGTCAGTGACGAGCAGGAATTTTCCCATATATAGTTTGTTAATTTTAGAATGTAGTTTTTAAAATTGTAAAACTAGTGCTTCATTACTCCCTTCTTAAACTAGTATCTAATTATTTATGTAACTAGTACAAATGTTACAAATTCTCAGTGTGAATCCCAAGTAAGCAGGCTTTGCACAGGGGTTATTTGCAGCCAGAGTGAGAGAGAATATTCACCTCATCCCACAACATGGAGCACAACTGTTCTATGACCAGTGCCATTCTCTACCAGGTGCAAGGTTGACTGGTGTATCTATGTCTCCAGAATCATTCTCTGTTACTGCAGATGAAGCCCATGCTGACCTGGGTATAGATCCCCTCTGTACAGGGGCTCTGCAGTTTGCCCTGACCCTCCTCCCCTAGAGTGGAACTTACGGTTTCTTCTGCCTTTCATGCACACATACTGGGGTGGGGAGAAGAAGAATTTGGGCCATATTATTTCTGTCTCCTCTGCACTAAACCTGCTTGAATTTCTGAGATATTACCATCAGGAGAGCTGAGTCAACATAACTAATGTTTAGCTAGATTCTGCATTATGCACCACTATAAAAATCTCAACCTCTTCTAACTTCTGGACTTACAGTATGGCCATAGCTAGGAAAAAATGTTTTAACTTGTAAATTCAGCAAATATGGCATGGAAGTCAGTGCAAGGGAATAAATATAGAGACGCCTGCACGCACTGTAACTTTTTCCTAACCATAGTCATGCTTTAAAGACTGATGTTTAAGGTTGGACAAAGAAGGGTTTCTTTATGTAATTAGTATTCTTTGTGTACTCAGTAGATTGATTTTATCTGCCATTGCAGATCTGAAAACATGTTTGTTTCAGTTCTAAAAACCATGCCTTCATTTATGAGCGTGTCTTTTCCACTTTGAGCTGTTGAAAAATGTTTTGTGATATTTTACTTGTTGTTAAACAGCATGTGAGTTTTCCCTTCCTTCTACTGTAAGATGATGGAAACAAATTTAGTTGGTATTAATTGAAAAAGCTTTTGCAGAAGGAGATTAACAGAGTGTTTAAAGCACAGTATTATAGGTTATTTTCAGTACATCTCAGTGTAGGCCAGTGGAGAGGATTGGGAGTCAGAAGTCTTGAGATTTACACTCAGTTCTGCCACTGACTCAGTATATGATGTTAGGTAAGTCATTTAGGTCAAAAAGTGGCCATTGCTTTTGAGTGCCTCAATTTTTGGGTGCCCATTTGAAACCTCTTGAATCATAACTTCAGAAGCAATCAGCACTCCTCACTACAGTAGGAGCTCCTGCTGCTCAGAATGCCTGAAAAGCAAACTCAGGGTGTCTCAGGCTGGGTATCCAAAAACTTAGAGATCCGGAATCAGCAGCCACTCTGAAAAATTTGGGCTTTAACTTCTGTGTGCCTCCCTGTTCCCTATCTCTGCAAATATGGCTAATATTTACCCACCTTTTTGAGATATGTATCTAATCTATTCTGCCTATAGATTCTAAGGCAAGGTGGGCAAACTTTTTGGCTGGAGGGCCACATCTGGGAATAAAAATTGTATGGCAGGCCATGAATGCTCACAAAATTGGGGTTGGGATGCAGGGGGCAGGGTGAGGGCTCTGGTTGGGGGTGCAGGCTCTGGGGTGGGGCCAGAAATGAGTTCAGGGTGTGGGAGGGGTCTTTGGGCTGGGGTGGGAGAGTGGGGTGTGGAGGGGGGGTGAGGGCTCCAGCTGGGGGTGCGGGCTCTGCAGTGAGGATGAGGAGTTTGGGGTGCAGGAGGGTGTTCTGGGCTGGGATCGAGGGGTTTGGAGGGTGGGAGGGGGATCAGTCCTGGGGCAGGGGTTTGGGACGTGGGGGGGTGAGGGCTCCGTCTGGGAGCGTGGGCTCTGGGGTGGGGCTGGGGATGAGAGATTTGGGGGGCAGGATGGTGGGGCTGGGGAGAGGTTCAGGGGTGCAGGCTCCGGGTGGCACTTGCCTCAAGTGGCTCCCAGAAGCAGCGGCATGTCCCTTCTCTGGCTCTGCAGGCTGCCCTGTAATTGGCTGTGATTCCTGGGAGCTGCAGGAGGCAGCGCTTGGGGTGGAGGCAGCGTGCAGAGTGGAGCACCCTGGCTGCCTCTACGTGTAGGAGCCAGAGCGGGGCCATGCTGCTGCTTCCGGGAGCAGCCCTCGACCTTGCTCCCCTGCTGGAGCGCCGGAGCGGGGCAAGCCCCAGACACCGCTCCCTAGCGGGGGCTCGAGGGCCAGATTAAAACAGCTGGCAGGCCGGATCTGGCCCGCGAGCCGTAGTTTGCTCACCCCTGTTCTAAGGCCAGAAGGACCACTGTGATCACTCTTAGTCTAACCTCCTGCATAACACAGGCTGGAGAACTTTCATAAAATAAAACCTAAGGGTATGTCTGCGCTGGAGCAACAAGGTGTGATTCCCAGTGCGGATAGACAGACTTGTGCTAGCTCTGCTCCAGTTAGTGAGCTAAATCTAGCAGTGTGGATGTTGCCATGAGGACAGTGGCTTGGGCTAACTGCCTGAGTCCAAGCCTGTCCGAGTTCAGGTAGTTAGCTTGATTTGCTGTCAGTGCTGCAACGTCCACACTGTTATTTTTAGAGTTCTAGCTCGAGCAGAGCTAGTGCAAAACTGTCTTACTGTACTGGGAATCACACCTCCCAGCTGCAGAGTAGACATACCTGTAGTGTCTAGGGATCACTGTGTTTACCAGTTACTATGTTTCTTAAATTGTTTATAAAAGTGAAGTACATTTATTCAAGGAGCATTGCCTCTTCAGAGTTGCCTTATTGATTCAATAATCACTTATGTGAAGTAATTTGAGAATAAATAGAGCCCCCCTGCAACTACTGTCACTTTAACAGTAACTTTTTCTGACCATAATTATGATCCTCTATCTTGACTTCTTTTCTGCAGGACTACTATAACTACTACTGTACACACATTTTCTGCAGAAATAAAAACAGATGATTTAAATGACAAAATGTATTCTGAGCCTGATTACTGAAGGTAATTAACTTAATGAAGTTACCAATGTAAACTTAACTAACTTTAATGGAGCTATCCCCAATTTACTCCACCGGGAAATCAGAATCAAGCTGTGTGCGTGTGTAAAAGCCACTGTGAGCTAATAGGGATTTTACAAGAGCTGCTGGTACAAACCCATTCCCTTGATATTAGAGAAGTAAAATACAGATGACGTTAATGGTTTAATAAAATTCAAAGGATATTTACTTTTAAACTTGGAACTGACGTCTAGGGCTTGATCTTCCTCCAGCGAGGATTTTGCTATTTACTTCTAGGGGAACAAGATAGGGCCTTTAGCTGTCCTTATTTAAATAGACCTGATTCCGTAGCCCTGCTCAGTTAATTGGGATTATTCACAGTATTACCCAGTGTGAGTACGGATTGCAAAATTGGGCTCAGTGTTGGGCAGGTCCTAAGATCTACCCATCGCTCATGGTGATAATCTTTTAGATGAGCAGATATCCTGATTTACCAGAAATGTCACAGTTTAAAGGGACTGTCCCAGCTAGTTATAATGAAAGTTGTGATCTCTTGCTTTTGTCATAATTGACCTACTAGATGTCTGTCACCCTCTCCCACTTCTTCTCTCCCACTCTTCCTTCCCATACACCTTAGGACTAGCTCTTCTCACGATCACCCACATCAGCTTGTGTCTGTACACCCATTTCCTGCTAAAATCAGCTGCCTCTGGGCTGAGCCCAAATGCCTCAACTTCCTCTTTGTGGCCTTCTTTCCGTGGCATTTAGAATGCAACATCACATTTTGGCTTATGGGGTATCTTGGATGGTGCCTCATAAGCAAAAACATAGTTACGTACCTGGAGAACAATGTGGAGGCAACTTGCTGACGGGTAGTTTGTATAGCTGAGCTTGTTGTCATGGTTAAGGGAGAGGCAGGAACCACTGCAGGAGAAATGAGAGGGAAAGTTGCATCTCTAAGGACGGTATTTCTTTTTGTGAAAATGTTCTACCCAAACCAACCTCCTCCCACCTTTCACAGGGGCATGAACCTTAAGCAGGCTATCCCCACATGCCAAAACTTTCTATGTGCCCAAGCTATTAAAATACTACTTTATTAATAGTCTGATATATGAAGCTCTAGAGAATCTCGGGATCTCCCAAGACAGTCCACCAACATTTAGGTTTCATGTCATCACCACAGTTTGATGTTTCTCTTGCCTCCTATCTCACAGATACCTGTGTGGTGCACCCTCTTGCACTCTGTAAATTCTTATTTCTCCTGGACCTTTCACATCCTTATCTGCTCGTTTATTGAATTTATGGTCTGTTGGTTCAGGTTTAGGAACGTTCATTTACATATATCACAATCTTGGTGAGTTAACCCCAATCTAATAAACCAAGTCAGAGCCATGTGCTCTAAAACAGGTTGGCAGTATGTAGCTAGCTGATCAAGAGAGATTAAAAAAAAGTTGATCCATTATCCAACCAATAGTAGCCATTAACTAACTGCAGGCAAAGAGTCATGGAACTCTTGAAGGTGCCAGCTGCTACCATCTTACTCCTTTGGCTCCAGATTATTGACTTTGTTGTTTCCTGCTGAGCCACACCAGCTGGCTCATCAGAAGTTCAAATGTGTCCCAGAATCCTCTTCATCAGGTGCTTCAAAGGAAGTTTCAAATAAAAACAGTTGATTAGCTACATGCTTTGCAAAAAGGTCTCTAGATATCTCTGAAACACAGACTACCTGTGCATTACTAACTGATCTTCCCTGTTGTTGAAATTCACACCAGATGTGTAGCCAAGCCTTAGAACTGCAAAAGGAAAACAGATGCACTATAAATACAGCTTCAGATGTTGTTACAAATTAACTTTCTAAAACAAAACCATAGAAAGCTAAAGTTTATAATAAATGGAAACAGTTCTGCTTTAAAAAAACAGAAGTTGAATGTCTGATTTGCATGGTGGATATTAACCAGCTTTTGATGATAAACGCTTGTAAGATCTGAATTTTGGGTGAAACTTGCCCCTCTGTAGAGCACCAGCACAAGGCCTATCTTCCACGTAAAGAGCAGGGCTGTTGTGCTGTCACTGAGAAGGTTAACACTTTTTTTTTTTTTTTTTTTTTAATTTGTGTGTATTTGAGGACCAATAGTTGAGGACCAATAGTCTTTGGCAGGTTTTTTTGTTTTTGTTTTTCCACCTGTAATAGACATAGGAATTATTGTGATTCACAATTCTACATTTTTCATTTCAGTTCAGAGACATGCACTGCTTTAGGTACTTGAAGTAGGAGCTACTGCTAGACAATCTTTTAATCCATTAAGGTCTTCAGGAGATCATCTCTACAGCTATACACCTTAGGAGGTGTGCAGAAGGGAAACCCCATCCGTGTAGGCCCCAAGAAAAATGAAAAGTTCCAATAGGTGTCTACCCTGCTGAGCACATAAGTTCCAGAGCCCTGGTTTTGTGGAATTTGGAGTTCTGCTGGGAAGATATTTGTTAACTGCCCTCCCCAGCTTTGTTTCTCTTCTGGTCCCCTCCACAGTTACCCTGAGAGATGGGCCTGCAATTTCAGGCTACGTCGACATTTTTACAGAGCCACTACTGTGCTGAAAGCTCCACTAAAAGGGGAACCCCGGGGAACTGCTGGCTGGGGGCTGCCTTGGTCAACCTATTGTAGCCATGCAGCCTGGGAGCCTGATGGGGGTGTGTGGAAGGACAGAGTACCCCAAAGCTAGTGCACAGGCACAGTTTCTCTGCAGATCCCCTGCTTCCCTCCCCCCCCCCCCCCCCGGATCCATGTTTTTTATGATTGGAAGTAGCCTCACTCCCTGGTGAGTCTTACCATCTATCGTGGTGTTTGACTGGACACTTAGGCCAAATGCTTCCTTACAGTCACTCTGTCTATTTACACTAGGAATGAATTTGGCCTCATAGTGTTCTGTCAGAAAATCCTGATTCTTAATTAAATACATAACTAATTAGCTGTGTCTTCAATGTATCTTCTTTATTTTTATGAGAGCTGGTAGCTGAGAGGGAATCAACTGTGGGATTCTTGGCTGGCATCTGAGAGAGTGGAGGAAGTGTGTTTACATCTAATTAAATAGATTTACTGTGAGAGGGAAGTGCTTGGCACTCCATGGTAGATGAGATGCAGAGTATAGAACGGATTTTTATATTAACTCCACACCCATAACACAGCAAATCTAATGTGTTTAGGAGGGTTGATTTTATTTGAGGAGCTGTATGTCATAGGAAAATGCAACCTAGATGGAGCTATTATAAGGTGGGTGCAAAACTGGTTGGAAAACCGTTCCCAGAGAGTAGTTATCAGTGGTTCACAGTCATGCTGGAAGGGCATAATGAGTGGGATCCCACAGGGATCCGTTCTGGGTCCGGTTCTGTTCAATATCTTCATCAATGATTTAGATAATGGCATAGAGAGTACACTTATAAAGTTTGCAGACAATACCAAGCTGAGAGGGGTTGCAAGTGCTTTGGAGAATAGGATTAAAATTCAAAATGATCTGGACAAACTGGAGAAAGTACTCCGTTTAGGAAGGAACAATCAATTGCGCACACACAAATGGGGAAGTAGTACTGCGGAAAGGGATCTGGGGGGTCATAGTGGACCATAAACTAAATACGAGTCAACAACGTAACACTGTTGCAAAAAAAGCGAACATCATTCTGGGATGTATTAGCAGGAGTATTGTAAGCAAGACACGAAAAGTAATTCTTCTGCTCTACTCCGCGCTGATTAGGCCTCAACTGGAGTATTGTGTCCAGTTCTGGGCATCACATTTCAGGAAAGATGTGGACAAATTGGAGTAAGTCCAGAGAAGAGCAACAAAAATGATTAAAGGTCTAGAAAACATGACCTCTGAGGGAAGATTGAAAAAATTGGGTTTTAGTCTGGAAAAGAGAAGACTGAGAGGGGATATGATTACCGTTTTCAAGTACATAAAAGGTTGTTACAAGGAGGAGGGAGAAAAATCGTTGTTCTTAACCTCTGAGGATAGGACAAGAAGCAATGGGCTTAAATTGCAGCAAGGGAGGTTGAGGTGGGACATTAGGAAAAACTTCCTAACTGTCAGAATGGTTAAGCAGTGGAATAAATTGCCTACGGAGGTTGTGGAATCTCCATCATTGGAGATTTTTTAAGAGCAGGTTAGACAAACACCTGTCAGGAATGGTCCAGATAACACTCTATCCTGCCTTGAGTGCAGGGGCCTGGACTAGATGACTTCTCGAGGTCCCTTCCAGTCCTATGATTCCATAATTCTATATACGGAGAGATTTTAGGCCAAAAAGCCTTAGATAATGAAGCAGAATGTGTCTGATATTTTCACTGAAATTGAAGAAATAACGTGTCCTGCAGTGCATGGCAAACTGATCTTGTGCTGATTTTTCACTCTTTGGGGAATCAGGTCTGCATACAGATAAAACACATTGATTTTTACTCTCTGGGTTGGACCCTCAGTGGCTGTAAATCAGCACAGTCAACCAGAACTGCAGTGGGTTGATTTACACCAGCTGAAGATCTGGCTGGACCTGTGACTTTTAACGTGGGTTTTGGTCAGTCACAGGGTATTTCTGTAGATTCACTTGCCTTGGCAAAGTTTGTTTTTTATCCAGGCTTTTCATTTCATTTTTGGCTTTGAGGGACTTCTTCCTCTCTCATCCTTCCAAAAGGGGGATGTTTAAAAAGAGGTGATGTTTCAGGTTCTTTCAGATACCTGTCTGCTTACTAGTGATAATTAAGTAGATTGGTAGCTAAACTGAACAGAGAGAGAATTTCTGCTCCAAAATTAAATAATCCACGTCCCCCGCCCCCCTCTTCTTTTTGGCTCCATCCTCTGTACCCATCTGAGAATATTTTTAGGGGAAAGAGGCCCTCTAATCTAACCTATACTTGAATTTCTTTGTATCCCTTCTGACTATGTTCTCCCCTCCCCCCAACTCCATTTTCTATCCTGCTGTGCTGTATTTCTTCTCCCTTTCTGTTACTTGCTTTTTCCCTTTTTTTCTCTTCTTTCCACATTTCACCTTTTCTTCACCCCCCCACGATACATGCTCTATACTGCCTCCTACTGTTTGATGGCTTCTGCAGCATCCTAGAAGGTTTTCCTTCACATCCCATGGGAAGAGCTGTCCTCTAGCTCATTTTGCTGCTGCATGTGAAGGGGAGGAGCTGGACATGATGAATTGGGGGCTCAGCTCCACTCTTGATAGCCACTGTATTTTGGGTCAGTTGGCATGGGTTCATTGCCCACCTCCCAGCACTCGCTTCAGCATAATGGAGAATGTTGCCCAATTCTATCCCTGCATAGCTCGTTTAACCACTTAGGCTAGTAACTGTGGTCTGGGGGTGGTAAGGAGGAACAGAGCTGGTTTCTTCCTCCAGAGGTCCATCTGGCTAGCTAATTGGCCCAGTCACTGAGTCAAGCCTAAACCAAGCCTCTTGCTTGGTTCTCAGTTTTGCTGCTTGGATACCTGTTGCTTGGGGAAAGGCAGCAGCCATAAGGCTTTGCAGTTCTCTTGATTAGAGGCTAATGCAGCTAATTTAAAAGCTTGAAATGGCTCACAGTTGATTCCCCTCCCCCCCCCCCCCCCCCCCCCCGAAAGGAAGAACCAGGTGCTGCCTAGGTACAATGAGAGCAGTGACCTGACCTAGGTAATTTTGAATCATTACAGCATTACTAGCAGGATGGTACAATTGCAGCCTAAGAGTTTTTGGTATATTAAATCCGTGGTTCTCAACCCTGGGGGTACGTAGCTATCTTCCAGGGGGGTACATCAACTCATCTAGATGTTTGGCTAGATTTACAACAGGGTACATAAAAAGCACTAGCCAAGTCAGTAGAAACTAAAATTTCATACAGACAATGGCTCGTTTATACTGCTCTATATACTATCCACTGAAATGTAAGTACAATATTTATATTCCAATTGATTTATTTTATAATTATATGGTAAAAATGACAAAGTAAGCAATTTTTCAGTAATAGTGTGCTGTGACACTTTGGTATGTTAGATTTTGTAAGCAAATAGTTTTTAAGTGAGGTGAAAGTAGGGCATATGCAAGACAAATCAGACTCCTGAAAAGGGGTACAGAAGTCTGGAAAGGTTGAGAGCCACTGTAATAAATATTACAGCTTTGGCAATTGTAACTGAATCCTCTGCACGTATCAGCAATACCACAACTGACAAGTTTTTTTTATGCAATTTTTATTAAAATGTTGACCATGGATTAATTTTAAATAAATATAAATAAATGTAGTGCCAAATTCAACCTGGGGTTTGTTCTGCTAGAGCAGGGGTCCCCAACGCGGTGCCCGCGGGCGCCATTGCGCCCGCCGGGGGTGTAAGTGCGCCCGCGGAGCCCTCCGGGTTTGTTTTTTTTTTTTGCTCCGCCGGCAGCGCTCGGGGTTGTTGGGTTTTTTTTTGGCGCCTGCCAGACGAAAAAGGTTGGGGACCCCTGTGCTAGAGGGCCCCATTGGCAGAAATCCACCAGGGGAAGAGGTTGTGGTGGAACAAAGCAACTACAGGTTCCCTTGTTCCAGTGCTTGGGGGCAGCATTGATTGGAATAGAAATTGTTGTGTGCCTTTGTTCAGTGCCTCCCTGCAGTAGTTCCTGCTCCTGGAAGGAGTTAAAGCCACCCCCTTTCCTTTTATGGGATCTCCGAGGCAGGGTAACAGTCAGAACACCTCCTGCCCTCTTTCTCTCTCATGGTAAGTTCTTCGACTGCGGGAGCATTTAACCTCAGTGGTGCAAATATAATGCATACCTCCCTACATCAGGTTTTCTGATTCTGGCCCATCTACAGTATTTGGCATAAATATTAGGACCACAATGTGTTTGCAGTAATGCAAAATTCTGCTTATGCACAAGGGTTACTAAGCTACAGTTGCTGTGGGAAACAGAATTTTGAACTCTGACATCTGTGCATGTAAAATTGCAACTCAGACATTGCATTAACATAGGTTTTTCACATTTAATTATTGTAATCAGAATGTTGTGAGTTGTGCATAAGCAAAAACAGAGAGCCTTGTGCAAAAAAAGGAACAGCTCACAAGAGCTAAGCAAACCCCAAGAACCTGAGAGACTTCCCCTGCAGCAGCTGGAGCAGCAACAGCAGTATTGTGGACAGGAGATAAAATCCAGTCTTTCCACGTTTCCTGATCTACTTGAGAGATGATCTCTCTCTCTCTCTGCCAAACTGCCATAGCATAGCAAAAGTGCATGAGCTGTAGTCCCATTGGTATAGATAAGAATGTGCTGTTGCTGGCTGATCATTTGCTGTGAGGGATCCACAACTTCGGAATTAATTACCTAGATACAGAGCTAATTCCCCACTTCCCCCCACCCCAATCCCGCCCTAAAAATACTGGGAGGAGAGAAGGGAATTTGTTGGAATGGGAGGGTGGCATGAGATTTTAGGTGGTTTAGTATGTTGGTAGTGGATTATATTTAATTATACTTCTGCATTTCAGGTATATTTGGGCAATAATTTTGTTGAATTTTTAAATTCTATCAAAGATGTCTAGAGCTTATGGGTAGATGCTCTTTATTTAGTGTGTGTACCTAAATCTATATAACAGCACGTAGCTGCTATTATAATACTGTGAGTAATTTTTTTTGTTTTTTAATTCCCGTGGAACTAAGCAACATTCTTTAACAACTGAGAAGTAATATAACTGTGTAACTTAATAATTAATGGGTCTTAGTGAGACTTAATGGCCAGTATTTGTCAGTCATGTCAATCAATGTCATTTATCATATCAGCGTGTAATATAATCTAGCAACTTTGCAAAATTCTCCTCACCAATGGCAATTGATCTTCCCCTTTAGTCATTTCACTAACAGCATCAGCATCGTAAAGGCTGGTATGTTGATTTTTATGCCTGGGATGGTAAATGTACCTGGCACTTTTGCCACGCTATTGTTCTAAGGCAGGGGTCGGCAACCTTTCAGAAGTGGTGTGCCGAGTCTTCATTTATTCACTCTGATTTAAGGTTTCGCGTGCCACTAATACATTTTAACGTTTTTAGAAGGTCTCTTTCTATAAATCTATAATATATAACTAAACTACTGTTGTATGTAAAGTAAATAAGGCTTTTAAAATGTTTAAAAAGCTTCATTTAAAATTAAATTAAAATGCAGAGCCCCCCAGACTGGTGGCCAGGACCCGGGCAGTGTGAGTGCCACTGAAAATCAGCTCGCGTGCCGCCTTCGGCACCCGTGCCATAGGTTGCCTACCCCTGTTCTAAGGCATTGTCTAGTTACTTCTCTTGCCTGGATGTGAGATGGTATTGTCGTGGTTCAGGTCTAACTGCACTTCTGGGCCCTTCTGGGGTCTCTCTCTCTCTCTCTAAGAGCACCCCTTCCAGGTTTGAGACCTCAACCCTTTGCCGGGATCCCTGGAGTGGAATCTTGTGATTCTCCCACTCTTAGACTGAGTTCTGGGCTACCGTTCTCCATGTACCAACTGTGATTGCTCAGCAGTTTTTCCCTTAGGGAGCTGGGACCAGTGGGGAATGCAGTGACCCAAAACAGCCTTTTCTAAATAAAGTGTTGTTTAATCTCAACAGTAGGAACAAAGGATAAGGAGAGAAAAGGGTTCTTAACACAACGCAGAGTCTACATGCATATTTTTTTTAGCAAGAATCTCCCCATTGGTAGTCTTATAGGTTTATCTTCCCAGATGCCCCTACTTCTGGGAACTGGGGTTCATTCTCCTTTCTGTCAGTTTTTGTCTCTTCCCCCTTGTGTTTCAGGCTTGTCCATTTATCAGCCCCAAAGTTCTTTCTTCCAGTTTCCCACATGGAGGCCCCCTGTGTATACCTGAGGACCGCCCCCCACCCCTGGGGTTATCAGCCAGACAGGTGACCTTAGCATGGTCTGAGGTAAACTTTGAAGGAAATGATGCCTGCATTGTCCCTTTAAATATGGGTAAATGAGGCTGTCTGAAACTCCTGTCCCCTTCCTGCAGAAATTCCTGCTGGAATTAAGCCCCGGTAGTCATACAATGACCAGCAAAATAACAAACAGAGGGACATATAATATTCATAAAATATTACAGGCAGCTCCCATGTCTTTCACAGGTAATGTCTTCATTTAGTTAAACTGGCAGAAGTTCGTGCAGGTGCCTATCCGATTAGAGGAAGATCATGTCCAATTATCAAGTAGCATTGTGATTTCATAGAATCATAGAATATCAGGATTGGAAGGGACCTCAGGAGGTCATCTAGTCCAACCCCCTGCTCAAAGCAGGACCTAATCCCAACTAAATCATCCCAGCCAGGGCTTTGTCAAACCTGACCTTAAAAACCTCTAAGGAAGGAGATTTGTGTAACCTGTTAAAATGATGTAGTGACTCTTATAGATATTGGATTCTATTTACATTGGTTTTTGTCTCTTTGCAGAAGAATATATAACATTCCAGCTAACACTTTATTCTGCAGCTGTAGGCTGCCTGTACTTGTATGCCTGCTTGTTCCAGATTGCCTTGCATGCTCGGTTTTGCAGCTGTGGCTGGTCTGTCATTTAACTGTCAAGGCATTTTAGTTAAATGATTTCCTTCTCCTGCAACAACTAAGAGGGCACAGTTCTGTTAGACAGCTTCCCAGGTGCACTAACTAGCCAGCATATACTGAACCCCATGCTATTTAGTAGTACTCGAGTAAAGATGCAGAAATGTTGTCACATCTTGCTAGTAATCCAAAGAAATATGAGCGGCTGTGCTCACTTAAGGACCAGATCCTCCCTGTTATTCTGCGGGTGGTGTTTGGGGGGATGTGGGTGGGGGAAGGGGGGCGGGAATGCCCTTCTGCCCCCATCTCTTAATCTGTGGGAGGTGTTTGGGTTGGAGCAGGAGAAGTTGCCAGTGGTTCCACCAGCGTCACCCCAGTTACCCTCCCACCCTGATGACCCTTGCACTATTCCTCAAAGCCTCATTATGTTGATATGTGGGAGGAGTCTCTAAGGGTATGTGTACATAGCAAAAGCTGTGAATGAGCTAGTCTACCTGAGCTAATGTGAATCCACCTTGTATGGAGATATTCCTATTCCTATCTCATAGAGCTGGAAGGGACCCCAAAAGGTCCAGCCCCCTGCCTTCACTAGCAGGACCAAGTACTGATTTTGCCCCAGATCCCTAAGTGGCCCCCTCAAGGATTGAACTCACAACCCTGGGTTTAGCAGACCAATGCTCAAACCACTGAGCTATCCCTCCCCCCATGGGTAACATACAAGTGAAGGCAGCTGGCTTTAGCATGAGTAGTGCAAACCCAGCGCGGACCCTGGGTATGTAATCCGTTTGCTAGCCCACCCTGAAGCCTGAATTGTTCTGACTTCATTGCTGTTGTTACCCAGGTTAGGCAGCTTCAAGCTATCTTGGGTGGGCTAGCCTGTGAACAGTTTATGTTGTGCAGACCTACCTTACGACTCCTAAGTACCCTGCTGTTCAGCTTCACAAATCCTGTCCAAATTCAGCACATACACTTCATTGGCCTCTCTGCATTTGTGATGGCTGGGGAAGGACTTGTGCCCAACACATTCATTATGCTTTATTTACCAACCAAGTTACAGTACAAAAGCCTTTAGTTAATATTTAAAGATCACTTTATTTTTCATGGCTAGAGATGACAATTTTTTAATTGGTACACCTTTAAAATATACCTTCAGATTGGGGTCACAAATGTTGTTATACACAGCCTCACTAGGCCTAAAATAGGTCACAAATACCCACCTGTGGAGCAAATCAGCGTGAAGCACATGTGTGAATAGAGTTATAGAAGTGTCTGAGAGTGGGCTTGCAATCTTGGAATTAGCGGGGATGTCTGAAATGTCAGGTCTTCTGCCCTGAATGTATCAGAGCATGAGCTTACATGCTGAGGCTTCTTTATTCTAGGTCACAGGGTCTCAGTCAATGATTAGCTGATCAGGTGGACTAAAAATTATCTTTTGGTCAGCTACTGAAGTAAGAGGGAAATAGGATTTATACTAGTTTCTTCCCATCAGTTTTTTCTCAGTCATATTTTGTTTGTCAGTCTGAGAAGTAATAAATATCTGTATTGTATAGGATATTTTCTTAAAGAAAGAGGTAGACATTAGGGTGTTCATGTTCTAGAAAATATACAGCAGCATATTTCTCTGTTTCACACGCACACGAGCACACGCACACATTGAGTAAGGCACAATCATATGTAAGGGATGGACTAGATAACTTCATGGGCCTTTTTTCATCTCTTTTAGGATTCTGTGATCATCTCCACTGAGGCAGGACCAAGTACACCTAGACCATCCCTGGTAGGTGTTTGTCTAACTTGTTCGTTAAAACCTCCGTTGACACGGATTCCACCACCTCCCTTGGCAATCTATTCCAGTACTTAACTTACTTAACCGAAAGGATAGTTTTCTTCATATCCAACCTAAATCTCCCTTGTTGCAGATTAAGCCAATTACTACTTGACCTGCCTTCAGTGGATATGGAGAACATCATCCTCTTTATAACAGCCTTTAATGTATTTTGAAGACTGGTATCAGTTCCCCCCCCTCAGTCATCTTTTCTCAAGACAAAACATAACCCTGTGTTCCTCATAGGTCAGGTTTTCTAAACCTCTGATCATTTTTGTTGCTCTCCTCTGGACTCTCCAATTTGTCTACACCTTTCTTAAAGTATGATGCCAAAAACTGGCCACAATACTCCAGCTGAAGACTCACCAGTGCAGAGTAGAGCAGAACATTTACCTCCTATATCTTACATATTGCACTCCTGCTAATACACCCCAGAATATTAACCCTTTTTTGCAACTCAGTCACATTGTTGGTTCATATTCAGTTTGAGATCCACTACAATTCACAGAACCTTTTCTGAAGTATTGCTGCCTAGCCAGTTATTCCCCATCTTGTATTTGACTTTTTCCTTCCTAAGTGTTGCACTGTGCACTTGTACATTTTTTTTTCCAGACCATTTCTCCAGTTTCTCAAGGTCATCTTGCAACCCCTCCCAGTTGGTGTCATCCACATGTTTCATAAGGATACTTTCCACTCCATTATCCAAGTCATTAATGTAAATATTGAATTATACCAGACCTGAACCCGGTAGGACCCCATTAGTTACACCCTCCCAGTTTGACAGCAAACCTTTGATAACTATTTCTTTGCATATGATTTTTCAACCAATAGTACACCCACTTTACATTAATTTCATTTAGACCACATTTCCCTGGTTTGTTTAAGAAAATGTTGTGTGGGACTGTGTCAAAAGCTTTACTAAAACCAAGATATATCATGTCTACTGCTCCTGTCTAAGAAGGAAATTAGGTTGGTTTGGCATGATATTTTTCTTGACAAATTCATGTTAGCTGTTACTCATCAGCTTATCCTTTAGTTGTTTATGATAGTTTAATAATTTATTCCAGTATCTTTCCAGGTATTAAAGTTAGGTTAACTGGTCTACAGTTCCCTGGGACCTCTGTTCCCCTTTAAAAGAGAGATCCTATGTTTGCCCTTCTGCAGTCATCTGGGACCTCACCCATACTCTGTGAGTTCTCAAAGATAATGGCTAATCATTCAAAGATGGCTTCAGCTAGCTCCTTAAGTACCCTAGGATGGATTTCGTCAGGCTTCCCCTGACATCTAACTTACTTCTTACATAAGTTACATCTAACTTATCTGAACAGTCTTTAACCTGCTCTTTCCCTATTCTGCTTTGTGTTCCTTTCCCCTTCTCATTTATGTTAATTATATTAAGCATCTGGTCACAATTAATATTTTTAGTGAAGACTGAAGCAAAATAGGCATTAAACACCTCAGCCTTTTTGGTGTCATCCATCATTAGCTCTCCTTCCCTGCAAAGTAGTAAATGCCTGTTTGTTTGCTCCTGGTATTACTGCTTCTTCTCGCTTACGTGTGCCTGGATCTTCCATTGCCATCAATTCTATGAATTCCGTATATTACTAAAACAGAGGCCAAATATTGTACATTTTTACAGTAAATCAGAATTTCTGTATTTCCCAGGTCTTTCTTTTGTTTTGACTCTAAATATCTGGGCAGTATTTCCAGGGCCAAATTAAGGCAGGGACTTTAGGGGCTGCAGCCCAGGGCCCCGGCTCAAGGGGGGCCCCACAAAAATAAAACACAGATGGCGATCTCTGGGCCGCTAAAAGGGCATTCAGGCTGCCTGCTTGCATGCTGTGGCCCCACGCCACTCCCAGAAGTGGCTGGCTGCTGGCACATCTCTGCGTCCCCGGGCAGGGATGGGGCGGGGGAGGTGGCTCCGCGCGCTGCCCTTGCCCCCAGCATCGTCCCTGCAGCTCCCATTGGCCGGGAACCGGTCAATGGGAGCTACGGGGGCAGCACTTGCAAGCGCAGGCAGCGCACAGAGACCCACTGCTCCCCTCCCCCCAGGGGCCGCAAAGATGTGTTAGCAGCCAGCCGCTTCTAGGAGCTAAGTGGGGCTATGACAGGCAGGCAGCCTGAGCCCTGCTGCACTGCTGGCCGGGAGCCGCCTGTGGTAAGCCCCTGCGCCTCGCACTCCCTCCCTTACCCCAACCCCCTGCCCCAGATCAGAATCCCCCTCCCCACCCAAATTCCCTCCTGGACCCCGCACTCCCTCCTGCACCCCAATCCCCTGCCCTAGCCCCCTCCTGCACCCCAACCCCCTGTAGCAGGTTAGAATCCCCTCAGGCACCCAAACTCCCTCCCCAACTGCGCACTCCCTCCTGCACCCCACTTCCCTGCCCCAGCCCCCTCCTGCACCAAACTCCTTCCAAGGAAAAAGACTTTTATACAGGGGCACCACAAAATCTAATAGCCCCAGGCCCACAGGAGAGTTAATCTGGCGCTGAGTTTTTCATATCCTCCTGAACCACAGTATATTATAAGAGTGCTTCCTTGCTTCCTCAAAAATTTGCCCTTGAGGCATTCAGAAGGGGTGAGAGCAATTTTTTGTATTATGAAACATATATGTCTTGCTATTTGGAAGATATGAAAGAAAAATGCTTTCTTGCCGTGGTCTTGTTTTGTAATGTAGATGAAACCTATTAATGTAGTAGAAAAACCATCCCTATTTCCAGATGAGTAATAGTGTCTATTTGCAGATGAATCAGCTGTCACCTGGGAGTGGGAGGCACTCCCAGGTATGATATTTGAGTGAATCATTTCCCGGACACGCAATTCTTGCCTTAACTCAAGTTCATAATAATATACAAGAGAGAGAATGAATTGTTTTGTTTTATTTCTTATACTTTACAGATATAAAAACTTCTTCATTGTTGCTAATGAAGAGAACTAAATTTGATGTAGCATGTTGCTAGTTTGGAATACGTTTTCATGAGATCTCTTTTTACTTGAAGTTTAGGTAAATATTAACATGATTTCATTTGTAAACTTTGTCATTCATATTATACTTGGAGTCTATACTGTATTACTTAATGTACATACCAGAAGAGGGCAGCCTTCTCCAGAGGAGGCCTGCTTTAAGGATTTCACACTGCAAACCAAGTAATGGTTTGGAAACAGAAACTTTTGAATTCAAATCCCAGCTCTGACACTGATGAACTGTGTGGCCTTGGCAAATCCCTTTGTGTCTGTCTCTCTTTCTCCATCTATGAACTGTGAAGTGTATTATTTTCTTATCCATCTAAAAGGGTCTATCTGAGGATTAATTGATGTTTGCACAGTGCAGTCTGTCAAAGGGTCAACTAAACATTGATGGTGAAGTTGGCTAAAAATAAATCATTAGAAAATCTATCTTTCTCTGGGGACCCCGCCCAGAGTGAGCATTTATACAGCACTTGTAATTTCATCCTTGGTAATTTTTACCTCTGAGACTTCCCTATTCCCTTCTGAGAGATGTGGGAGTTTCATTTGTGCAAAAGTACTAACATATTCCATTTAATATTGCCACCTTTGTTAACCTTTCGGTCGTGTGTTGCAATGATTATCTGGAGACTTAGATTAATCTGTTTACATTCATACAGTCTGTAATCCTCCGTGCTGTTGCATTTGGTAACTGTAGTTGATAGCTCTGCCCCACGCTCTAACAGCCACGTTATCATTTTATCAGTCTTGTTTCTCCACCGAGTTCAAAAAACAAAACCAGAAAAATAAAACAAAACTTTGGTTTTGCATGAGTCACAGATGTGATGACCTTTACACAGAGGTCTCTGACATTTTTGTTCCCTAGGCATTAACCATGCTAAAGCCAGTTCTTCTGTGTAGGTAGGTAGTAAGGTTATTGTGAAAGTCCGCTTCCATCATTTGGAGTCTAGAGTTGTGATTTTCACTTCTGGGAGCACCACAAAATGTCCCTTTCTAAGCCCCTGCTCCTGCCATTAAACCCATATGTGCAGTCCTACTTTCCTGTGAGGAGTCCTGTTGAAACCAGTGGGGCTCATTGCAGATGCAGGCATCTGTCTGGATATATCCAGTTACAGGACCGGACCTGACTGAGTACCTGATACAGACGTTGAGAGTAGGCCATATTACATCTGGAGGAAAATTGGGTATCGAACGTCTCAATAAATATTATAAAACTACAGTATAATTGCTCAGTTAAGCACAGCGATCTTGCTGATACAGAGGCACCATATGGGGAAATGGTTACCTCAGTAAGGGCTTACTCTTCGCCTGACACTGGCTTCTGAAGCCATCTGTATAAAAGTACCGTATGAATTTGAAAACAAAAAGGGAAGTAGGGTTGGCCCTCTCTATCCATCTTGCTTGTTTGCTTTTAATTGGCTCATTTTTCTTATAATGAAGTGTTCGGTGGGGAGGGTTCTGTTGCATTGTTTGTGTCTTTATATTAGGAGGGGGCATCTTATATTACTGATCCCCAAGCATCAAAATTAATCCAGACAGTTCCCAGAATAATGCACGACAGCTGGAAAAGTTCAGTACACATCTGCTCTTTAAATGTGCATTTTTAATATATTTTGTGGCCTACTGAGGTGTTTTTCTTTGTAGGGTGGGTTTGTTGGTTGGAATTTTATTTTTGTGTCACTTAATCTTGTAGAACTAATTTGATTATTTCAGTTTACAAGTCCCATTGTAATCTATTCACCCAATATTAATCTAATCTGCTGTTTGTTTACTAGTGTGTAGTTATATGTTTCAGTGTGAGTGCTCCTGGGCTCTACGATACTTTTCTTGCTATGTTCTTTGTGTAGGGTAAGGAGAGCAGGAATGGGTCATGTAAGGGCCTGACCCAAATCCAGACCCTGTGCTTGTCCATATTGCATTTTGTTATGGCATTTTTGTTTGCCTTTAGTGCCTGGATCCTTAGACTTCTAATGAATTCACTGGATTAAGTCCAAAGACTGTAAGCGCTTTTGAGTCAGGGAGTCTATTTGTATTGTTAAAAAAGTGCTTGTAAATAGGTAGGGTTTAAAAACAAAGAATAGTTATGTTAAGGAACCCCAACATTAAAAGAATATTAAAGATGCAAAGTCAAGCACTCAAAAGTTAGGAAATGACAGAAATACAGTTGTCAGTGCGACATCAGTTCAACCCCATCGTGTATGCTCTATGATGTGGTGGGCAAACTTTTTTTGGCCCGAGGGCCACATTGGGGTTGCAAAACTGGATGGAGGGCTGGGTAGGGAAGGCTGTGCCTCCCACTTCCCGCCCCCTGACTGCCCCCCTCAGAACCCCTGACCCATCCAACCCCCCCGCTCCTTGTCCTCTAACTGCCCCGTCCCGGGACCCCCCGACCCTAACCACCCTCTGGGACCCCACCCCCTATCCAACCCCCCTGCTCCCAGGGACCCTTCCCCCCCCCCATTCCCTGACAGCCCCCCCCAGAACCTCTGCCCCATTCAACCTCCCCCTGCTCCCTGTCCCCTGACTGCCCCCCGGGGTCCCCTGCCCCTTATACAATGCCCCGGTCCTGGCCCACTTACCATGCCGATCAGAGCATGCAGAGCAGCATGTCTGGTTGCCGTGCCTGCCGGAGCCAGACACACTGCCGCTCTGCTCGGCAAGAGCGTGCAGCTCCGCTGCCCAGAGCACTGCCTGTGCGGCAGCGTGGCTCTGCGGAGGGGGGCTAGCCTCCCCGGCCGGGAGCTCAGGGGCCAGGCAGGATGGTCCCACGGGCTGGATGTGGCCCGTGAGCCATAGTTTGCCCACCTCTGCTCTATGATAATTTTTAACTATAGTCCCATACTATTTTTTCCACATGTCCCCTGCTTCATTCAGTGACTAACTAGTCAATTCAATATTTCTGTCACGTTCAGTGCATGACCCCAGACACATTTTATGCACACTATCCAAATTCTGCTCTGAATATATAATTACTGATTTCTTCATGGGTGTTTCTATGGTCCTTTGGCCATATTATGTGAGTGCTTCATAAGCATTAATTAAGTCATCTTCACAACACCCTCTGAGTGCTCAGCTCTTCTGCAAATTTAGTATCTCATATTGGGCATCCAAAAAATGAGGAACACAGTAGAAAAATGTGAAAAGTTTTGTTTAAATTCCTTGCCCAACATTACACAGGAAATCTGTAGCAGAGGCAGGGATACAATCCAGTTCTCCAGGGCAGGAGACCATCTTTCTCTTCCTATAATTCCCTACTTTTTCATTGCACACCTTCCAACGCTTGCCGCAAACGGAGCAGAGGTCCCACAGACTAAAGCCTCATTCCTTACACAGTCCTGATCCATTTGAGCTCTGTCCATCCAGTGCACTGAACGAGCCAGAGGTCCTATGGGGGGGGAGGGGGGGGAAGTATATATGATCATCATGCATATGCACCAGGAGATAGCATTATGGTTGCACAGATAAACTTAATTCTGGCATTTGCTAACTTCAAGTGCTTGACTTTGCAACCTTAATCATGTTCTTCTAATGTAGTTTTTTTTGTTTGTTTTGTTTGTGTGTGTGTGTGTGTGCAATTTCCTAATTTAAAAAAAAGAATCAAACAACCCTGCCTCCCATCCTCAAATGAAGAAAACAGAATTTCCATCATGAGGAACCATATTAATCCACAGATTGGAACATCAGCAGGGCTTAGACCTTAAGATCTACAGCATGGATCTCTATCACTTTGAGCTAATATAGGAATGGTATTAGTAGTAGGTTGTTATCCTGTATGTGAAAGAGGCTGAAAAAGAGGATGGGACATTTTGTCAATGTGTTGCAGAGAGATTTGCTGACAGCAGAGGCATGGTGAGATTGAAGAGTCCTGGGTTCAGTTCTAGGTTAAATGTAAGGGAGTGTGCTACAGTGATTACAGGCCCATTTACCTGTCTCTGTACCCGTCTGCTCATAACCACTCCACCCTGGCTCCTGTCCCCTTCTTCTCTTATCCACCCCTGCAGCTCCTCCCTACCTCCTTTCCTACCCTTCTTCTCCATCAGCTCCTATCCAACTCCCCTCTCTGGCTCCTGCCTCCCTCCCCTTCTGCTCCTATTCCAACTCCCTCATCTTTCTCCCTACCCATTCCTCACCCCTCTCTGGATTCCACTGTGACTGTCTCTCTTTTGTGGTCAATGGCCCCACTGCAGGAGGAGGCAGCAAAGAGGAGGGAGCAGTTTCCCTGCTCTCAGTTCCTGTGATGCCACAATGGCTCATAGCAGCTGGGAGCAGAAATTTACCAGGAAAGTCCTGCTCAGCCCCTGCATCCCTGGGCTAGAGCATGCTCAGCCCTGATTGAATCTTCCGAGAATTTAGCTGCCAAACTCTGACTTAAAGTCCCTACTGAGTGTGTGCAAACTATTTTTCATAGGGTTCAAACTTAGCCTAATTGGGGGGTGCAAGGCGTAAGGCACACTGTTACCTAAGGACTATGCTCCTGCAACTGTGTGGGAGACAGCCTCCGAGACCAGGCTTCCATGAGTTTGAGATCAGAATCTGGCTCTTATAGTTTAAACCTCCCTTTGCTCAGGTTTTCTGACTACTATGATAGAATATCAACTGAAGTTGTTTCAGAAAACAATGTTGAGGATTTGCTAGACAAAATATCTCTTTTTAAAATTGCTCTTTGTATAATCTCCAGTTGAATGTGGTGGTGGGATTTAAAATGTGAAAGGTGGACAGGTCTCTTAGAAACTGATAAGATACTGCTGTTAGAATAAAAGATACCGCAACCTGCTGCCAGTGTAAGTTAGTACATGTAGCTGTTGCTGCTGCCTAATCTTATGATTAAAGCTTTGGGGACCAGGATCACTATCATACTTTGAATCCTTTTTTGTGTGCATAGGTAGTAATGCCAGAGGAATGTGGCTGAATTTGTGTTTGTTTACCCACTGTGTGAAGGCCTTTTGAAGCAGAGAGAGACCTTTTAGGCTGCAAAAGCATCAAAAATATGTTTTCCAAGACCAATTGTTTGCAGTTCTCTCTTCTCTTCCTTCTGTACCCCTTTGAATTACAGAACAAAAGAGCATGCCTTTTTATGTTAGTTGTATTATTCCCTTGGAATATACTCAGCACTACATTTGAGTATCTAAGGTTCAAATTATCTGATGCAACTCCATTGACTTGGAGAGAGAAGAGAAGCAGAGTTACTGGCCTTCAATGGAATTTAAAAAATTGTATGTGTATTATCTGTTTTGAGCAGTCTAGCTGTATGTCTCTCCTTTAGAAAGAATTGACCATGCTAATAATGCTAAAAATCACTTTTTGACCAACCGTACTTTGGTCATATGAAAAGCAGGAAAATCAGTAGCTGGTAGTTATCGAACCTGCTGCATTTATAAATAAATGGCAAGATTTTCAAAAGTGACTTGTGATTATGGGTGCCTCTATTTGGGGGTTTGCCCCAAGTTGTGACATTAGAAAATGATCTGATTTTCACAAATACTGTGCACCCAATGTCTGAAAATCAGGCCCCTCCTTAGGGTGTCTCGAGTGCCTAAACACTGAGATGCCCCAAATCACTAGTCACTTTTGAAAATCATGACCTTAGCTTTTGATTGTGGAGTGTGCAATTTTCAGTATTTCTTCAATTGCCTATTTAAGGAAAAACAATTCAACTCATTTATCTAAAACTGTATCCATATTAATATGAAATATGTGAGCCAAATTCTCAGTTGGTGTAAATTAGTATATATATATACCCTAGGGGGGAAAGTTTCTATTCTAGCCAATGGAGATATTTCAAGCACTGTCCATGGTTGGAAAATGTGCAACAGAATATCATTCTTACCAATTGACATATTCCAACATAGGATATGAAAGGAAATTAACTAAGTGCATTATTGTCAGCTTTTATTCATTAAAGGTAAAATGTTTGCCAAATCTTATATTTATATATTTATTTACAGTACGATCTGGATGAATTTGATAGCTTGGGGTTCACTCTTACTTAGGCAAAACTCCACCTGATTTCACTGAAAAGTTTTGCCTAAGTGAGGGAATCCATAGCTGAGCATTTTTCCTATGACATTATTACTGTGACTTGTTAAAACACTGTGTGTGTGTGGGGGGGGGGTTGGATCAAACAGAAATATCAAGTTAAAATAAAACATGCAGCAGATGTTTGCATTTGCTACATGCCTAATGTTCTTCATGGCTCTCTCTGGCGTAGATATTTATTGGCTCAGGGCTTGTATAGGTTAGGACTCAAACTTTTGTGGGTAATTACATTTTATATAGAGATATAGATGATATAGAGATAAATATATATAGATGTGTCTTATCGGTGTGAAAAAACCTTTCGTACCACATATTTATATTTTTGGGATCCCTGAAAGAATTTTCTAGGTGTTTTGTTCCATGACTGTGAAAATTGATTGAACCAGTGAAAGCAAAGAAGTGATGACCATTGCATCCTGCTAGCTCACCTATTTATGCTTCAGTGTCACAGCACATGAGGTATTTTAGTCTACAATGTCCTCACACTGTGTGCTGCAGTTCTTAGACCCAAAAAAGAAATGGGAGCAGCTGTAATTAGCTGTAATTTCGTTGCTATTATTGATTTGTCATAACCTGAACATAATTTTTTGTTCTTGGGATTTTATATTTCAATTTTCTCCGTCTTTTTTATAAAACCAGATCACATTAGTCATTTTTGGACAATTTAGGCCTGAATTTTGAATGTATGGCAAACGTTGTCATTTTGCTATTTTACCCTCTTTTTAATAATCCTGATGTTGATGCTTTATCTGCCTAACTATGGCACACATACACTGTCCTTTTAGCCTGTTCTTTTTGGATAAGGCTATTGAGAAGTTTGTGGAGTGACAACTCTAGATGAATTAGGGTCCTCAGATTTCCGTGACTGCTCTCAATCCTACTTGATATATATTCAGATTGCTCTGGTCTCAGTGGTTGTTGATCTCCTAGTGAAGAATAAGTGTCAGAGAGTCTGAATGGACATATTATATTTAATCAGCAGCCTGCAATATACCATTGATTTGACTCTGATCCTGGCTGGAGGAAAGAGAATTGCTTTTGGTATTTGCTATTACCGTTCACAGAGATCCCAGATAGCGGTATTAAAGGCAATTGCTCATCCACTGGAAGAATGCTCAGGAGCAGTTTCACAGAGTCCTTTGCTGTCATCTCTCCTGTTCAGTGTGTATGTAAGGCCACTAAAAATCATACTGAGGCAATTTGGGCTGCAATGTTATTCTGCTGATGACCCATGGCCTACACTTTCTTTTCATCAAATGTAGAGGGCAGAGTATTGTTACTCAGCTAAAATAAGGGCTTGCATGAGAACAAGCTGACCAAGACTCAATCCAGATAAGATGGAGAGTATGGTTGGTTGGTGGAAGCATCCACGTGGCAGAAATGCCTGTCCACCCACTTGGTACAGGAGATTATCCCACCCTTTATAAAAGAGGTTCACTTCCCCAGGTACACTTGGAGACTTTTGTGACTAGAAATGCCTGTTTCCACTTGCTTTTTCCTAAAATATTATGGCCGTTTCTCTCTGATGTGGCCCTTGACGCACTCAATCATGTGACCTCCAAATTAGATTGCTGTAAAGTGCTTTGCATGGGGCCTACCTGTGAAAACCACCCAGTCACTATAGCTGATGCAGAACAGGGTGCTTGTTTAGTGATGTTAGCCGCAGGTCACCCATTACACTGGCATGCCAGATGTTCCACTGGCTCCCTATTCACTTCCAGATACAATTTCTGGTACAATTGATCTTTAATTCCCTGTATGGTATGTGCCACTTCAGTTAAAAACAGCTGATGTGCTTTTGCTCCTTGTCCCTGGATTTGAGCATCTATGGTGGCATGTAGAGGACATGTAGCTACATGCTACAGTGAATAGCACACTGCGGCCATGCTGTGATGTGTAGCTGAGCATGTCAGGTAAAGGCTTCAGCTGCTCCCTGCTGCCAGCCTTTCACTGTGGTGAGGAAAGGATCTGGTGGGGGGTGGGGAGGCAGTGGGGAATGGCTACTTATACCCGTGTTGGGGGGGCTACCCAAGTACATACTATACACAACCCCAAAAGAAGCATGCAGTGTAGATGTAGTCTTAGTTGATGGGGGTCTCCACTCTGATCCTCAGGAAATCATGTAAAGTCTATCTATTGCTCAGTGCTATGCATGAGGGTATGATGGTGGTGGTTTGCATCTCTGCCTGTACTTGTTTGGGGGTTGAATTTCTTACGATTCAATTGCTATTAATCAATTTCCTTTGTATGTTCTCACAATTTATGCATACAGATCTCCAATATACTAACCTTTTGTGGATATATATATGTATAAGTCAATATGTAACAGGGTAATAGGGGACAGAAGGTATGGAGGCATACTGTAGCAATGGTGGAAATTATGTATAGAACTGACAATGATGAGGGGAAGCAATTTGCCTAGGAGATGGACTTCAGCAGTTTTATTGTGGCTTCTTGGTATCTTTTAGAACAAAAATAATTTAAAATATACTAACTCTATCTTCAAAGGTTTGGGAAGATGTCCCTTTTCAGCATGTATCACAGCTGCCCTTTGTGATACTATAGAGTCTGCAGTTATGGGGTCCCTTTTTGTTTGGAGTCCTTTCTTTGAATTTGGGGTGTTGGTGAAATTAGCAGCTGTAGCACCACAGTGTAGAACATGGGATTTAAATGCAATGGGGAACTGCAATTGTTAATGCTGAGGAACTTTTTGTTTTGTTAAATGGTATGCTTGATGTTTTTTTCACTCACCTCATACAAGGCTTTATTGATAGTGGCATTCACCACATATACCGTGGATGTCAGTTTTGATCTGATGGACAGTTCTGAGATTTCACTGGGGGATCTTGGAACTTGGCCACGTAGTGATACCATAGCTAATTAGGCTCAAGTGGCTGCAGTTGTGGAGCATACAGACTTTTAGAAGTGAAAATCAGACTTCCCAGTGAATGAAGAGAGAAGGAGATTACACCAGAAAACTATTTGGGAGTAATGGTGTGGGGGGAGAATTCAGCGAATGTGGTTTACCTACTGTTTAAAACAAATTCCATTATTTCACTTTTCCTGCAAATTATTGAGAGCGACCGCAACTCATCATGACATTGGAGGCTTTAATGACTTGCAGGAAATATCCAAATACTGAACTAAACCTGAGAGTATTAGAAATATCTTAAAAATGCAAAGCAATGGTAAGAATCTGAGACTAGAATTCTGTAAAATGGCAAAAGATATCACTGAGACAGAAATAATGTACTAGTGTGGTGTCAGTAAACATTACCGTGTGTGTGTGTGGGGGGGGCATTTGGTCTTATGTAATATCTGTAAGAGTCTATATTCAAAGAAATGTGGGATTTTTTTGAGTTAGTGATGACAGAATTTGAAAATGTAACATCTAAATTGAGTTCATTGGATAAAGAACCAGGGGAGATCTGACCACTATTTCAGGAAGGCTATCTAGAAAAAAAGATTCCTCTTGTTTCAGGTAAGATCACAATAACAATTGGGACCAAGTTTAAAACTGTTCTGTGGTCCTGGACTGCACACCTAACATTCGTCACAAAACAGATGTGGGTCACCTTGAGGTTCATGGACATCTCTTTGACTGAAGCATCAGGGAACATTTTCTGGTATTCTGTGAACAGGGCAAGTATTAACAGAGACGTTTCTTCAGAAGGAACGTAATTTGGGTGTTTATGGACTAGTGAAGAAAGATGGTGATAGTACTGGCAAAGAAAATAAAACTAGCATGTACAGTCTCATAAAAGTGCCAAATTCTAGAGCTGTTTGTCCCATATAATTTCTATAAAATTAACATGTTTGTCACTGATGGAGCCTGTTCCTCAGAAATTGCTCAGGCAGTTCTCAGAAGCTCTGTGATGTATGCCTCTTCACCCACATTTGTTGTTTAGTGTAGAAATAGTACATAGCCATGACTCCAAAGATTCTGGAACTCATTAGCAATACATGATTGAATCTGTGAAGACAGTTGATTATCAGCAGAAAAATGTTCAAGCTGCACTGTTAGAGATGTGGAAAATATTGAAACCAACATACTTTGAATTGCATACAGGTATTACCACAATGCTAAATGATGTGCAGCCCTATATTTTGATTTTGAGCCAGTCAGTTTGGTATATGTACTTGCTGAAGTGGACTGTCAGGAAGGTCTTGCCAGAATGCTTCAACTGACATGTCTGGCTCAGTTAGAATTCTTGATACAAGTCACTTTTTTGGGTGTATTCTTGTTGATGCTATTGGGATGGCACAAGAATTAAATGTATTATTTGAATTCCCAGAGATAAACAAGTAAAAAGGCTGATTGATGATGAAGGGCAGGGTAAAATAAAAAAGCAAAATACAAATTCAAAAATGATTTCTTCCATACATTGCTGGATACAACACTAATCTTCTGAATATTCTCATCTAGTATCTGAATTCCAAAATTCATACATTTTGGTGTTCTTTGCAGAAACAAATCCTGCAGTAATCTTTCTGTGCATGAAGTGAGAGGAATCCGTGGAGCTCTCAGGAAAAAAAAAATGGATCAAACTAATATCCATTTAGGTGTAGATACAGAGCTGGCAACGTAACTATAAAATCTGGCTAAAATGAGCCAGACTGCAAGTTCACAAGCATAAGAAATCCTTACATTTCCACAGGAAATAAATTGCAGCAGATGTAGCTGTGTTGTACTGCATGTTTTCTGTCTGTCTTTTACTGTAGCCTCTGCAGAATGAACCTGTTCATAGCTTACACTGGTAAAAAGACATTCCTCACTGAATCAAGGAAGATTCTCAAGATTTACACTGATAGAAGCAGAATGTTAATTCTCAAATACATGTATTTATCAGACTGTAATACATAAAGCTATATCCAAAAAAGCATGGAAGTTCCATATCACTATTGGAATTGCCTGGGTTGGTTGGTTGCAAATACTTCATCATCATCATCCTGACAAATCCAAAAGGGGCATGGACGCCTTGCTGATCGAGCATCACTCTAGCTAGGTCCTCAAGATGGCCCGGCTGGGTATTAAGTTTATATCTATCACTGGTGATTACACCTCTGAAGCTTTTGGTGACCATGTGATTGCCAGCCTGGTAGCAGCATTCCTTTGTAAATGCACTTTGGAATTTGTTGGAATTCACTGCAAATATTTAATAATTTAGTAATTTAATATTTTTTGACAATAGCCATTTTCAAAATAAAAAGTTGCTTATAAAAATAGAGAATAGTGTCATTTACATTTAATGCATGGTGGGGTGTGAACACATTGGGGGCAAGGCAAGGATTTGTTTGTTGTGTGGGGGAACAAGGAGTTAAAAAAAACCCCAAACAATTGCAGGTGTGTGAAACTAGGAAAATATTTAACATAAGTTAAGTCTGGCTCCACTGCAGCTTTTATTTTGTGTACAGGTTCATTGAAGCTAGTTCTGCTGGAATAGATACTTCTTTTTTTAAAACTTTCATAATAGGAGATCATCTGAATAGTTTTCAAAGAGAGAACTCTCTTTCAGTTGAATGTAAATAAAGTATATTCAAGGGTTTTGGTCACTACCATCTGTCATGACCTGTGGGCATTGGCTTGTGTGTTAGGGTCTTTGTAAAATTCTGGAATGAAATTTGGACTTGTTCAGATAGGACATAACAAATGTATATCAATTTTGTCTCAACAATCTATGTGATTTTGCTCTTTGTCACAGTGGAAAGGAGCATGGGCCCCAAGACTTTGTGTGATTGTGTATAAGTGAAGATTAAGACCCTGATTCAGGAACCCTAAGCATCTGCTTAAGGCCATCTCTGTTCAGAAAAGCACTTTAACCACATCTCAAATTTAATTCATGGAACTTAAGTATGTGCTTAAAGTTAGTAGATATTTAAGCACCCTTCCTGAAGAGGGATGCTTTCGTGAATCAGGGCCTAAATGTTTTACCTTCTTTAAATCTCATCCTAAATGGGGGAGAAGGCTGTAGGTCTTATAGAGCAATCCTACAAAATAAGCATATTTTATCCCCACCCCTCAAATTGCATTTTGAATCTAACCTGAAGGTTGCAGTTAACTTCAGTGGAGTTATAGTAGAGATGACTTACATAATGTGCCTTTATTTTAAAATCTACCACAAGCACTTTGTGGCCATGGATGAAGGAATCCCTTTAAGCACAGCTCAGGCAACATGAGGGAATATGTTTTCACACTTCTATTCATTAGAGCAGGGGGCATGTTAGGACACCAGAATGGGGAATTAAAACAGCTGGCTAAAACTAGATTTTAGATTCCTTCTCTGTAATGGAAAAATGCTTTTAGAGCATCTGGTCCACACTGGACCATTCTGTTTTTATACAAAGCTGCAAATTTCAGTTATGCCAGTAATCAAGTGCTTTACTAAATATTCTTATAAATATTTTTTATTTAAATATGTAAAATTTAATTTCCATGTTTGTGAAAGAAGTCATGTCATGCAGGTGTACTTAATGCTTTCTGCTCCGCCTTGTGTTAGACTTGGGTTCTTGTCCGGGTCCCCGTCTAGGGCCTTATAGAGCTGATGTCTGTCGATACCAACTGTCTGTGCTTGTTCCTAGAACAGGTTCAGCACAAACAACAATGAAAACTCTCTTAGATTCCCCCGACCTGGAAACCTGAGGGCCCCATTCTCACATTCTGGGGTGCAGTTGAGACCAGTGAGAGGTTGTGTTACCACTTGTATTATAACCCTGAATGCCTCAAAATGCTTCTGCTACTTGTGGTTCCTTGCCTGGGACATGCACACAACTAGCAGCCACCATGTACTCTGTGGTCAGTATGCTGTACAGCTCTGATTCAACCAGTTTTGAATCCAACAGCCTGTCATCAGTTATCACAGATGCATTTTTGTCTTTACCAGACTTGGTTCATATTAGATGGTGACCCCAACACTCCCCCAATACTGAACTGCCCCAGACGTGTGTAGTCTTATTAAGGCTGCCAACTCTGACTGAAGCTATTCTGGGAGATTTTATTTCCCCAACATGATTTTAATGTTGTTTTCTTAAAATATCCTATTAAAATCTCCAGGATTGCTTTCAATAGTCACCAGGAGATTGATGCCAATTCTCGGAGACTCCAGGCCAATCCTTGTCCAGCTTTCTCCTGCAACATTCAGAGAGAGAATAAAATCTGTTTGCTCCTTTAAGGAGACAAAACCCATCAGCTTGCCATGTTAACTGGAACTGACATTCACTTTAGTACAAGCAGAGCACTGTTGGTTTAGATTAATAGTAAAACAAGTTTAGTAACAAAAGGAGATTACATTTTAAGTGACTTATAAAGTATAAGAGAGAAAGTTAGAAATGGTTACAAGCAAATAAAAGTGAAAACACATCTAAATCTAAAATTTAATCTAGCAAGCTTTAGTTCAAGGTTTTGTATGTAAATTGAAGTAAACACACATTCCTCTGTTTTAGAATAGGCCTGTTTAAAAACTTTTGCTGAGCCAAGGCTGTCTGGTTTTCAACAAGTAACATCATACAGGGGGAATTCATAATCTTTACATATGATGTTGCTGCATATATTTACCATGGTAGTATTGGCTTGTGAGTTATTGGATGCTTTTCTGTTGTAGCATCCAACTTGGGCTGCTCACAAGCAGCCTGCCAGCATGCAGATCACCTCCTGAGTGACTGTTTAACTACAGCCCTGGTCCAACAGCTCTGATCCCAGTGGCCTGTTCAGCATACACCAGTCATGTTCTGGCTTCCAGTAATGTTGGTTTTTTGAGTGCTTGCTCATGTCGATTCCAAGTAGGTGTGCGCACGCTGCGTGTACAGTTGTCGGAAGGCTTTTCCCTTAGCGGTATCCGTCTGTTTGGCTATGGAGCCCCCTGGAGTCGTGCCTTTATGGCGGTGTATATAGGCCCCTGCCGATCCACTGACTCTTCAGTTCCTTCTTACCGCCCATGATGGTTGTTGGAGCTGCTCCCTTCTCTTTCTACGGCAAGCGATCCCCTTGTACTTTTTCTCTTTGTACCTGTAAATAGTTAACTTAGTGTTTAGTGTTTCAAGTAGTTTATAGAGTTGGATAAGTTTCTGTTGGGGTTTCATCCACTGCGTTCTCCCCTCCCAGGGACCGGGGCATGCCTCAGTCTCACGGGTTCAAACCACGTGGGTCCTGCCAGAAGCATATCCCCAGGGGCGACCCCCCACGACTCTTTCTTAAAGTGGTGGGCCTCCCCCAAGCAGACTGAACAGGTGCAAGATATGCAAAGGCTTCTGCCCAAGAACCAAAAAAGGAGAGACTTTAGGTTAAAACTATTCCTCATGGAGTCAGCTCTCTGTCCCCAGCTGGCACAGCTTGCGTCGGACCCCAAGCCCAGCACTTCGATTCGGAGCGCACTGGCCTTAGTGAGAGAGACTGTGGCGCCGAAAAAGGACTCTGGGTACAGAGATCCTCTGCACCGCCACTCCCCGGCACCGAAGACCTCCACCATGGCTACCCATCACCGCTCGCACTCAACAGTACCCCACTACTACAGAGCACTAGTCAGTGCCGTGCAAGAACCAGAAGAGAGCTGAGGGGGGCTGTTTTCCCACAATTAGAGCAGGAGAGTGCAAAAGCGCTATTGGAGTGCGTCCGGTGCCTAGACACTCAGCCCCATCTCTGGCTAAGCCAGCACCATCGACTCTGGCCTTGCAGAGAGGTCCATCGAGTCTGGAAATGGTGGTCACTCCCACACGGGAGAGTTCAGTAGAGGAGCTGGATCTTCCGTTCACCCCGGACAGGTTACAGTTGGCCAGGCACCTCGTAGCTATGATAGGTCCGCAGGCACTGGCACTGCAGAGAAGTGCCGTACCTTCCAAAGGCAAACCGGCCATGATGCAGCACCGGTTGCCGTCCCTTTGACACCGCTCCTTGGCACCACCCCGTTTGGCACCGCTGTGGTCTCTGGGATCAGAGTAGTCTTCTGGTTCAGAGCCAGAGTCATATGTCTCGAAATGGAGCTGGCACCGTTTGAGACAGGAGGAGGGACAGCAGTTCAGCATGATGCCCTGGCCAACGCAATGGCAGGTGCTGGCGCAGTGGCCCTTCTGGGCCCTGGGGCTGGGCTCCAGATCTCTGTTGGCTGCCTTGGAAAGGTGGGCTGCCCAAACATCCTCTATGGCCCAGGAACCACCGTGAGGCTCCGAGACCAAGGTTTAAGCCGCCAATGAGACCAGGGCCAGTACAGCCCCTGGCACAGCGCAAGAGACATCAGGCAAGGAGGCAAAGAAGCTGGACCTCTTCAACCAAAATGCCTACTCTACCAGAGGGCTCCAGCTTCGGATTGCCAACCGGCAAGCGGTCCTCAGCAGCTACAATTTCAATTCTTGGAACACTCTAAGTTTAAGGAGTTGCTCTCAACTGAATCCTGGTCAGAGTTTGGGGCCATCATTGAAGAGGGCAAGGTTATAGCAAGGACCTCCTTGCAAGCCACACTTGACTCAGCGGACTCAGCAACCTGCACAATGTTGACCGCTATAGCCATGTGAAAGAGCTCGTTGCTGCAGGCTTTGGGCCTCCAGCACGAGGTCCAACAAACAATTCAGGATTTGCCCTTCGATGGATCAGGGCTGTTTTCAGAGAAAATGAACTCCCAACTTCCACAGTCTCAAAGACTCACGAGTGACATTTAAAATCTGGGGCTCCATTCACCAGCCCCACAAAGAGAGCATTTCAGACCTCAGCTTCCCCCACACTTCTACCCTATTTATTCTAGGCAGGATAACAGGAAGCGGGGCTGCTCTCTTCCAACCAGAGCCAGGGCTCGCCAAGGCAGTCTTTGGACCCCAAGCAAAACTTTTGAAGATATGTCCGGGGGCAATGCACCAGGCATAATCCTGGATCTTTTCCCCTGTTTTGTGAACCATCTATCCAATTTCTACCATGCCTGGGCCTGGATCACGTTGGACCAATGGGTCTTACAAATGGTAGAATTGGGATATTTTCTCCAAATCTGTTCCCCTGTCCCTCTTCAGGGACCCTTCTCATGAGCAACTTCTCATACAGGAGGTGCAAACATTCCTAGAAGATGGAGCAATAGAGGGTCCCTCAGGAGTTCAGGGGCAAGGGATTTTATTCCCAATATTTCCTAATCCTGAAGGCCAAGGGTAGGCTCAGGCATATTCTAGATCTGTGAAACTTCAACATATTCATGAAAAAGCTGAAGTTCTGCATGGTCTCAATGGCTTCCATTATCCCCTCCCTGGATCTGGGGGACTGGTATGCTGCCCTCTACTTGAAGGATGCATACTTTCACGTGTCGATAGTCCTGTCCCACAGGCGGTTCCTCCATTTCGTGGTCAACACCACCCATTATCAATTTATGGTTCTCCCCTTCGGGCTAGGGGAGACTTTTGACAGGCTCGGACTGATACTGTATGTGACAAATTCAACTCTAACCCCCACTCAGAGGATAGAGTTCATTGGAGCTCTCCTAGACTCAGGTCAAGCCAAAGCATTCCTTCTAGGTTCGTGTTTTCTGATCATGGGTGCCATCAGAGAGGACTTGCAACAGTACTCCACTGCTACAGAGCGAAATTGCCTGATGCTGCTTGGTCATAGGGCTGCTTGTACGTATGTAGTTCAGCATGCGAGACTGTGGCTCCGACCTCTTCAGGCCTGGCTGGCCTCAGTATATGGGCCAAACCGGGACCGTCTAGACAAGATAGTTAGTCATTCTTCCTCCGCCAGTTATCGAGTCCCTCCTATGGTGGTTCAACCAGCAAGTGGTGTGTGCAGAAGTACCCTTCTTCAGGCCCCAACCCTCGCTGTCTCTAGTCACGGATGCAATGGGATGGTGAACACACCTAGGAAGACTCAGAACTCAAGGTCTCTGGTCCCAGGCAGAACTTTCATTGCACATCAATGTCAGGGAGCTAAGAGCAGTTCACTCTGCTTGCCAGACGTTCCAAACCCATCTGGAAGGAAGATCTGTATTGGTATTGATTGACAATACAACAGCGATGTTCTATATAAACAGACAGTATGGTGCTTGTTCCTCTTCCCTGTGCCAGGAAGCCCTCAAACAAGAGGATAGGTTCATGGAGGATAGGTCCATCAATGGCTATTAGCCAGGATGGGCAGGGATGGTGTCCCTAGCCTCTGTTTCCCAGAAACTGGGAATGGGCAACAGGCTGGATCACTTGGTGATTACCTGTTCTGTTCATTCACTCTGGGGCACCTGGCATTGACCACTGTCGAAAGACAAGATACTGGTCTGACCCAGTATGGCTGTTCTTATGTTGCAAGGTGAAATTCTTCCCACAGGTTTTTAATACATTGCTGACCAAACTTTCAGGCCAGGATCTGCTCCCAAGGGCCACGGCTGTTTTTTTTCATCGTCTTAGATATTTATGCCCATCAATTTTATAGTTCAGTCACCCTTTGAAATGCATTTTCCTGTGAGTGACCCCTAGAGAAAGTTCTTTCAAGCTGAGAGCAAGAAGGGAGGAGGCTTCAGGCTGTTTCTTTTCACCTATGTATGCTGCAGTGCAGATTTTCTTTCTTCTTTCTTTCCCCTCTAGCTGTCCGAGGATTCTGTTTACACATCCCATTAAGACCTGCTTGACTAGTTCTTCCTACACGGGGCTGCATGGATTTGAACATGTGCCACCAGCATAATTCAGGGAGAATTCATAACTTTACGTATAATGTTGCTGCATACATTCCACCATGATGATATTGACCGGCACATTATTAGTTTTCAAATGATACCTCCCAAAGCATATTTTGTGCAAGATTATTACAGTAGAATGTAAGGTGAGTACAGGATGCTTTGAATCACACCCATGCCTAGTCAGCCCTTGGCATATCTGTTGAGACTGTCAAGAGATGCAAATTGGAATATGGGCATCAGTCTACTAGGAATTTAGATACATTCCATCAGCTTGTTTCATATTAGCCACTGAGAAGCCGTCAGATTATACTTCATTACTACTGACCTGTGCCAAAAGTGGTATCCTCAAAGTGAAGTATCCTGTAGCTAATTAATTACTAATCCCATGAATCATCCAGTTCTTTGTATTGAATAGCATTCTCAGTGATCAGCTATTTGAGTAGTTTAATATACTGTCTGCTCTTGAAAATTGGGGTAAAAGCCTTTTGATGTTTCTTTCTCTCTCCTTTTTTTAGCTCTTAATAAACCCTTTCCAGAAATACTTAATACTGCATTAGTCATTTTGGGCCCTTTTCCAAATATTTGATCATGCATGCCAGACTTCCTATCTGCATGCATCTGTTTTGAGTACCTGACTGGTGTATACAATGCCAGTACACAATTCTATAAGCTGGATGTTTGTGATTGTCATTATTATTACTTAGCAGTCAGTGAGGCACATAGCAATGAGGTTGGCATGGGAACTGAATGCACAGCATGCTCCCATTACAGAACTGTCAGTTTTAAAAGCTGTTAAACTAATCTTAAGGTGAAAACTTTATAAAGTTCACACATACAATGAACAAGTTTTGCTAAATTTCCTAAATACATATAGAATTTCTTCTTGCTGTTTTGAGATAACCAGTTTTATCAGGTTAAACAAGAGATCAATGAAAATTGAGCTGTATTTGGCCAGTCTCGCTCCTTATTAACAGTTTGTATTTCAGTAGCATCCAGAGGCCTCCATCTTGATGGGGGGCCCCATTGTACTAGGTGCTGTAGGAACACAGAAGAAAACATGGGGCAAATCCTGGTCTTATTCTAGTTAATGTGAGTTTTGCCATCGACTGACTTCACTGCGGTCAGGATTTCTCCCATGATTTAAGCCCTAAAGAGTTTACAGTCTAAATGGACAAGAAAAACAAATAGGGTATGTCTACACTGCATACTAAGCCCAGGCTCCTCTTCCCTCCATATATAAATCAGGCAGACTCGGGTCAGCAGGCACTCAGGATCCGGATCTTGGGACCCTGCTAACAGGGTGGGTCAGAGCCTGTGTCCTACTGTGACTTGTGTTCAAGCCCTGTCATTTTGTGGTGCGGCTGCAGCTCAAGCTGCAGACCAAAGTCAGAAGGTCTATGTAGTGAGGTAGGGATATGTTAGCATGTCTGAGAGACCCAGGCCCAGTTTACAATGTAGTGTGGACACTCAAGCATTGGCTTGGAAACACTGAGGGTATGGCGATGCTGCTTTAGACATCCGCAGCTGGCCTGTACCAGCTGACTTGTGCTACGGAGATCAGGCTAAGGGGCTGTTTAATTGCAGTGTAGACGCTCGGGCTCTAGCATGAGCTCTGGGACCCTCCCACCTCACAAGGTCCTAGAGCCTAGGCCCCAGCTGGAGCCTGAATGTATGCACCAGAGTGAAACAGACTGAGCCCTGAGAGCCCGAGTCAGTTGGAACGGGGCAGCTGCAGGTTTTTTAACTGCAGTGTAGACGTACCCTTCATCCACAAGCCTGGGCTCCGCAGACCTGGGTTTAGGGTGCTGTGTAGACATGCTCCTAGTAATGGACAAAATCTGTGCAGCATGTCAAAGGTCCATATCTTCCTAGTTACTGTGTGGTGGTTTCTCCCCAAACCATCCCCTTATCCCTTATGTTCTCCCCTCTGTCCAGGTGTCTCTGTGCCTGGCTCAGAAGCCTTCTTCCATTCAGACCACACCACAGAAATGGACTCAGGCTCTGTATGTGTGAAGGGGCCATGGTGGGGAAGAAGCAGCCAATAAGTAGGTGCCTATTGAGTGACTGCAAGGGTCTGGTAGTGTTACCACAAGTCTCCTTGTGTGCTGGCAAGCATGGGCCCTTTGCGGAGCACAGGGAGTGTGCATTTTCCCCAAATCCAGCCCCTTCGTGTGGTGCAGAACTGCGCTGATTCCGTCATTGGAGAGACACTGTCATGGTGAGGGGGAATGAAAGGCATGTGACATCACATATTACAATTGTATAAATACTATTATCAATATTGCTGTTTGCTTGTATTACAATGTTACCTACAGGCCCTAAACAGACTGAGGTCCTATGCTGCTAGGTCCTGCCCGGACCTAAAGGAAGAGAGAGTACCCGCTTTAAGGAGCGTGTAATTTTAGTTTATGACCGTATAGAGCATTGGATTACAGAAATAGGAAAGAGGGAGTGAAGACAAGTAATACAACCATGTTGCTGACAGTAACCATAACTAACTAAAATGGCTTCCAATGAAGGGAGTGGGGGAAATTTTTTTTATAAAATAATCCCTGGTGAAAATGCAGAGCAGATGCATCAATTTGGGTTTACCACCACATAATTAGAAAGTGACAGAAAGAAGAGGAGCTTCCAGTGATCTGTTAGATTGCACCAAACTCATTAAAAGAGTAAAATTCTGTTTTTTCTGTGATTTATTTTCTATATATTCTGTATATATGCATGCATGTGCATGAAATTGTAAAAGCACTGTTTCATCATTTACATAAGAATGTATCCATTTCATAGAAACATATTTAAGAGAAATATTTGTTTCAGAGGGTTTGGGTTTTCTGTTTTGGTTGGTTTTTGCTGATGAATAATGTCAATAATATTCCTTGCAGCTTCTACCTGAAATGGTATATCTAAAGAAGTATTTGTGTTACAGGAGACAAAAGTGGAGGAAGTGGAGGAAGCTGAAAATAAAGCAAGCCCTAAAGCAGCCAGACTAACCAAACAACCCTCAGAAGATAATGAAGTGTTTGGTATGTATCCGAAGAACTGTAAAATAAAGCTTGCACTGTAGCACAGTTTACATAGTAATAGTACACTACTGTTGGTTTAAAGAATTTACTCATATTCTTTCATCGCTTTTGCTGAGATAGTGTTAGAGCATGCTTACAGATCTTTCTTATAATAAATATTTTCTCCTGCTTTAAGACTGTGATTAGGAAAAGAAACAATGGTTTTGTGGCAGTGTAAGTCCATTAAAGCCAGTGATGATAATAGCATGGAGAATGACATCAAAGGTTTTCAGCCAATGGATCTGTGGGCAGCACTGCTTTCTAGAGCAGGAACTTTAGGAATCTGGGGAAATTAAGGCAGCCTTACTGCACCAGTTTTAAGAATTTTGGACAGTTCTAACTACACCTCTACCCCGATATAACGCGGTCATGGGGAGCCAAAAATCCCTACCGCGTTATAGCTGAAACCCCGTTATATCGGGGTAGGGGTGGCAGGGCTCCAGCGGTGATTTAAAGAGCTCTGGCCACTGCGGGGAGCCCGGACCCTTTAAATCGCCGGCGGAGCCCCGCTGCCTGTGGGGCAGCAGGACTCCAGCGGTGATTAAAGAGTGAAAAGGAGTAGAAACTGAGTAATTAAATTTCTTTTACTAAATGTGGAAACCGATGCATTTGATTTAAACCTGCAGTGGATAAAATTAATTTTCAGAATCAATTCTTCAGTTCACTGTAAAGTCCTCTGAAGACTGGCACATCTGTTTTCAGGGTGTATTACTGCCATGGATGCTCCCAGCTTTCCTCTTCTATTCTATCTATGGTTTTTGGGCTTCCCTAGAGAGCTTCATCTAGGGGGGGAAAAAAACATGCAAGGAGGGGTTAATATAAGAAAATTAATTCTGTCTCGCTGTATGTTTGGTTCTCTCTATACTTGTTTGTTGACAGAACAGCTGCAAAATTAATGCTGTGTTCCTATCATCTTAGTTTAAGAATCCCCTATAGCCCTTGTAATGCTTGTGCAGTCCTATGGTGTGCATGTCTGTCTTATGTTTAAGTTAATTTTGTCACACGCTTTCAAGCCATTCTATTGGGGCTGGGACTTAGTGCTGATGAGTCAGTCATTGCTGGCTTACTAGGGATATGAGAGTAGTGCTGAGTGTGTTCTAGTGGATCCAAGTGCTCTTGGAGAGAACTCCTTGGAATAGGTCAGCACGTGAGATGCCTGGAAAATGTAGCTAATAAAATTAGCCCCACCTGTAGCTGGGGGAAAGAGATTTCTGAGCAAAGCCTCTTGTGTATTCCACATAAATCAGTGAGCTAAAAAGAGCTGGCCACACCCTTTAGTTTAAATTTTTTTTGTATTTATTCAGGTGTCAGCTGTTTGTTTTTTGTTCCCCCCTTTTCCCCACCCCAAGAATTAAAGTAAGCTTATTGTTATGTTTAACCCAAACACTGAGGGCACCCAAAATTACCAGTTGGTACTTTTGAAATATGTATGCACCTGGCCAAGATTTTTCCAAAAGAATCAGGTAATTTTGGGTACCACAACTTCTGTAGGCCGAACTTTGAGGTACCTTGAAGGATCCTGATTTTCAGAATTTGCTGATCACCTGTCCTCTGGAATTGGGCCTCTTGAAGATGTCTGCAGATGGACACCTGAAAACTTGAAGCACCCAAAAACCACTAATCATTTCTGAAAATATTGGCTATATATCTTGAGTAAAACTTCTGTTTAAAAAAATGCATTCAGTTGCATCTTTCTTGTTCTGTTTAGATCTATATTATTGTTTGTTTGCCTTTATTTTATTGTTTGTATAAAGGCATAAGTTTGAGTGACTTGCAACTCCCATTTAAACGATCCTCCCAATGGCCCCTCATTTTCTACATGTATCTCTTGCACTTGTGGACCTGTAGAGAGTACAATACTTAGTCTTGTACAATTTTATAAGAGTTTGTGGCACTTACAGCTCTATTCAGGGCCGGCTCCAGTGTTTTTGCCGCCCCAAGTGCCCCCCACCCCACCCAAAAAAGCCACGATCGGCAGCAATTCGGCGGCAGCTCTACCGCCGCCACTTCATTCTTTGGCGGAAATTCGGCAGCAGGTCCTTCCCTCCGAGAGGGACTGACGGACCCGCTGCCAAAGAGCCGGACGTGCCGCCCCTTTCGGTTGGCCGCCCCAAGCACTTGCTTGCTGCACTGGTGCCTGGAGCCGGCCCTGGCTCTATTGAATTCATCTGACTGTACATGAACTTCTGCTATTGGGGAAGAAGTGTGAATTAAGGGAAGCAGCATGGCCCATAGGGGACTTGACTGGGAGCCAAGAAACTTGGGAGCTATGCTAGTTCTGCCACTGACCTTTTGTGTGAATTTGGATAAGTCACTCAACTCTCTGCCTTCATTTCTGCTCCCACCGTTGATCTGTCTCATCTATGTAAACTCTTCAGGTGGGACAGGAACCGCCTCTTATTATACATTGGGGCCATAATCCAGTCGGGCTGTTCACACTGGCCAGGTGAAGAATGCAAACAATGTTGCACCCTTTCAAAGGCTGGAGGAGCAGCACCTCTTGTGTGTTGTTTCCCAGAAGCTTTGAAAAAAAATTGCCAGACAGATTTCCTTCCTTGGAATTATACAGTAGCATGATTCCTCCCTGCACAGTGGTCCCCAAACTGTGGGGTCTGACCCCCATGAGGGCATGGAGGAATGTTTTGGGAGGGTGCAGTGGGTCCCGGGCCAGCCACCACTGGGGTCAGGGAGGGAGCGCCACCCAAGCCCATTCTGCCTCCAGCCGCAGCCCCACTCTCCAGCTGCGGCCTCAGCCTTGGCCCCGGCTCCTAGCCCAGCTGCTGGCCCTAACCATGGCCTGGCTGTGGCTCTGCTCCCAGCCCTGCCCCCTGGCCTTAGGCCCACCCCCAGCTCCAGCCCCGGCCTTGGCTCCCTTACCCCGGCCATGCCCCCTCTCCTGGCCCTGGTTCCTGACAGTGACACTTGGGGAGGGGGGTGCAGAGAGGAGTAAGGGGTGGCGCAATGTGAAAAGTTTGGGGACCACTGACCTATAAAGAGGCTAGCACAACTGCTGACTCTAGGAAGAAACAGTAGCACTGATCCCTTGTGGTTGACCCCTCCACAGGAATGAATGGGTGGGGGACCCTTCCACCTCCTCCCGTTTGTACACAGATACAGAGCCTGCCACATTCTGACTTCAGGTAGGTCTTTCCAAAATCATAGGCTGGGCATTCATAAATCAGCCACAAGGGGGCAGTACTTGCCTTTCCCCTGGAGAGTCCAAGTAGACAATCTAATATTTAAAGCATTGGATTAGCGACTTGGAGTTTGTGTTCTAGGTTCCCCTTCTCTAAAACAATATATACATTTTGTTACACTAGACCAGACAGCATTATGTTTAACCTGGAAAGTAGAGAATGTTCTATACCCTTTATAGCATTTGACATTCAGGATCATTAGGACAGAAATGCAGTAATTTAAGTGAAGAGTTAAGAGAAACCTTTTGTGGCAGTTCAAGCATTTTTGATTTTCTGTAAACCTTTTTTTCTCTAGAAGGTTCAGTTAGCTTGAATTTGGCTGGCCAAATACAACATAATCTGAATTCTTTTTGTTTAATTGATCCTTGTCAGTTGGGCTTCAGACATGGGCACGGGATAAGAGACTACACTGACCTCCTTGATTGATAATCCACTGCTGGGAATGGATAAGGTTCAGGTGTTCATTCCAGTTCTGTGTTATCCGTTAGAACCGTTTTGATATGAATGCCCATCAGGAGTCGTTGATTCATTTGCAGAGCCCAGTTGTGCTTTACCTTCCTTCTAGTCAGAAATTACTCTGAGTGGTTATTCTTTATTCACTTATCTTATGGTAGTGCTGAAATGCCTCCATCAGCATTGGGGCCCTGTCGTGCTGTGCACTGATCTATATAAATAGAGGTAGACATGGTCCGTGTTGCAGAGGGCTTACCGTACAGGTAGGGTGACTGCTCCAGCATCTGTTGTGGATGTTGCAGGTGTGTATATATATATATTGGCGCTCCAGAGCTGCAGGCTTTCAATGAACAGTGAGTCAACCACAATAGGGAAACTTTCAAAAATGAGCATATGTGGCTCAGGCAAGTTATGGTGTCTCCCTGAAATGTTGACTTAAATGCTCTTTTTATGGTGATCTGCAGAGTTTCATCTTTTCATGCAAACTACTTAACATGTTGTATAAAGCCAGACTGAAAGCTATTTGGAGTTGTGCTACCCTGAGTACACCTATTCTGTTGCGCTCTCTATCTCTTTTTATATTCAACCTAGATAATGTGGTCTCTTTGCATTCGAGCCAGCCAATAGGAAAGCTATCTTACATGAAAGTTCAGTACACAAGATGGGGGGTAATGGTAAACATATGGAGAAACTGACCAGGAAGTGACTGCTCGCTCAAGTTCTAATGACTGAGTAGCCTCAGGGTCTTATTCAGGCCATACTCTTTAGGATTCCCAGGTGAAAGCAGTGGCCCAAAATGCCTTTAATCATTTGCTGGTTGCTGTGGACTTTGCTCTCCAGTATGACTCTCTGTCACATTTAGGCTAGACTGGGATGCATTGTACTGGTGGGTTTTCCCTTGGCCTCAGCTTGCAAAGAATTAGAATTGAGCGAAAACCAGAATTTCCATCTTGGGGGAAATTCTGATATTTTGACATTTGTTTTCAATGTGCGATGAAAAGTCAAAATTTTGACATATTTCATAGAACAAAAAGTTTAAGAAAAAAAATCATTTTGGAAATGTCAAAACAAAACGTTTTGATGTTCCTGAATCAAAATATTTCACTTGGGTTTGTTGCGAAAAATCAAAATGTGTTTTTCCTAGTCAGTTCAGAATTAAACTGTATCTGCCTAAAATGCCATGGTGCCTCACTGGAGTTTTAGTTCAGGAGCTGCATTCCCCTAATCTTTCCTAAGGGCCAGGCTCTGTGGCTGGACTATATCTCCCAGGGTCCACTGTGATCTTGTGACTCTCCTGTTTCCATATGGCTCTGTCAGAAATATTTCAGGGTGAAGCCTAACTGCAACAAAACATTTAATTTTGATGTTCCTCATGGAAAACCGAAAAATTATGGCACAATTTGAAATTTCACCAGGGAAAATTTCAATTTTATGGAAGCTACATGTTCCATTTAAAAAAAATAAAACAAAACATTTTGACAGAAATTTCCCAGTCAACTCTACAAAGAACATGGTTGCCCACCTATGAAGTGGGGCAGCCTGATAATGTAAGAATGTAACACCCATTCTCCCCAGTGTGTACTACCTTCCTGTTTATTTCTGGTACAATTTAAGGTATTTATATGTAAAACCCTATGTCTTGAGAACCTGCTCTATCTACAATGCTTCTCCTTCTACCATGTGGCAATTACAGTTGTCTGGAATGTTCTTGTTGCCTCTTTCAGGGTTAAACTCCAAGCCAGATGGTAACACATTCTAAGGGGGGGGATATGACGAGGTCTCTAAAATTATGACTAATATGAGGAGTAAATAACACTTCCTTATTTACTTTCTCCACAACACAAGAACTAGGGGTCACCAAATTAAATTAATAGGCAGCTAGTTTAAAACAAACAAAAGGAAGTATTTTTTCACACAACGCACAGTCAACCTTGCCAGAGGATGTTGTGAAGGCCAAGACTATAACAAGGTTCAAAAAAGAACTAGATAAATTCATGGAGAATAGGTCCATCAATGGCTATTAGCCAGGATGGGCAGGGATGGTGTCCTTAGCCTCTGTTTGCCAGAAGCTGGGAATGAGCGACAAGGGATGGATCACTTGATTACCTGTTCTGTTCATTCCCTCTCGGGCACCTGGCATTGGCCACTGTCAGAAGACAGGCTACTGGGATAGATGGACCTTTGGTATGACCCAGTATGGCCTTATGTTCTTATGTGCCCATCTCTGAAACACAGTCCTGCTTGAGCCTCACCAAAGCCCAAGTTGAGCAGCTTTCTGGGTACAATACATAAAAATATGAGTGGTCATACTGGGTCAGACCAGTAGTCCATCTAGCCCAGTGTCCTGTGTTCCATCAGTGACCACTGTCGGATGCTTCAGAGGGAATGAACAGAACAGGGCAATTATCGCGTGATCCATCCTCTGTCATTCAGTCCCACCTTCTGGCAGTCAGAGGCTTAGGGACACCCAGAGCATGGGGTGGCATCCCTGCCCATCCTGGCTAATAGCCATTGATGGACCTTTGCCCACAGCAGTAGATTATAAGTATCTCTTACACATTAGCAAACTGGTTGACAGTATACCCACAATTTGGAAATATAATGCATGCATAAAATGTGTTCACAAGATTCTCATGTTCACACTTTAGCTCTTACAAGAAAACCCCAAAAAGAGGAGACCAAGGGAATCCAGCAGTATACATTAACCTACCTGAACAATCCATTTATCTGTGGACTGTGTTGTTGTCATGTACTGGACAAAAGCTGTGAGGTTATTGCAGTTTACATTGACCTTTCTGGGAAGCTTGTCTTATCTATTGTAAACATAATCAGCCCTGGAAAACAAGCTGTGACTCTAATGCCAAGTGATGGCAAGCTAACACAAAAATCTTCTGGTGAGACAACATATAGTTCTAAGCTAGATGTTATCATCGTGACACAATTCTTCTATTTTGCTACATTATAAGGTGAGTGTGTACTGATGCTTATATTTAAGTTGTCCATACATTTCCACCCTAAAGGGTGTGGGGCTTTTTGGTTGTGACTTTCACAGAGTTTCTGTGACTGAAATTTGGCATACTTGCTCCCTATCGGAAACGTCTGAAAATTTAACTGAAAACAGTGGAGTTACTGTCAATCACAGAGAGAGTGGGAGGATGGGGGACGGGGAGAAGAAACCTGCAGACTTTCTGCCAGCAAAAAAAAATGCTTTGACTTTTTTCATAGCTCTTGCATCACAGCAGGAAGAGATGGAAAATTGAAATTTGGCACAGAAAGATTCTCCTCATCATGGCTGCATCTATCAGTGGTTTAGTGAAAATTAGGTTATTAGAGTTTAAAAGCTAATTCACACATGGACATTAATTTTAGTTTGCAATAAAAATAACATCCTGCCAGCATTCCATCGGCACTGCACATGCAAATGGGTAAACTGAGTGGAAATTTTCATTGAATAGACTTTTTTCCCCCAGTACACCGTTTAGATTTCTGCATTCATACATAAGGAAATCGATCAGAATTAGCTAACATCTAACTCTGCTTACCCAGAAAATGCATTTGTGCAAGCAAACAGCATTTGCATTTCACTTGCCAATTCCATGTAGACATTCTGGTTTTGGTGAGTGCAAATGGTTTTGCATCAATACTACTGATGCATACATATAGTCTGTTTTGGAAAGTGTGGCCTTATCTGACTCAGTCTACATAGCATTTGTGTAACTAGTCCATTTCTCAGGAAATTTTTGCTTTTTAAAAATATATTGCAGCCTTAAAATAAAATAGGAAAGACTTAATTTTGCTTAGTAGAAACATACATACAAGGGGATACTGATATCCAAGGATTATGTTTTTGGTTACTTATTATAAAGGAGACCTGCATAGGATATGATTGATTAGTAACTGTCTCTTTCATGAATTCAGATAAAACTCCAAGGACATAGCCAGATTCTCACCTGGCGTTCCTGGGAAGTGCTTGCAGGAATGGTAGCTCCACCTGCCTTTGAAATAGGGCACCTTGCACCTCACTCCATTGCTCTATATTTGGTGCTCTTGGATTGGGTTCATGGTAAATGGCACTTCTGTGATTCAGAGGTTTTATGGGAAACATGGGTAGACACTGGAAACTACTCAATTCTCTTTCTCCAAGAGTTTTCTTTGGCATAAAAGATTTTGTGCCAACAGTATATAANTCATAAATATTTCTGTGTTCTGGTTTGACTCAATTGCTTGTTCAGTTGTGGCTCATTTGATAGCTGTCTAATCTCCTGGAGAGTGCCCTATGCACAGATATGAACTTGTTGACTTAATAGGCCAGATTTTTAAAAGGGGACTCTAATTTTGTACCTGCAATCAGTTGTGGGCACAAATAATTGTGGGCATAAATGATACAGTAATTTCTAGATAGCTAACTACCTGATAAGTGAATTCATTTAAATCCATAATATTACATTCAACCTCACAGTTGATTTTGGACACAAAACTAGAGGCCAAGCTGAAGGCACTTAACAGTTTGACCCAATATGATTTTTCCTTCTCCATCTCTTACGTTTGCATGTGTATTAGAAGTTTTTATCTATGATTAATTGAATATCCTTGGCAGTTCTTGCTAAACTCAATAGCATGTAGGGTTGTCAAGCAATTAAAAAAAATAAATCGTGCAATTAATCGCACTGTTAATAATAGAATACCATTTATTTAAATAGTTTTGGATGTTTTCTACATTTTCAAATATATTGATTTCAATTACAAAACAGAACACAGAGTACTGTACTCACTATTTATTTTTGATTACAAATATTTGTACTGTAAAAAAAGAAATAGTATTTTTCAGTTTACCTCATACAAGTTCTGTAGTGCAATCTCTTTATCTCTTTATCATGAAAGGTGAACTTACAAATGTAGAATTATGTACAAAAAAAACCTGCATTCTAAAATAAAACAATGCAAAACTTTAGAGCCTACAAGTCCACTCAGTCCTACTTCTTCAGCTAGTCACTCAGAAATACAAGTTTGTTTACATTTGCAGGAGATAATGCTGCCTGCTTCTTGTTTACAGTGTCCCCTGAAAGTGAGAACAGGCATTCGCATGGCACTGTTGTAGCTGGAGTCACAAGATATTTATGTGCCAGATGCGCCAAAGCTTCATATGTCACTTCATTTTCAACCACTATTCCAGAGGACATGTGTCCATGCTGATGATGGGTTCTGCTTGATAACGATCCAAAGCAGTGCAGACCAATACTTTCATCATCTGAGTCAGGTGCCACCAGCAGAAGGTTGATTTTCTTTTTTGGTGGTTTGGGTTCTGTAGTTTCTATATTGGAGTGTTGCTCTCTTAAGACTTCTGAAAGCATGCTCCTCACCTCATCCCTCTCAGATTTTGGCAGGCACTTCCGATTCTTAAACCTTGGGTGGAGTGCGGTAGCTATGTTTAGAAATCTCACATTGGTGCCTTCTTTGTGTTTTGTCAAATCTGCAGGAAAATGTTCTTAAAACGAATGTGTCCTGGATCATCATCCAAGACTGCTATAACATGAAAAATATGGCAGTATGCGGGTAAAACAGAGTTGCAGACATACTATTTTCCCCCAAGGAGGTCAGTCAAAATGTAATTAACACATTATTTTTTTAACGAGCATCATCAGCATGGAAGCATGTTCTCTGGAATGGTGGCCAAAGCATGAAGGGGCATACGAATGTCTGCACATTTACGTTCCAGATATGCTAATACCGGCTACAAAGGTGCCATGCGAATGCCTGTTCTCCTTTAAGGTGACATTGTAAACAAGAAGCAGGCAGCATCATCTCCTGCAAATGTAAATAAATTTGATTGTTTTAGGGATTGGCTGAACAACCAAAAAAATCTACATTTGTAAGCTGCACTTTCACTATAAAGAGATTGCACTATGGTACTTGTATGAGGTGAATTGAAAAATACTATTTTCTTTTGTTTATCATTTTGACAGTGCAAGTATTTGTAATAAAAATAATATAAAGTGAGCATTGTGCACTTTGTATTCTGTGTTGTAATTGAAATCAATATATTTCAAAATGTAGAAAAACATCCACAAATATTAAATAAATTTCAATTGGTCTTCTATTGTTTAGTAGTGTGATTAAAACGGCGATTAATTGCAATTAATTTTTTTAATCGTAATTAAAATTTTTGAGTTAATCGCATGAGTTAACTGCGATTAATCGACAGCCCTAATAACATGGGCTGGGACCTGAGTCAAAGCCCTGGTCTACACTGGGGAGGGGGGTCTGCAGACAACAGGTTGAAAAACACTTTTCTGAGGTAACCCCTTAGATATAGCTTGCAGACCTCCAGGATTCCTCAGACCACAGATTGAAAACCACTGAAATAGATAGGACTAAAGCTAGACACTACATAACTAGCACTCTGTGCCCTCTTGAGGATGTAGTGTTCTAGCAGGGCAAACATCCTTGTGTTTTCTTGAGTGCCAGGAAGATGTCCTGTTCTCTTTGCTCAAGGGGAACAGGCTTCTTACATTCTCTTCCCTTGCTCCTCAGCACCAGTGCAGGATAGGGCATAATTTTGCATGTATGTGAATTAAAAGTGCTGTTGGGGGGGAGGGGAAATACACAGGAATGAATATTGGAGGCAACTTGACCACTGTCTCTCATCGAGTTTTCCTGTGACCTTGAGTCACTACTCATTCAGAGGAGTAGAGAGTGAAATAGTCCAATATATGCCAAGCTCATCTCTATTTTGTGAACTGAAGCTGCTTTTGTCATTAAACTTGACTTTAATTATGTTGTGGACTCACTTTCTATTACAGAGTCTAGAAGAAAACAAGAATGAGTTATAATATGGATTATTAATAGTAATTATTTAGCTGGATGACAGTAGTACCTAGAAGCCCCAGTTGAGATTAATAGTTTTTTAAAGCCAGGAGGGACTATTAAAATCATCTAGTCTGACCTGCATAACACAAGCCAGAGAACGTCACTAGTAATTCCTTCATCAAACCCACAATTTCTGATTGAGGTGGATCATTTCTTTCAGAAAGATGTAGTCTTGATTTGAAGACTGCAAGTGTTGGAGAACCCACCCAATCTATAGGTACGTTTTCCAATGGTCAATATCCCTGACTAAAATATTTGTGCCTTATTTCCAGTTTGAATTTGTCTAGCTTCAACCTCTATCCATTGGATCATGTTATGCCTCTGTCTGCTGCATTAAAGAATCTCAATTATCTCAAACTCCCCACATAAGTGCTCTCACTCACCTCTTAACTTTTCCTCTGAGGACTTGGACTGAGCTTCTTAAATCTCTGGTTCCCCATCATGGCTCTTGTTATACTGGCCACTGTATACATACACAAATAGAATACCTGTCCCAAAGAGTTTATAATCTAAATAGACAAGACAGACAAATGGAGCAAGGGAAAACAGAGGCACAATAAGGTGAAATGCCCTGCATTAGGTGACAGGTCAATGACAGAGCCAGAAATAGAACCCACAGTCCCGTGGACCTCTGGTCCCGTGCACTATCCACAGGCCCAAACTGCCTCACTTGAATAAAGTTCAGGATCATGGCTTGTTAATGGTACGGGATGTAGAAGTTTATATTTCTTTGATTTGTAATTTTTGTTATGCATTTTTGATCATTAAGCAACATACACACTTTGTTTTACATTTCGATTGGAAAGATGTGAGGGTGAGAAGATTTAAAACACAAATAAAATCAGGTTGGCAGTATCCCTTTAAGGAATAGTCCACAGTGTGAAAAAGTTTGGTTGAAAACACAGTGGGCTCCACAGGGAGCAAATGTGAAAATGCTGGCCAGGTGTAAGCAGAGAGTGAAGGAGGCATGTGAGAGTTGTCTCTCTCAATGCCCCCTGTCTGCTGGCAGCAGCCCTTCCTTGTAAACAACACTTCTGGGCTTCTCTGCATGGTTCTGGGAGGCACAGCTAGCAGAGCCAGGGAATGGCAATCCATGGGTTACTGTCCAAGTCAGACTGGGTAGGACTGTGAAGGTAGAGACTGGGAGATCAATGGCAGTCTGGAAGCAGAAGTCTAGAAGGAGCTTCGAGGGTCCGCCACTCTGAATGGATGCACCAAAACTTGCAGGGTTGGAAGAGAATTTTTGTGTGCGCACATGCACACCTCAAGCTCTGTGCAACCAAAAGACTCCAAACCCTGCCTCTTAAGCACTGCAACTGACCCCTGGCCTAAGGGGATATAATGTCTTTGGGGTTTCACACTTACAAATTTTAGTAGTATTTTAAAGTGGTCTGACCTATGGAACAAGATGAGTTGGCCCCTGCTTTAATTCCTTAAGGTAAGACCGATAGCCTGGCAGAATTTGTACTCATTTCTAGAGGCATGACAGTGTCCCTTTAAGTACGACAAGGTGGTATACAGTAGAAATCCATGTCTGAGGATTTTATTTTTAACAACGAAAATAGAAGTGAAAAGAACTAGTATTTTCTGCTACACACACTGGTACTTGTGTAGAAACATCCTGGTAGTGACAAGACTGCAGTCCCTTACAAGCCTTGCAAGTATCACAGCAGAGCCCTGATAATGCCCTCCTTTATTTCAGTGTTCAGAGCAGGCTCACTCTGTAGTGCTTTCCCTATGCTTTCCTTTTCCATCTCCAATGAAATGCCTGGATTTCTCAAGGTCTTGTAACACCCCTACTTAATATGGGGCTATACTTTCATTCTGATATAAAACCCCTCCATCACAACAGGATTTGTAAGTTAGTCCCCAGCTGGTTCAGTCTCTGTGGTTAAGCATACTGTGAAGTTCCACTGTGATTTTCCTCTTTGCTTTTGCAGCATTTTAAAATAATAATAATAATAATTACATAACCAACAGAACTGCAGCGCAGAACTGTAGACAATGGAAATGGACCTTCTTTAGTTCCACCCTGTTTGGCTTAGACAGGATGAAAACTTTTATCCTAACACACACATCATGTATGTGGCATTGCAAAAAAAAGTATCTTTGCTTTAACTGAGTTTAATGGAAATTGGCAAAAGGTAAAAAGGTTCCATGATAGATGCACTCTCCCTAATTTCTATTTAGAAGTTTTTATGATTGAATTTCCTTGTTGATTTTTTTTTAACTTACTCTTACTTAAACTATTCCTTCAATGAAGAGTAATATGGCTAAGGAAAGCAACAGATTTGTGTTACATATACTGGGCCAGATCCTGATGTGGTGTAAATCAGCATAGCTTTGCTGCTTAAACAATATTTGATGCCTAGAAAACTTTTCCTTACTTTATTTTTCCACTTGATGGGATGTCATGGATGTAAATCAGGGTAGAGGTAGACCCAGCTGGCCTGGTTCATCATTGCATTGCTCCCATTTTACACCAGTGTGTCTCTGGAATAATGAAGTGATTAGTCAGGCTCAAGTATTTAACGAGGAAGAATCCAATCTTAGATCTATTGTATATCTGGCTCTCGGGTCTTCTACACAGTTAAGGATGGAGTCCCTCATTTCTAGTGTTACAGGATCGTTCCAAAGAGAGAAGGGATATTCCATTTCCCAGCTTGCAAATGTTTTGCAAAAGAGAGCCAAATGAATAATTGTAAATTCTCTAATCCAAATACGTTCATCTATTTTGCAGAGCTCTATTCTTGAACTCTTAAGAATCTAAAGGCCAACTGCAGCCCTGATTTGAATGGGTGGACTTTACTGAAATCAACCACAAAAACAGGCAAAAATACCAAGGTTGCATTTGGTCCAGAGGTTATGTATTTTTCATTTGGAGTTCATCCATTTGAGAGGACAAAACTTTTTTATAATGCTTCAGCGTAGAAGTTAACAAGATGACATCAGACCACCATAGGAGTTTTCGTTTTTGAAACACATTGATCTAGCACTTATTTTTCTTTCCAACTGTATTTTGATCTCTCTTCAAACTGTCTTGCAAATAATCCTGTCATTTATGAAGTTACTGCATACAGTGTGCCATCACTGCTTTGTTCAGCCCTCCAGGTTTTGCAGCTAGGCTCTGAGCACAAAGGCATTATCTTCAGAGGAGCTACCTGTTGCTTAAAGAAAGCTTCCTTTATGGCTGGAGTTTTGAATGTAGGCATATTTCAGGCATACCACATGCAGATTCAACAAATTATCCCAAAAAATCAGTGGGTTTTCAGTCAAGCTGAAAGGAGAGCTTTTGGTGTATGCATGCACTCATCCTTTCTCATCCTGCTTGAGGAATTATTAGAGTATGGGAAATCAGAACAAAAATGGGGATATGATGGTATCATGCTGATTTGTACTAATTAAATTATTACTAATTTAAATTTTAGTTTAATGTTTTCTATATTTTAAGTGTTACTGTATTTCTTTTGCACATTAGGAACATTAAGTCTTAATGTAAAAATTTGCACCTTATTAGCCCTCCCATACACAAGAAACAAAACTAGAGGAAAAACTACGTTATGATAAGATTAATGCAGTCTTCAACCATAAATATGGAGATTGTTAATGCTTAAATTATATTGCTGGGTGAGGTTTTATTTTTGTAATGATCACTGTGGCCAGAAGTAATTCATATATGCTACTCACTACTAAAACTCTCTAGTAGCAACATGGAAGCAGGATGATCCGTTAAGGGGTGTGATCCAGCAACTGCAGGCTCTCCTCTGGTGCTGCCTCTCAGGTTATAAGCATGCCACCCCTGCTCAGGAGGTTGTCATGCAGCACTGTGAGCTCTGTGTTTTGACCGATTCCCAGCGCCCGGTTGAATTCCTCATGGTCGGGGAAGGTAGCCAGGCAGTTCCCTGATGTACGATTCCCATCCTTCATTTTGCAATGGGTGGTCTTGAGGCACTTGACTCTCTCCCAGCATTGATTGCTGGTCTGGTGGATCCCCAACACCGCCAGCTTCTTTGGTATGCTTTCATAAACGTGCTTGTTGTGTTCTTGCCAGAATCATGGCTCCCCTCTCTCCATGTTCACCAAAATCTTGGCATGTTCTTCTGGCCAGCTAGCAGTGCAATGGGTAAGGAAACATCTTCTTTGTCTGTTTTTGAACAAGGTAGACTTAACTGTGCTTACAGTGGTGCCATCTGTGTGGAAAGGCAGGATTAAACACTGAGCATCTGTATTTGAATCCGGATGTTGCTTCTGGTTCCTGGGAGTTGAGCGGAAAGTTTGGGGAGAGAAGGGCCGGGACATACAGGCCCAGGGGGTTGTGGGATAGCTCTGACAGACTCTCCGAACAGGAGCCTGGCAACACAGGCCTTCTGCTACATCCTAACTGCAAAGTGAGTGAGCTTGGATACATGCTACAGCGGGATGCAGGCTTAGACCGATATCCCTGGGTGAGCCAGCAGGCCCGTGTTCTGGAACATGTCAGAAGGCTTTGTGTGTGGACAGTTGGGGGGTGGGGGCTGGACTTAAACCTGAGTCAGTTCCTGGGTTTGCGATGCAGTGTAGACATTTTCTAAATCTTCCAGGGGGGTGTCATGGCTAAAGAATCCCTTACTTCCTGAGCTTAGACTAGTGGTTTTCAATATTTTTTTATTCATTTGTAGACCCCTACAAAATTTCGAATGGAGGTGCGGACCCCTTTGGAAATCTTAAACGTAGTGTACAGACCCCCAAGGGTTCATGGACCACAGATTGAATACCACTGTTCTATGGTAATGACACCTTTCTGTGGCCCCCTTAGACATAGTCTGTGGACCCCCAGGGGTCTGTGGACTACAAGTTGAAAACCACTGGCTTAGATATTTTCTTTGTTAGCCAGTTTTGATCTTCCTGTCTCAGGCCAACTCGTCTCTTTGAAAAGTTGTTGCACAGCTGGGATGATCATTAAGCAGTTGCTTGGTTTGACTGCGAGGCTAAAAGTACCTCAAAATTTTTACCAAAAAACCCATCCATTTCTTGAACAAAGTTTTTGTAAATGTCCGGAGTGGTTGTACAAAATAGAGGTGAAGTGTGGTCCGTGCAGAGAATAAAAATAGGTTGTCTTGCAAGATCCCAAGGACACTTCACTTTATTTCTCTATAATAAATGGCATTACATGATTTGAGGTGATAGCTTTAACCATTACTAGAAATACAGTCTGATATACATTGTATACATTTTTTCTTTATCATCATTTAGGATGGTTGTTTAAGCCCAGTAACTATGACTTATTAACCTGGGATGGGAGAACTTTTGTGGCTACGTCTTTACTGCACAAGAGATATGCTTTTATTGCTGAATAACTAACATGCATTAGCTATTTCACTGTAAAAGCCTAGTGGAGACAAGGCATTATAGGTTTTACAACAAGGCAGCTAGCTAAGGCCAATGCTATACCCCGACCTGGGGCTGACATCTCTTATTTAATATCATGATTAAAACTCCATTGCCCTGTCTGCGCTCGTATTTTATAGCAGCATAGTTAACACATGGTAGTTATCCTGGAGTAAAAACGCACCTTTTTGGCAGTGAAGACAAAGCTTAATATACCGTGCTTAGCTCTAGGGCAGAAAAATGGAAGTGTCTTGCATATTTCATAAGCTTCTCCTGTAGCTGATTTACAAGTGTTGCTGAGAGGCTCCAAAGTAAGCCCTACCAGTCCTTTGTTTCAAGGATGGCAGCAATGATATAGGGCTTGTCTTCATTGCCTGTCTGGCCCGTTGGGGGTTATAGCCCCCAGCTTGAGTTATCACAGTGTGTCAGCTGCAACCACTCTGTGCTGCGAATACAGTCGCTCCGTGCAGTTCGAGTGTTATTTTGCAGTTTGGCCACGTTCTCACACGAGTTAGGCTGACTGAAGAGGAGATAACTCTGTAGTGAAGACACAGATTGTGCATGATCAAGGGCTAGGAGGATTTGAAGTATGATGCTGGAAGGAGTGACAATGCAAATATCAGAGTCACTTACAGGTTTATACTGTATAGTGTCAGTGTCAATCTCTCTCAGAAGTTGTGCATGATACCATGCTTTGCCAACATCCTACTACTTAAGAGTCCGGCTAAGGAGTTTTACCGAACAATGCAAGAATCTATGACCTCAGAGTGATTGGTATACCTGAAAACCAATAGACTGGGGAATAAGAATACGGTGTGCTTTTTTGGAAAATTGAACACAGCCGAACCACCTCGGAACTTGTCTTCCTGCAAGTGCATCTGGGTTACCTCTTACTCTACCCAAAGTGATTTTATATGTAGGACGTAATCTGTAATCCATTGTAGATATAAAAAGATAAATTCTTCATAATTGGGCTTCTGTGACCATCTAGATTGCATCTTAAGGGCTCAATGATCTTTCTAGCTTTACTCGGGCAAAATTCATCTAGAAGGTTCTGGCCCAAGTTCTGTGGGAAACGCTTTAATATTCTAAGTCCCTAGAGGAAGCCTTTATTCTTTGAGCCTTTATTTATATGCTTTCTAGAGAACCTGAGAATGACCGTCTCCTGTAAAACCTGATGAGTGGGAATGTTTTACTGCAGTTGGGCTGAAATGGGACAGAACTAATCTCTTGCAGCATTTTAAAAAATTGAACATTATTTTGTCTGGGTCCACAGCTGGTCTGCTTTTTCTTCAGTAAGCTGCACTGGCTGGGTCACTACAAGAAGTAATCTCCCATCAACTGTTGAGTATGGGCCATCCACCCTGATGCAATTGGCATTGTTAGCACTACAAAAAGTAATTTTTACTCTGACATTCACACCTTCTTGTCAACTGTTGGGAATGGGACACATCCACCATGATTGAATCATTGAACCCCCACCCCCCCACACACACACACACTTGGTAAGGCAACTCCTCTTTTCTTGTGCTATATATTTATGCCTGCCCACTGTAATTTTCACTCCATACATCTGAAGAAGTGGGTCATAGCCCACGAAAGCTTATGCTCTAATAAATTTGTTAGTCTTTAAGGTGCCATAAGACTCCTCGTTGTTTTTGCTGAAACAGACTAACACGGCTACCCCTCTAAAACTCGTCACCTTTCATGTATAGTTAAAGAGGTGCAATTTTTGTGTGTAGACAAGGCTTTAGTTTCAGTATTAGGACTTGTCTACATGGGGAAATTAGCAGAGCTATACTGGCATAATTATACCTCTGTAGACATGCTTGTATAATTCCCTGTTTGAACACTCTGTTTTGTGATAATGAATGGGTGAATGAATAATGAAAGTCACTTTTATTCCAAAATAGTGTCCGGATAGGGAGATATAGCAGTATGGCTTTAGTGATAAAATTATACCGCTATAGTCCTGCCAGTCAATTTTCCTGTAGGCAAAACAGTAAGTTATATTTTTGGCCTGATAACTGCCACTTTCTTTTCATTCGCTTGTGATCTTTCTTCACTGTGAGTAATATCTATACAATTATATTTGAACTGGCTTTCTAGTTTTTTAGTTAACATTTTTCTCCCACTTTGTACTGCTTAACATGTTGAAAGGAAGATGCCCTCTTAGGGTGAAAATACATGACTATTTATACTTAGGGTTGCCAGGCATCTAATTTTCGACCAGTCAAATGCCCAGTCGAAAAGGGACCTTGCCAACTCCGGTCAGCACAGTTCCAAAGCACATCTTAGTCTCTTTAGCGTGTGTGTGTTTGTGTGTGTGTGTGTAGTGTGTATGTGGTTTTTATCTCCCTGATTACTATTATTAAATGCTTTGGGCCAAATTCTGCCCTCAAATTCACATGCAGTGTTCTTTGTGCAGTTATGTTTAAAAAAAAAAAAAAAATTCTACATTTCTAAGTTGCACTTTCACAATAAAGAGATTACACTACAGTATTTGCAGGAGGTGAATTGAAAAATACTATTTATTTTTTCTTTTTTACAGTGCAAATATTTATAATCATAATATAAAGTGAGCATGGTATCCTTTTTTGTGTTGTAATTGAAATCAGTATATTTGAAAAAATCCAAAAATATTTATAATAAATTTAAATTGGTATTGTATTAAAGTGATTAAAACTACGATTAATTGCAGTTATTTTTAATGTAGTTAATTTGTTTTGTATTAATCACTTGAATTAACTGCAATTAATTGGCAGCCCTAAAAATTTCCACAGTAGTTCTTTTGATGATATTTTATAGACTGCCTCAAATGACAGCACCATAACGAATAAGGATCTCCTTGAAAAAATAAATAAATTAATGAAAATCCAGACCAGAACAAAACAATGCTGAGGGCCAGATCCTGCAAAGCTTATACTCACAAGTCGGCCTTACCTCTGTGAATAGTTACACTGATGATATTAAGATTACTCTGGTGAGTAGCAGTTACTCTTGCAAGTTAGGGTTGCAGAGTCAGGCCCCAAAATCTGTGAAACCAAATTAATAGAAACAACTAATCTCTCTAAAATAGAGAAGTAAATGATAAATACAACTGTCCATAATTTCCATTCCAAGTTTGTCTTATTTCCTAGAACTCGCAATGTTGCAATCTCGGCCTGAAGCTGAATCACTCTGCTACTGAGGGAACTTTCAGCTGGAATTAGAATGTGACTTCCTGTTTTTGGACTGGGTTAGTGGAATGTACTTTTGTGATTTGTAATATGATCATTGAGTTGTCAGAAGTAATTAGACAAAAGGATATCAATAGTCACTGGAAAAAAACACTTCTACTGTAGAACTGTCACAGAAATAGTTTAACCTTGAACCTTATTGCAAAGTACAAGTGATTTTGGTCACTAAAGTGTATGGAACTAAGTCTTTTTGTAATTGACTAGTAGTAATTTACATTATGTGACTTGGATTAAGCTACAGCAAAAATAACTCATAATAATGTAAATTAAGGTACTTTGAAATGATTTTACTGGTCATCATTAGGATCATGGATATAGCTGTACATAATGATTTCCCTCAAAGTTTCAAGAAATTGGTATTGACTTGCCATCTGCCTTCTCCACATGTAACAGAACTTTTGGCTAATATGTCATGGCTGAATGTGCAGATTCAAAGGAAGAGAAGAATTAGCTAAGTGGAGAACTTTTAGTTAATTTTTAAAGCTGTTTATTCATGAGTAAACTGGCTCAGTTGTGGAAATTCCTCTTCTTTTGAATCTGCACACACTATAATACTTAGCTTTTAATATAGTACAGTACACTCTTACAATCATATCTCTGTGTGGGGTATATATCACTATTAGAAAGTATTCATCTGCTCTTATGTGGTAAAATTCTCTCTCTCTATCTGGGTGATATAACCATTTACATAAAATCTAATCTGTCCACGTCACCAAGTTGAAGGGGAAACAGAAGAGGTTTCACTGAATTAACTATTAGGAAAGCCGCCTTGGTATTTATGCAAGAGAGTTTCTTCAATATTACTCAAGTAAATGCATTCCTAGTTATATTATGCTCTTTTAAGGGACCAAGTGAAAAGCATTTAAGAGAGCAAGGAACTAAAGCAACGTTGGTAGTGGGATATGATATAATTATTATAGCTGCTCAATGAAACTAGCCCTGGTGGGTCCTAATAACCCTACAGACACTTGGCTAAAGTGAAGGGGTATTTTACTAGGGCTGGCAGAAAAAGAAAGGTTGCACATACCCTGTATGGTGGTTTAAATGGTTCCACTTCTTGGAGTGATAATCCCTATATGAATTCCAACCAAGGGTGCACATGCACGTCATATGTCAGAGCCGGAACAGCTTTGAGGAAATAGTGTCCATTGACCCGCAAGTGCATTGTGTTGTCTGTGTGGTCTTATAAGAGGCTGTGCAGGTTGACGCCACTCCAGTTCCCTCTTACCACATCATGCTCGCTGGCAACCAGTGTCTTATTCCAACAAGACTCCTGGCTCCAGTCGTCTGGGTTCCCTAAAGAGGTCCAGAACACTCTTGAGGACCTCACCTTTGATAACCAGAACCTTGTTAGTGACAAGTTGGATGAATCCCTACATTCCCTCAAGGATTCTTGTGCTACTCCATGATCACTTGGCATTTGCACCCCAGCTCTGACCCAGGCGTAGCAGCGGTCATCCTTTCACCCGTGTTCCCTATCCATCTCCTCCAACTCTCTGCTCATCCCCCAATCTGTCTCCGCACCCACCCAGATCTCCTCACACAGGTGCAGGGATGATTCCAACACGCCAACCCGAGCCCACTCCCCCTGACAACTTGGTATTTGGATGGCGCTCGCACATAGGCAGGGTGTACTCCACCTCGGTACACAACATCCTCATGCAGCAGCAAGCCCTCCACCAGAGCCTATCATCAGGCAAAATGAAAGCACTTCACCAGCTGGGCACACCGCCACCATTACCGACTGGATTCCATATCCATTCCTATCCTCCTGGACTACCTTCTCCAACTCCCCCACTCCTCCACAGAGGTCCACCTGACAGTGCTCAGTGACTTCCTCTCCTCTCCTTCCATCTTCACTCATCCAACCACCATTCGTTTCCTCAAAGGTTTGCTCAGTGCCTTTCCACCAGTGCTAAAACTTACCCCCTCTTGGGACTTGAATATTGCTCTCTCTGCCCTCACAAAATCGCCCTTTGAACCCTTTGCAACCTGCTCTCTTGCCTATGTCTTCATGAAGTTGATCTTCTTGGTGGCCATTACCTCGGTGAGACACATTAGCAAATTGGCAGCCATGATGGCTGACCCCCTCTACACCGTCTTCCAGAAAGACAGTCTCCTTGCGCCTACACCCCAAATTCATCCCCAAGGTGGTCTTTGTGGTGTTCCTCAACCAAAGCATCCACCTTCCCATCTTCTACCCCAAACCTCATGCGTCCTACAGGGCCAGAATTTTACTCTTGCCGTGTGCCGGTCACTAACCTTTTTTACCTCCAATGCACCCATGCCTTCTGCGCTTCGCCCAGGGTCTTTGTCGCTGTTGCCAAACATTGCAAGGACCAGGCCTTGGCCTCACAGCACATCTCTAAATGGCTCTCCCATTTGCATTTCCAAATGCTACACACTCTTTCACATACCCTCACCCCCTGGAGTCATGGCTCACTCCACGTGGCGTGTGCTGCTATGTCAGCCTGCCTCGTAGATGTACCCTGGCAGGACGTTGACAGAGCACCACATTGCCTGCCTGGCCCACACCTTTACCGCTCACTATGCCATCACCCCAGCAGCAGCAGCAGATGCAGCCATTGGCTGCGCTGTCTTACAGACTGTAAGTTCTCGCAAGTCCTTGCACCCACCTCCACGCTGACCACTGCTCACTAATCACTCAAAGAGGAGGAGGTTACTTATCTGTAACTGGAGTTTCTTAGAGGTGTGTGTATGTGTGTGTGTCTCAGTGGTTTTGAGCATTGGCCTGCTAAACCCAGGGTTGTGAGTTCAATCCTTGAGGGGGCCATTTAGGGATCTGAGGCAAAAATCTGTCTGGGGATTGGTCTTGCTTTGAGCAGGGGGTTGGACTAGATGACCTTCTGAGGTCCCTTCCAACCCTGATATTCTATGATTCTTATTTGGATTCCAATTCTCGCCCTCCATCCCCTCTGCTACAATATTGCCTAGTGGTAAAAGGGAGACTGGGGCGTTGTCGTCCCGCACAGGCCTCTTACAGCATCGGATATGACCACACAAGTGCGAATCAACAGACGCTACTACTACAAAACTGCTCTGGCGCATTGCACGCATGCACACGCCCTAGTTGTAATCCAAATAGGGACCACACATGTCGAAGAACCTCCAGTTACGAGTAAGTAACCACCTCTTCTTGGTTGGGCCCCTGGGAGCAGTCCAATGGAGGTTTAGGACTCTTTAGGCCTAGTGCCTGGAGTGCCCTCTCCAGTCCAGTCTCTATTTAAAGTAAATAGGAGCTTGCAAGTCTCCAGGCCAGGACAAGGTAGTGATGTCTCTCTCATTGGGGCCACTCTGCATTGGCTCCCTGCCCAGTTGCTGCTGCTGTCCCTTAAGTCCCCGACAGACCTGCACTCAGCTGAAATGTCTGGCATCTCACCCTGTTCCACACACAGCTCTGTATACAGTTCCTGAGGGTTCTCTCTGCCTCAAACTTCTCTGCAGCTCCTGGCTAGTCATGCTGCTACTGCTTTCCAAAAGTGCCTGGTCACTTACTGGTTCAGGATCTTTCCATGAAGTTTCTGTCCTCTCCTCTTGGCCAGGAGGAAGGGGATGTGTAGTGGGAAGTGGGTTGATGAGACTGTCTCCTGCTTAGCAAATACATCATGCTGGCTTCAGACATGTCCCAATCAATTTTGTTTCCTGAAATTCTTAAAGCTTTCCACAAAGCTAAGGAGACTATTTGGAGAGCTTTGAGAATGTGGAGAGCTTTTCTGAGAATATGGAGAGCAAATGTGGAATTTGGAGAGCTTTTTTAAGTATGCAATAACATGCATAAACAGAGAATAAGGTAATCCTTGCCCTAAGTCATATCTGTTATGTTACGTAATGCTTTGCTTGCTGTGGAAAGGAGTTCTGAAGACACAGGGCCGGCTCCAGGCACCAGCTGAACAAGCAGGTGCTTGGGGCGGCCACTCGGGAGAGCGGCGGCACGTCCAGCTATTCGGCGGCAATTCGGCGGAGGGGCCCTCACTCCCGCTCGGAGCGAAGGACCTCCCGCCGAATTGCCGCCGCAGATCGCAATCGCGGCTTTTTTTTTTTTTTTTTTTTTTTTTGCTGCCTGGGGCAGCAAAAACCCTGGAGCCGGCGCTGTGAAGACAAGATAAACAAAAGCAGGAAAAGGGATGCCCCCGACATGGTTTAGCGCAGAAAAATATTCTCAATATTAAGATCATTAATTAATTATTGATACTGTATAGCAGGGGTCCCCAACGCGGTGCCCGCCGGGGGGTGTAAGTGCGCCCGCGTAGTCCTCGGGGTTTTTGTTTTTTGCTCCGCCGGCAGCGCTCAGTTTTTTGGGGGTTTTTTGGCGCCCGCCAGAAGAAAAAGATTGGGGACCACTGCCTTACAGGGTGGGCTGGGGCTGGCTCTGAGTCCCTCAGCCACGCCCCTTCCGGGGGCCAGAGCTGGCCCCAGCATACCGGTAAGTCACTGGACTTACTTTCACCCCTGGTGAGGACTGTACCCTGCAATAAGCCTTGGCACCCATACGGAGCCTCAGTGACTTCCGTGGGGTTCGAAATGGGTGTAAAGGGTCAGCCTGTGTGGTTTTTATTGCAGGAGTGGAATGCAAGTAGGTCGGTCACAGCCTCACAAGGCAGATGTCAAGGCAGTTATAATGTGCAGAGCTGACAACCATTAATAAAGTGCAATGGCAACCTGTACTGTCACTAACTTGCCAACATCATGGATATAATTTCACAAGGATGACCTGTTTTTAAAAATGTAATCAATGTTTGAGACCATTTTTCTTTGCAATCACGTATAAATGTCTTTGTTTTCCACCAATTAAAAAAATATATTTCTGTTAAAACTTTCCATTTTGTCTTCAGACAAGACAAGCAAAATAGATGATAGTGAGAAAAATACATATGAATAAAATATACAATTCTAGTAAATGGAATATTTAATTGGAATTACATTTGTAAACTGGCCTTAACATGTTAGCATCGGATTTTTTTTTTAATTGAACAAACTAAGTACGTAGTGTAGCCACTGTACATAAAAATACCAGTTTCTATTTCTGGTTGTTTAATCTAGATCTTTCCCATCAGGTGGATCTATATTACAACATTTCAGATATGTTGATCTCCTTTTTAATGAATAGTGCATAGAGAATATACCTATCCATTTGAACATATTGCCAGAAATTAAGACATACATGTAAGTCATAGACTATTGAATGAGGCCTCCCTTTTGTAATATAACTAGTATTACTTGTATTCTATAGTTTCATTTGCTCTGTTCCTTTTTTTGTTAATTAGATTGAAGCAGATAGCGTGACTTCTCCACCCCAGTATTTCTCTATTTGTGTATTATTTAAATAGCTGATATTTTTTGAAACTGTTCATCACTGTTCGACAGTTCCTCTTGGGTGTTCTTTTTTTAAAGTCTTGTTGTTTTCAAGTACTGTGCACTGCAATCTAATATCAACTTTTCATTATATGTAGGCTGTAGCGTGTCCTGCTTTGCTTCAGAATTACTCACTACAGCTAAATCCAGCCATGTTAGACAGACTTAGAGATGTGGTTTCTTCTTCAATCTGTTCAAAGTGGTCTGTGTGTGAGGTTACTACGTGTTCATTCTTCACACAAATGAGTCAATCAGTTTAATTAAAAACCTAATTCTACCACACTAGGATTAATAAATTTCCCCACAGTAAAGAAATTGCTAAGGTTCTTTTGTTTTTGTTCTATCTGTAATAAAAATTAAAGATTGTTAGTAACTCCCTGATCCTTACAGTGGGAACTCAATAGGAGTTTTGTCTGAATACGGACCAGTGGCTAGTGTTTAAAACTATATTTTAAATTGTTTCAACGTTTTTAATCTTATTCTTGTCCCTTTTAAATTTGATTGAACATTATGGGGCTGGAGCCTCGGTGCCAGTACTACGCCCATGGTGGCTAAGGGGAGAACGGAGGTGGTCTATGCCATCTTTTACAGCCCCCCTGATTTGGGCTGGTTGAGCCCCTGGCACAACTTGGAGCACTCATAGAGCTGCTTCTAAATTGAACGCCACTCCAACAGCCCACAAGGGGCCATTCCAACAGACAGGCTCCGGTGGAGGACAAAGACCCTCTTCTTCCAACTACACTCTACTCCTACAAAGGAGGCTTTCCCAGGGGTGGTATGGAGCCATTCACACTAAGGGAATCCACAGATTGCCAGTTTTTTGCACTGCTGGAGTTCAGGGGGTTAATGGATCTGATTTGACAACTCTTCATCTATTGAATCATCTTCTGTGCTCTCTCACCAGTTTTATGAGTGCCCTATCATTGGCCTATGGGATGGTGCCATTGTGCCGCTCTGGGTGCATAGGGAGATGTGCTATGTTCTGGTGGAACAATAGGCACCTTTGCTTCTACCTACCCCACTGGTATTCTCCTCACTAGACAGTGTGTGTCCAGACATGAGGCCAGACTCAAGTGTTGAGTTAAGCAGCACTCTAATGCTTAGTTTCTCTCTCAATGAATATCTGCACAGCAGTGGTCAGAAGGAAGAATTTTTCTTTTTTCTTGTTCTGATTCTCTTGTGATGGACATTTAATACAATCAATTTTCTGATGACTTCCAGCTTTAGGAGCCAAAGTCTGGCTCTTACTCAAACTTTTTTCTTGGTCTTTGGAAGTCATTGGAGTGGCTATTGGCATACCGCTTGCATTTTAAGTCTCATTAGGTAGTATCTTGCTTCAGGTTTGTAATTTAAATAAAGATGAGGTGCAGAAGTATGCTTAATTAACAATGTGCTACCATATCCACTAGTGTGTAAAACTGATGGAAAAAATAGAAGAATGTCACAGTTTAGGGCAACTGCACTTGTGTTTCCCCTTTGTGGTCCATCAGGGTACCCACTCTGAGGCTCTGGTTCCCCAGCTGTAATCTCACTCGCACAAAAACCCTCCTCTCGCTCTCTATCCTGACTGGAGTATTTTCAAGCTACATAATTTCCTTTCTACATTGTTAATCCCCCAGCAAGCTAGGCTGCCTCAGCAAGCCTGCTATCCTACTGGTTACTTTAGCAACCGATTGTGCTTGGCATGACCGTGCTAATTTCCTCTCTTGCATCACTTTTTATTTTTGGAGCCCCCCATAATCCTTTTGGGTTGATTGGTTAATTTAACCAACATTATTCCAAGAGCAGAAATTAACAGTTTCTGCGTTGCTGCCAGCTCATCCCTTTAGATGAGTGTCAAACAGAGCTTATTTTGAGTGGGAGTGTGAGGTGGCTGTGACGGGTTGGATCACAGAAACCCCATGGGAACTGCCAACTGATGTGCCAAGACTACTTCTGCCCCTGCTTTCTTGCCCTGGCAGCTTAGGGCTTCAGTGCCCTGCCTGGTTTGAGCCAGACCCGCTAGCCTGCTGCAAACCCAGACCCAGGTCTGAACCCCGTCCCCTAAAAGCTGTAGGCTTAAACGGAAAGGAGCTTAAGAAGTGTTCCTGTCTTTAACACTCAGCTGCCCAACTCCCAAATAAATCCGTTTTACCCTGTATAAAGCTTATACAGGGTAAACTCATAAATTGTTCGCCCTTTATAACACTGATAGAGAGATATGCACAGCTGTTTGCCGCCCCCCCCTTCCCCCCAGGTATTAATACATACTCTGGGTTAATTAATAAGTAAAAAGTGATTTTATTAAACACAAAAAAGGATTTAAGTGGTTCCAAGTAGTAACAGACATGACATAAAGGGAATTACCAAGTAAAATAAAATAAACCCTGCAAGTCTCTGCCTCATACAGTAAGAAAACAATACAGATTAAAAACCTCACCCTCAGAGGAGTTCCAGTAAAATTCCTTTTACAGACTAGTCTCCTAGTCTGGGTCCAGCAATCACTCACCCCCCCCTGTAGTTACTGTCCTTTGTTCCAGTTTCTTTCAGGTATCCTTGGGGATGGAGAGGCTCTCTCTTGAGCCAGCTGAAGACAAAATGGAGGGGTCTCCCAGGGGCTTAAATAGACTTTCGCTTGTGGGTGAAGACCCCCTACTCTCTCCTATGCAAAGTCAAGCTCCAAGATGGAGTTTTGGAGTCACCTGGGCAAGTCACATGTCCATGCATACTCAGTTTTTACAGGCAGCAGCCATTGTTCACATGCTAGCTTGAACATCCTCATGTGGACTTCTTATGTGGATTGGAGCCTTCCAAGATCCATTGTCCATTAAGTGCTTCTTGATTGGGCACTTAACTTGCAAATTCCTTTCTAAAGAAGCTGACCAAATGCCTTACTAAGGCTATTTGAAATCAAACAAGTATACAGCCAATATTCATAACTTTGAATACAATAATGACACATGCATACAAATAGGATGAATAAATTCAGTAGATCATAATCTTTACAGAGGTATGTTCCATGGCATATGTAGCATAAAACATATTCCAGTTATGTCACACATACATTCATAAGCATATTTCCATAAAGCCTCATGGGGTGCAACATCACAGTGGGTAAGGTTGTTTGTTTGGGTATTTTTAAGTTCTGTCTGACTTTATTGCCAGAAGCACCCTGAGTCGGCCCCATCAGGGTTGACAGAAAAACCCGTTCAACGGTTAAAGATGCTTAGCTTATAAAGAAAATTTCTCCCTGGCTACTTTGAGTTATCAGTCTCTAGAGAATTGTGGGTTTTGAGCCAGGAAGAGCTGCTGTTAAATGTCCACTGGATTTTTTTCTCCCCGACTATTAGTTCTGTGATGTTTTTCTTCAGACATCTAGCTGTTTCAGTCCTTCATGTACTACACACAGAGTAAGCATATTTTGTCTGATTCTGAAAGCAAGCACATTACACAATTTACAGCTAGAGAAGTGGGGAATTTTTATATGCTTACAGGAGAAAAAAAGGATTGTACAATTATGTGGTATGAAGGTATGTTAGTGGATAAATAATGGGCCTGATTCTTCTCCAATTTATTCCTGTACTCCTGGTTTGAGGATTATGCTGTGTGTGGTTGAATACTGACTATGGGCATGGGTAGAAGGATTCCACTATCTGGCTAATTCCATTCAGACTGTTTGTCTACTACTTGGCAGACACAATACCAGTGGGAAAGGGAAAAGTCGGATGATTAAGGACAGATCTTATCGTAGACTTCACAGTGGCTAAGGTTAATTGCTACAAGTTTGATTTTTTTTTTTTAAAAAAAGGTTTGTTTATTTTATAGAGGCCCCATTTAAAAATTACAAGTGGAATATATTCAGTAGCCTTTATTCTGTGGTGTAAACATGGTCAATTTAAAAAAAAAAAATTGATTTTGTCGCAGAATTTTGTTGTTGATCTAAAATTCATGTTGAAAATTTTCAATGAATTTTCTAAACAAATGTTGACAAACATTTTTTTAAATGTATTCATTTCAAAGTTGTGGACAAATTTCATTCGCTGTTGCTTTATTTACTTTATCCCCATATTTTTTTAGAGGAAAAAAATAATCATTTTTTAAAATTGTTCACAAAACATACCTTTTATGACCAGTTTTGCTCTGAGGCTTTGGTTGGGTCTTATTCTAGGACTTTGGGCCAAAAAAATTTAAAAGTGACCTCGATTTTTGGATGCCCAATTTGAGACACCTTAAGGGGACCTGATTTTCATAAAATGATGCTCTGAAAATTGAGCCTTTAAAAGTGTCTTAATGGAGCTCCCCAAAATTGAGGTACCCAAACTATTCAGTTTTGAAAATCTTGTCTATAATTTTGTTTGCTTGTTTTCGCCACTAGTTATAGTTCTTGACTCTTTTCAGAAAAGATCATGTTAATAAATTATCATACAACAGAAGCCAACATTCATGAATATTCTTATCTTATTGGATCAAGCACCGTGAATGAAACCCTGAAATTCATGGTGAGACTGAATGACTTGAGTACCAAGATCTTGCCATTGAGTATATTTATGCCACAGTGTTTAAACATGCCAAGGGGGATGAGAGATTGGAAAAGCAATGTGGTAGCCGTGTTAGTCTGTATCAGCAAAAAGAATGAGGAGTACTTGTGGCACCTTAGAGACTAAGACATTTATTTGGGCATAAGCTTTCGTGGGCTAAAACCCACTTCATCGGATGCATGCAGTGGAAAATACAGTAGGAAAATATATATACACAGAGAACATGAAAAAATGGGTGTTGCCATACCAACTATAGCGAGAATAATCAATTAAGGTAGGCTATCATCAGCCGGAGACAAAAAACTTCAAAAACAGAGTCCAACGAGAAACTGCAGAATTGGAATTAATTTGCAAACTGGTCACCATTAAATTAGGCTTTAATAAAGACTGGGAGTGGATGGGTCATTACACACAGTAAAAACTATTTCCCTATGCTAATTAGTTCCCCTACTGTTACTCACACCTTCTTGTCAACTGTTGGAAATGGGCCATCCTGATTATCACTACAAAAGTTTTTTGTCTCCTGCTAACTTTTTCTTTCATTAGTTTATAATTTTACAGTTACTGAGCTTTGAACTGTGGATTTCATTTTGAATCTTCTCAGGGCCGCCTAGAGGATTCAGAGGGCCTGGGGCAAAGCATGGGAGCTGCGGGGCTTGTACTCACCCGGCGGCGGTCCGGGTCTTCGGCATTTCGGCGGCGGGGGACCCTTCAGTCGCTCTGCGTCTTCGGCAGCACTGAAGGACCCGCCGCTGAAGACCCGGAGCAACTGAAGGGCCCCCCGTCGCCGAAATGCGGCTGAAGACCCGGACCGCCGCCGGGACAGGGCTCGCGGGGCCCCTGCCGGGCCTGGGGCCTGAGGCAAATTGCCCCACTTGCCCCCCCGCAGGCGGCCCTGAATCTTCTTTGGTCGGCCTCAGATCTGAATATTTTGCATTTGCCTTTGTGATATATACAGTTCTGAACACTGCCTGCATGTGGTTCAAGCAACAGCTAGTTAAAATTTGTGCTTGAAAGTGCCTAGAAAACATTAGCTGGACTTCCCTGTTATCCTCCCCTTGATATTTCCTAATTGGGAATAATGTTACTTGAAACAATTCATGTTTGAACTGGAAAGCCAGGCATTACAGTTAAGAGGAAAGTTTGTTTGTGAAGAACTGCCCTGCGAGCCAAACAAATGGGTTAAAGATGATGCAATATTTTTGATGGATAATGATGATGGTAATAGTATTTAGCACCTACCTAGCACATTACAAATCCAGAGCACTGAACACTCAATCATTAATGTGGGATTCTCTGTCAAGTAATTTTTACTGTAAACAGGAAGTTGGAAGCATTCTGTGGTATGCATCACAGTGAAGTGGGAGGGAAAAGAAAGTAACCCATGTGACTTGTATTTGCAATAGAATCTAGCCAGCCTGTAACAAAACATAAGTTAGCTGTGGCATAAGAAAAGTAAATTTCAAGTTACATGGAACAGCCACAAATCAGGCTATCCTATTCCTTTTACTTCATTGATGCAAAAGCCACATTTCCTATAAAGATAACTCATATTTGTCAATTGACTTTGGAATTATCAGATAATTTGACAATTTTTGAATTTGACGGAATGGTGCCAACTTTGCACTAGCAGAGAATTTGACTGTGTTTACTCCTATTTCATGTGCACCAAAAATATTTTCACTGTTTTACACTTTATCCATTAGATCCGAGTCATAGAAAATCTCTCTATTTAGAAATTAGGCGAACGTAATTTTCTTCTGTTCCAAATATCAAAAGTCTCTCCTAGCTTCTCATCTCTTCCTGATGTGCCTCTGTTACATAATGTAATGAAATGAACCATCCAGAAAAGCAAATATTGACAAAAGGTTTGTTTTAGGACTTGCCTCCCATTGTGCTTGGTTTTTTGTGATGCCATCTGAAAAGCAGGTGTCCAGATAAGCATGCATTTATCTGCACTCTGAACTGCTTATATGTTTTTAAACAAAGAAATATGCTGTTTCTGTGTTCAGTCTCTGCTCACTCGCTCTGACATACACATCCTATGAGACTGACACCACAATACAGTGATTGCCTTCTGAATTAGATTCCATACCTTCCTAGTCCCTCTGGCTTCTGCATTGATTGATATTTCTGTGGTAGCTCAGTGGTGAAGTTTTATCACTTCAGCTTATTTGGGGTCACTCTTTATTATGGGCATGATCCAGATTTCATTGAAATAAATGGAAGGACTCCATTGACTTCAGTAGGCTTTGCCTCAGGCTTTGTTTGCGTAATGTTTTCTTTTTAGCCCACATCACAAAGTGAGTGTGTTTTTTTTTTTTTTTTTTTTTTTTTGCCAGCATCTTCACCAGTGTTCCCCAAAAGGGTTAGCATTTCCACAGGTGCTATAATGATTAGAGAAATATACATTGTTAGAATTAAGACTAAATATCAAGCTTAAAGGTTAATTGCCCAGTTTCTGTATCTTGCTATGTTTGGTGCCTGCAGTAAAAGGTTTTCCACTGTTGTGATTATTAGATTGTAGATTAAAATGACTCCTCTTAATTTAACACAATTGCTCTACCCACAGTAATTTAATTAGCAAGACTTTGATAAGTTTGAAATCCAGACACTTTGCATGAAAAACACAATAATTCCAGAAACAAGCTGATACTCCACTAAAAGAAACTGGTTAAAATTGCTGTATTTGATAACGAAACAGGCTTAGTTCAAGAAATGGAAGACAAGGATGAGGAGTTTCACTATCAGGATGGATTTGATTTAAATCACTAGTCAGGAAGACTCGATTTAATCATGGATTTCTACATAAAAGTGCATTCTTGTTGGTTGTTATAACCTTAATACGTATTCTTCACAACTCAGAGATAGATGTAGGTTTCATTTTTAGAAGGTACGCATTATACATTTTTAAAGTGATTTATTTTGAAAACTTTTCAGATTAGTTTTACAGCTATATCAGAAAATGTATGATTGGTTATTTCATTTACCAAAGGTAATTGAAGCAGATATTTATGAAGTCATTGGGAGGTGAACTATCGCCAATTCAACAGGTTAATCATTAATATTTGGAGAATTTTCTTGCCATTCTGTATTAGGAGGAGAACGTCACCAGACAGACATTTAAATTGTTTTATTTAACTAAAACAACAACATTATGTATTCTGGATTTTTTTCTTCAACAGCAAACACATAATATTTTAACAAAACACGCATATAAATTTTTGAATTTAGTTAAACATTCAAGTTTTTTAAAATCAGGTTTGTTTTTGTTAAAATTGTTTTTAACTAAAAGTTAAATGAAATATATTTTTTTTAAAAATTACATAGACTATGTTAGGCAGGTCAACATGAGAAAGTTAAAATATTGGCTTCTGCAGCTAACTCAGTCATCTTCACCTTCATTTTCCTGTTGGTTCATAATCTGGAAAAGAAAAACAAACTTTCCTGATTTTTTCAGGTCCCAAACGATTTCTCAGTTTGGAATGAATTAGTCCAAAGGAAGAAAATATTCTTTCTACACCGGCAGAAGAAGCTACTGCTGGTAAAAGTGAGATTATCACTTCAACAGTCTCTGAATCCAAGTGCTCAAGTGACTTCCACCAGTTCACTGGTGTGACTTTCTTTAAAACATCATCAGCAAACGTGTATTTCTTAAACGATTTACACTTAGCTCTGAAGTTTATTATAGTTGGCATTATGGAGGGATGATTGATGGATGTCCATGTTCTAGCCAACTCCTCTTCTTCAGCAGTTAAGGTTTGACCCTGGTACCGAGTATTGAGAATATTTGCAAGAAAATGAGCTGGAGATGGTGCTTGTCCCATTCGTTTTTTTAATGCTTGTAATTTAACTCTGTCATTGCATATTTCTCAAGATCTCACTCAGTTCCTTCCAATTTTCAACAGCGTCAGCAATAAAACAGCTATTTCCCTGCATTTTGTTCAAGGCTTCAGAAATAGGCTTCAGGGTACTCAGCATGTGTTCAACCTTTCTCTTAAGCCCAATGTTGAGAACTTTGGCTATGACAGTGCCATCTATTTTTTTCACGATTTTGTTCTCAAACTGTCATCAGATTAGGCCAGTTCTTGATATAGTGCTGAAAACAGTCCACTACTGAGTTCCATCCCACTGTTGTGGGAGAGTTAGCTTGGTTCCTCCCACTTTTTTCAGAGCAGCTGCTGCAAAGTGGTTGTTACGGAAGTATTTTGCAATTTCAACATTAGCCTTTATTTCTGGAACACTGACGTCTTTGGCTAGGAGGTGCATCAAATGAGTACTGCAACCGTATGTTATTAGCTTGGGACTCTCTTCACTCTTCTAAATTTCTTCTCATCTTGGATACATTTGCAATAATGTCTGTGACCAAGCTGCGTACTAGACATTTGAATTTTTTTTCACAGTTTGTTATAGCTGTTACTGCTGCTGCTTGTAAGTATTCTGCTGTATGTGCATTTCCTGATGTATCAATTGTTTCGTTAAGGAAGACATTCCCTTCTTCTGTTGTCACACAAGCACATACAACAGGATCATTGTGGACATTGCTCCACGCAACAAGACTCAAGTTAACAATTTTACCCTTTCATACACTTTATCTAGCAATTTGCCTGTGACATCTGCTCTGTTGGGTGGACTGTATCCTGGTCTTAATGACTGAACCATGTTAATGAAGTGTGGGTTCTCAATCATACGGAAAGCAGAGTTTGTTGCATAAACAAACCGGGCAATTTTTTCATCAGTTACCTCATTTTGTAATCTGTTGGTTCTTATCGCCAATTTATCTATGGTTGTTTCTGGACGATGGAATTTTTTTTTTCTTTTTTGCTACAGTGTGGCTGTGTGACATACATGATGTGACTGAAACACTGTCATTGGCAGATAACTCTGAAACTATAGAAAATGATGATCTTGAAGGTGGATAGTCTTCAGAATCCTGTATGTTGAGGATGGATTCTCCTAAACAAAATAAGTCAATGCAGTTACTAAATGAGCAGTATGGTAATAATAATTTAATATTACTCATTGCATTCACTGACACTCAGTACTACTTTAAAGGTGAAATTGTAAAAGGAAGATCTGCCTATTTCAGCTATTTATTGTTTTTATCACAACTGCATCTAAAATGATAGTACCATAGAGTAACTTTTTGCTCAAACATGAGAATTCAAGAATAGTCCAGAAGGAAGACAGGCAGTCCTTAAGAAAGAAATGGGGGGGACGGGGGAAGTTTACCAGCCTCAAGATCCTGCATGTTCAGACATGTTCCTTTCATCATCTTCAACGCAGCTTCTTCCTGAGAAGGAACACTTCTCATGATGTTTCATTCGGGCAACCAGGCCTTGCATTTCTTTGTTGCACTGTTTGCATTTTGCACGCATGCCTATCTTACCCACAGGTAGAGGAACTTCATTAAAATATTCCCAAGCTGGGTCTCTTTTACGGCCTGCTGCCATTATAGGTTTTCCCTTCTAGTGAGAGAATGGTATGGAACAGGGGTAGGCAACCTATGGCACGTGTGCCGAAGGCGGCACGCGGGCTGATTTTCAGTGGCACTCTCACTGCCCGGGTCCTGGCCACCGGTCCAGGGGGCTCTGCATTTTAATTTAATTTTAAATGAAGCTTCTTAAACATTTTAAAAACCTTATTTACTTTACATACAACAATAGTTTAGTTATATATTGTAGACTTATAGAAAGAGACCTTCTAAAAACGTTAAAATGTATTACTGGTACGCGAAACCTTAAATTAGAGTGAATAAATGAAGACTCGGCACACCACTTCTGAAAGGTTGCTGTCCCCTGGTATGGAAGATCTCAAATCAATGAAGGCTACACTCAGAAAGACTCTGTATACACAAATTTGCAGAGGGACAATAGGATTGAAGGCTGTTATTTCTCACCTCAATATTTTATTTATTTAAAAACATTTTTGCTGTTAACAAGTATGTTATCTCTGGAGCCACAAATCCACAGTTTGAGAATTGCAAAACTAAGCATCTCTGATGTATCTTCTAGACTAAGCACTGAGTCTCATTGGGTAGATAGAAAGATTAACCTAAATAATCTATACAGAAGCCCCTGGAACCCCATAAGATTGGGTCCCTAATCCATGAACTATTGGAACTCATTTACAAAACTTTTCTTAAACATTACATGAATATATTGTCTCGTACTATAGAATTAGAATTTATAATCCCTATTCCATGATAAGATACCTTTGAGCTATAATGTATCTTTAGATAGGTTTTTTCCTCAAAAAGCTTTTTATCAAAAAAATCCGATTTAAATAAAAATCCGATTTTTTTAAATTAAAAAAAAAAAGATTTTTATCGACACTGTTCACTATAGTTGGGTTCCCTATGGCCACTGTGTCACTATTGACACTTAATTCCCCAAGTTTTCTCTGGGTTAAAACTAGCAATGTAAGTCCTAAGGGTTGATTTTTATTTTTATTTTTAAATTTTTGAAAAAACAAAACCTGTCTGACCATATTTAGAAATACTTTATTGGATGACAGGAAAAGGACAGTACAAGGCAAATATGTACAGGGGAAGCACACAAATCACACTTAACCAAGGAGAAAGCAACAAGAGCTAATGCGGAGTTCTAAGCTTAAACAAAGAAAGAACTGAACAAGTCAGTCTTAGGGCAGCTACCTAGAATGGGACTACTTCTGAGCTTTCATACTGTCCCAGGACACCAAATGTAGTGTAGTGTGTTTGTTGATGTTATTTGATAGTCTGTCCAAGACAGCAGTACTTTTATTAGCTGCAATTCAGTTTACCCATGTCAGATGCTTTCTCTCACCTCTTGAAACTTAATTCACTTATTAACTCCTCTACTGAACATGCATGGGAATCTTCTTTTCATAACATTTTATGTGTATGACGTATATCTACGAAGCACAGTATCCGCTCCATTGTACAGGTTGAAATTGATAAGCAATTTTAAGATACCTTCTCATATTTAAAATGGGGCAAATTTTGCCATTGCAATTAATGTAATATGAATATAGCTGTGTGAATGTGTTGCTAATTTAAAATTCATGTGTCTACATACTTAGTGATATTTACAAAGTGACATTACATATATTAACTGCAACATCTCAACACAATAGGGTGAATTAAGGTTTGAGTGCTCATCACCTTTTGTCAATTTTTTGGCTAAATTCTTAGAGCCAAATTCTATGCGCAGATGTATGCAATACACTCCCACGGAGTACAAATGAAGTCAAACGTGCATCTAAGGGAAGATATTTGTCCATGACACTGTTTTAACATCATGCTGTATCTGGATTGAATTTTATAGAAATTTCAAAAACACAGTATGTTTTTACACCTTCTCATGTTAACAGTGGCTGAATGCACTAAACTCTTCAACACCTGGAAAAGTTAGTAAAATGCATGCTAACCATGATGAGTGGAGGCTACTGAATGAAAACATTTAATAAAAAAAAAAAAAAAAAAAGATCATTCCATAAGTGATGTTTTCTTTTCCTAGGGAGTCACACCACTGTCTTTGACTTGATTCTGAGGGAAATACTCTCTAAAATGTCAAAGTGGGCTATCCCTTAATTACTTAGACATTTTTGTCTAGGGCTTCTCTGCTGCTAGGAGATAAACCTTGGGTTTCATCCACCCTCCATTAAAGGGCCTCATATTTTATTTATGCAATTAGGAGACTTCATTAGGTATTGTGGGTAACTCCATGTAAATAGAGTTTGTAGATAGAAGAAACAAATTAACGCTATCTATGTCTGTTCTGCTCAACAGGTTGAAAGTCAATTATTTGTCTTGCATTCAAAGGTTCCATTCAGGAGCAGGGTTCCATTATGCTGGACATCTCTCTCTTACACTCTCACACAATCTTACCCTAAAGCAGTGATACTCAGACTCCAGCTCGTGAGCCACAAGTGGCTCTTTAATGTGTCTCCTGCAGCTCTTTGCTGCACATATTAAAACACTGTGATTTAACTATTAACCAATTTGGATGCTTTTACTATGTTATTAACCAATTAAGGCATCAACTTAAGTTATTAACTTATTTGCTGTGAGAATAATAACTAGATACAGGTCTGTCTCATCTTACGCTGGGCTTACGTTCCGCGGTCAGCGCATAAAGCGAAAACCGCATATAGTCAAAATCCCATTGAGTGTAATAGCAGGCGGAATCGCTCGCACTACAGGAACAGTACATAAATTGCTATTTTTCTCTTTTTTGTTTTGTTTTTGTTTTGTTTTTGCCAATCGCGTAAAGCTGAATTCGCGCATGTTAAATGCCCGTAAGATTGAGACAGACCTGTATTTCTTGTCATACGGTTTAAATATCAATGGTACTATAGTAAATGAAACAATGAATTCACACTACTGTGGCTCTTTTGAGTAATGTTAATTGAAGTCACAGGAAATGGGTATATTCATTATGTCTTGGGATCAAGCCTGTATTGCTGTTGTCTACCTTCTCAGTGTAAAAGGGGATATAGAGAGTTAGAATCACAAGTGCCCCAACGTTTGCATTGTGACAGCTGCAACCAGCCGTAGATGCAGAAATTCCATTGGTAATTTTTTTTTAAATAAGTTTCGATTCATTTCCCTTTTTGTTCATAGTTAAATGTTTTTCTTACTCTTCAGACTTTCAGAATACCTGGCTGAAAAGAGTATAAACACTTTGACCAATACTTTGACAGACACACACCTCTCCCTCCCTCCTCTGTCCAACAGTCAGCCAGTCAGATTACAGTAGTCATGTATGACTCTAGAAGTAGTAATGATTCAGTAGAAAAAATAGTGGTGGAGCAGATGCCTAGCATAGTCCCTTTTCCGAGCAAAGAACCTTATACTATACAAGAGATGTGCTGTAAGTGTTAGAGTACAACATTACTATTGTCATTACTTTTGAATTAAAATACCATAGCTGAATCATCTATCCATCCTTTCCTTTGATTCAAACTGGTGAATTTGTCATTTGGATTGAAGCTCCAGAATGGCTCTGTCAATGTTCCTGTCCTTTCGGTTTTAACTTGTCACTCTGTTTCTTTAATGTCACTTTTTTTTGATCAAGAACAACTGCACCTTTCAATTCTTCTAAGTCTCCCTGTGCAGTCATCCAACTAAGAACTCAAATATGCACACACTGGTGGACATATTTGTTAAAATGAGTAGTTACTTTTTAGAATTTTGCCTTTTTTTTTTAATAAAAAAGGAAGCTTGGGTTCCTTGTAATCTCTTGATTTCAGGAGTTGAGACTTTTGACACACAAAAAATCATGAGATCACAGCAACTCTGTCTTTAGACGTATCAGAAAGCATCATAGTATTATGTTTAATTGGATCAACTGTTACTGTGCATGTGATTTAATGTAGGGAAGGAACCTAATAACTATTTAGGATTAAAATCTATGTTCCCTAGCTCCGGGGTAGTCCACCACATAGGTGCCGACTCCGTTGGTGCGCCGGGGCGGGAGCACCCACAGGGAAAAATTAGTGGGTGCTCTGTACCCACTGCAGCCAAGCTCCCTGCCCTGCCCCACCTCAGCTCAGCTCACCTCACCTCACCTCCTCCCCCTCCCCCCCCCCCCCCCCCGGGGNCCAAACAGCTCTAGCAAGCTCTGGGAGGGAGCGGGAGGAGCGGGAACATGGCGTGCTCAGAGGAGGAGGCGGGGAAGAGGCGGGGCTGGGGTGGGGATTTGGGGAAGGAGTCGGAATAGGGGCGGAGTTGGGGCGGGGACTTTGGGGAAGGGGTTGGAATGGGGGTGGGGTAGGTGTGGAGTCGGGGTGGGGCGGAGGCAGAGGGGGTCAAGCACCCTACTGGTGCCAGTAGAAGTCGGCGCCTATGGTTCACCAGACTGAGTGCCCTGGGCTTCATTCTCTTCTGAGGAGAATTTCAAACTGTTGATTTTCATTCTGAATCAGAATGAAGCCAAATGTCAAAATATTGAAATCATCCACAAAATGTTAATACTTTTCTCTACCTAGCTCTAATTAGTATATAAAAGTTCCAATAAGTTATAGCTGTTGGTATTTTGTAAATTATTATGGACTTACAGAAATGTATCTGTGTTTTAGTTTATTTGCCCAATGGGTGTGTGTATAAATTTGTTAGTTTATTTTTTTAGGCTGCTGTCTGTTAAATAAATTAGTACATATCTATTAAAAAAATTTCAATCATCTTTAAGGTTAAAATAACCCAGAAAGTGTAGGAGGGCTTTTAAGATAACTGTACTTAATAGACTTGGAATGACAATTAGGTCGTCATTGATTATTTTTTTTATTTAGGCTGTTAAATTAAATGCAAGTTACTAATCTTTCCCCGTGTTTGTCTGCTTCAAAACTGATTTCATGAGATGAGACTGAACTAAAATGTGAACCACCTCTTTAGACAAATCTCTTCATCTGCCACCCTATATTGAAATATAATTTTATTTATTTTAACAAGAAATGCCTGTCCTAATTTCTGAGCACCCAGCAGGCTTGTCTACACTGGCACTTTACAGCACTTACAGTGCACCAGTGCTGGGAACCGCCCCTCGTGAAGGTGGTTTTTTTAGAGCGCTGGAAGAGCTCTGCCGCCACCACACAAGCCACGTTAAAGCGCTGCCTTGTCCAAACTGGCCTATCAAGCCTCATTTAAACCTCTAAGTAGCCTGAACTGGTTTTAAACTAGTTCAGCTAACATGGTTTTGGCCCCAGTCGCTGCATCTACACCAGAAAACAGTTGTCCCCTTTTTTGCAAAAGTGCAGCTGCACTGGTATTGGCAGTGGTGTAAGCACTGGCATAGACAGGGTTCAAGCATATTCAGCACTGTATAATGGTCGTGCTTTCATGACACTGTGCTGAAAATGCCTGAGCCCTGTCTTCACTCTTGCAAACATCATTGCTGGCACTGTTGTAGTTGCAATGTGGCTGGAGATGGGCATTATATTTTTTTAGTGTAGACAAGTGTGGATGGATGAGGGTTTTTCGGTGATCAAGAAAAATGCGGTGATAACGTAACAAAATTTCTACCATGTGAAAAGATACTAATCTGATTTGATCAATAATAAAGGATAATGCTGAAGTCTTTTAAAGACTAACGGGGTACCTTTGCATTAGTTTGTATCTTATGACTAAGGCTAAGTTTTTGTCACTGATATTTTTAGTTAGTCAGGGACAGGTCACAGGAATTAAACAAAAATTCACGGCAGCCCATGACCTGTCCCTGACTTTCACTAAAAATATCCCTGACAAACGGGGTAGGTGGGTTCAGCACCCACTGCGGCTGGGGCTCCCGGGTCCCCCTACCCCTGGGGATGGGCTACTGTGGGGTCCTCTTGCCCAAGGCAGCTGGTAGCTGCAGGGTCCCCTGGCCGCAGCTGTGGCTGGGAAGCTGCGCGGGGTCCCCCCCCGGTTGGGGGCTAGGAGCTACGAGGGCTGGGCTGGCTGGGAGCTCCAACCCCAGGGCAGAAAATGTCAGAGGTCAATGGAAATCACAGATTCCGTGACCTCTGTGACATAATTGTAGCCTTACTTATGACTGCTCTTGAATGGTGATTTATTGTAGCATTAGCTGAGAAGTTATATGGAATTCAGTAAAAACTGAACAAAATTTGTAAATGCTTTTTATATATATATATATATTATATATCTCCCACCTTTCATTTAAAAATTTCCCGGCGCTGTGTGTATAGGAATGACTTGACATATCACTAAAAATGCAGCCACCGTTCATTATTGAAAACGTATACAATTATTTTTTTAAGGGAAAAAGTGAATGTTAAGTAAACATACTTAAATCTTATAAAAATTTACATCTTCAAAGCACTTTATACACATTTAATCACAACTTCCCTGTGATATAGCAAAGTATGAGTTTTATCATTCCTATTTTGCCATTGGGAAAAACTGAGGTCAAGAGTTTCTCTTCGGTTTTCAGAAAGGCATGTTTGCAACTGCTTGTACAAAAATGCATTTGCATCCATGTGCCTAACTTGTGTGTTCATTTGCTGCAGCATGCATACAAATGAAGTTATCCATCTAAGGGTAAGTCTATGTCTACGGCGGGTAGCGATCGATCTATCGGGGATCGATTTTATCGCGTGTAGTGTAGACGCCATAAATCGATCCCCGATCGCTCTCCCGTCGACTGCTGAACTCCAGCAGTGCGAGAGGCAGAAGCAAAGTCGACGGGGGAGCCGCGGCCGTCGATCCAGCGCCGCAAGGACGCGAAGTAAGTAATTTTAATTTGATCTAAGATACGTCGACTTCAGCTATGCTATTCTCGTAGCTGAAGTTGCGTCTCTTAGAACGATCCCCCTCCTTAGTGTAGACCAGGCCTAAGTAGTCCTCCGTTATTGAGCTTGAAAGCGTTGGTCCATTAAAAGATATTACCTCACATACCTTTTTCTCTCTCTGATCCTGGGACCAACAAGGCTATAACAACACTGCGAACACATGATTGCATGTTCAGTCATGGTAACTGGGCATGTAAATTAGGCACTTGTTTTGCATGCACAGTAGTAGCTCACTTGAAGTTCTGAAAATCTGTTTCTGTGCAACTTGCCCAAGACCAGAATCCATGTAAGAGCCTCCATAAATTACTTCAGAGATTCTAGTTCCCATCCTGGGCAATAACTGGACTATAAATGGCTAGGAGGAACCTACCAGACCAAGAATTGGAAAATATCTCAATTTTTAAATTTTTGTAAAAAAACATTTCATTGTACTCTCAACAGTTAATTCTTCAAACCCACATTAGTTTTCTTGCGGTGTATGTGTTTTTTATGTTACACTGAAGATGACTTTATATATATATATTTGAAAAGCAAGATAAATTATAAAGGTTGAGTTTTTTTAAATAGCAGTAACTCCCACTAACTGGTACAAGGCTTGGTACTGTGCAAGCAGTTTCTCACTCTTAGAATGCGGTTACTGAAAAGCAGATATTGTGTGAAGTACCATCGATCACTGCCTCTGTTTTATACAGTTTGTCACCATTGTTCTTCGTATAGCATTGAGTCACATTTAGAACTATAATACAGATTGCAAGTGTTGGGGGCAGGGAAAGGAATGTTAAAAATAACCCCCTTGTATTTGAAATAATTGAATATCAATATATCTGTGTTTACATAGAAAATATGACTAACTGAAAAAGCCCTCTCTCATACAGTAGGCTAGAACAGGCTTACTTTGTGTGTGTGTGTGTGTGTGTGTGTGTGTGTGTCTGTATACATGTGTATAAAGGTGCACAATACTCTTTGCAGGGATAGTGGCACTGAATTTCAAAAGGTTTGCAATATCTGAAGTTAGATCTGAAAGCTTTTAGACAGAAGTCTGAATGCTGTGCTTGCCTTTTGATTAGCTAATAAAGTGAATGAGTCTAGGCTGTACACATAGTTTTGCTTTTCAACAGGTTTTGGATCCCATATGCATCCCCCCTAGTTTATTCTTAGTGAATACCAGTGACCAGTAAATAATTTCTAGTGTGTAGAGTTAAAAACTTTGCAGGTTGCATTTAATTAAACAGTCTGTTAAACAAAGGTCCAAGAAGATACACCAGGGTCCCACTTCTTGACTTGTTTCTGTAGGGTTTTTTTAGTTGATTTTTGGCTTCTGTGTCAGACTGGTATTCTTGCAATACTGTTGACCACTTGGGGCTAATTGTATTTATCATCTGGAGGCCTTTTGTCTTATTGTTCTTTCTCAATTTATTACACCCTTGTGGTACGTTCTGGGTTCAGATTTCTCCATTTAGATTCAAATTATTTGTCAATATGTGACATTAATTTAATCAAATTATTTTCCTATAAGCTTGCTTTATAGCTTTGGGGTTTTTTGTTTTTGTGTTTTTGCCTCTCACCAGTTTTATTTTCCTTCCATTTGACAGATTTTCTGCTTGCTTTGACTGCATAATTTACCATCGCTGCTTTCCGGTATAAATGTACTGTACATAGTTTTATTTCTCTAGTACCAAGTCCACCAGGTTAAAAACCAGTTACTGTGTATACATGCTGCAGTTGGGCTCTAAACATTACATTACTTACTATGATGTTGTACATTTGGATGGTGGGTGGGGAAAAATCATACCTAGCCCGAGAGCCTGAAAAATCTTTCTTTGAAAAATGAAGTACAGGTCTGTCTCATCTTACGCTGGGGTTACGTTCCGCGGTCAGCGCCTAAAGCGAAAACCGCGTATAGTCAAAATTACATTGAGTGTAATGGCGGGCGGAATCGCCCGCACTACAGAAACAGTACTTAAATTGTTGTTCGTTTTTTTTTTTCTTCTTCTTGTTTTTGCTGACCGCGTAAAGCTGAAATCGCACATGTTAAATGCGCCTAAGATGCGACAGACCTGTATTCTTAACCTTGACAAGATAGAGCATCTAAAATGTCTTGGTGATGTTGGTGGATAGGTTTAATTTTGGGAAAGAGTAGTTCTGCATTCATATATTATAAATGAATAAAGTGATGTTTCCTTCCTTGCTATCCTCCCCCCACCAAGAAAAATTGCATGCCGATTGACGTAAGCTGTCATCTTGCATTGAGAATCCAGTCCTGCTCCCCCTAAGTGAATGAAATAATTCTATTGACCTCAGTGAAGCAGGATTGGCCCCTGAACACTTACAGCAGCATGTTAAATCTCTAACCAAATAATTCATGTTCAGCAAATGCAAACTTGGAGACTCAGAAAAATGTTGTAAAATAAAGTTATCAGACAGTAAAAGAAATATTAAAATAAATAAATAAATAAAAAGCTACGGCAGCAGTATAAGATCCCTGAGTAATTACTAGAGCAAGATCAGGCCCATGACAGTCTGTAGCTTCTGTAATCAGCCAAGTGGGACTGAATATATTGACAGCAAGTGAAAAAAACTTGGACACAATCCATCCGAAGAAAATAAATCCAAGTGCATTCAGAAGAAAGTAAAGGGAAAAGGAAGAGTTAGCAGTAGAATAAATCACTCTGGCTAAGTGAAGAGTTAACATGCAGACTTATTAAGCAAGCAGAGATGACAGTTAGAAAAATGTCCTTTGAAAAGCACACCAGCATTAATGCACAGTTTTTAAGGCCAGAGGGAACCATTATCATCATCTAGTCTGACCTTTTCTCTAACACAGGCCATCGAACTTGCTCATACTAATTAATGACACCCAAATGTTACAATGAGCAAGAGGTGGGGGAGCAGGAGCAGAAGATTGTGCTCAAGCAAAATATATGCACCAAGGTCATAGAGTGATTTCTTCTACCTTCCAGTGTATTGTTCTTTACCTTGTGTCCCTGCCCTGAAGAGCTTATAGTCTTAAAAATTAGCTCACCAGTGGCTGTCACAGGTGCCTGTTACTTATGCAATTACTTTTAAACATTGTGGTCACTGCCCACCAGAGTTGTGCCTCCAGGATCAGAAATAAGGAAACCTGACCAACTCTGCTTCCATTCACCTCCCATGCCACCCCCGTTTTCAGATGTAAATGGTTGGTTATGCACTGTGGCTGAAATTGACCTCCGCGGAGAGGACCTGTACGGGGCTAAGCACCACTTTTGTTTCACTTAGGCCCTCAAAATAGGGCTCCAGTGAGGCTCAAGTAGCACATAGGGCTTGTGTGGGCCTAGTTCACTGGGGTGAATTTCACTCTGTGCAAACAGTGGTAGTACATGGCAGGACCCACCTTAAAAATATGCACTTTGGTTTTGCCACTGTGACGGGCACAGAAAGCTTCTATCTACCTCTTTGTGTACCTTTTTGAAGAAGAGTTGTCCCAAGTGATTGAGATGGCGGAGCTCTGTTTTCAATTGTGGAGGACGGGGGGGAAGAGAAGTTATTAAATCATGTATAGTATTAGTAAAGCTTTTGTAGGTTCCTTGGGAAAGGCCAAGAAATAAGGTATATTCTGTGTGTAGAGAGAGAGAGGGGGAACAAAGAGCTCTTAAAAAAACATCTAGTTGAACAGGAATATATTACCTCTGTGACACCAGCTGCCAGGGAGATCTTTAGAGCTGATAATGGGAATGTAATTAGAAGATGGACTGGTAATACTGTGGCTATTTATAGACATGTTATGGACTGATACCATAGAATTAGAAGGCATTGTGTGAAATGTTCATGTAACATCTCTAAAGGAGGCCAGTATCACAGGAATAGATCAGAAATCCAGCTTTTTAACATTGCCTAAATGTAGACTTACACAATAGCCTAATGACACTTCTGAAGAGTGCACAATTTAAACAAAGAATATGTTCAGAAAGTACACTGTGTGCCTAGTAGGCAGTGGGTATGACTGGACAAACAATACACAGTTTGTATCCACATTTACATTTAAACAAGTGAACATATAAGGTTTCCATGACAATTTAACCCTTAGAATGTTACTGAACTTAATTTCCAGGTGGCAAATACTTGAAAATTAAGTATGTATGAGGTAAGAGGGGGAGATTGGGGTCTCCTCAAAGGAAATGGGGATGAATGTACTGGTTCTACAGTCAGGAGGGATTTCAGGGTTGGGCTGTTGCGCGCATAAGGATAATCTGGAATGTTGTCTTGAAGAGGCTTGAGAAGATTCTTCCGTATGGTGGGGATCAAGGTTTTTGTGGGAGTGGTTAAACTGAAAGGAAGTGAGATTGGGATAAGAGTTTATTGGGACAGTTTGGAGAGTACATTGGGACCAGGATTTTAAATGGGAAGAGGTGGCAGGAAGGATTGGCAGATGGTGGGGAGGTCAGAACAGAGACTGGCTGCTTGTCATGGGAGAGTAGCAGAAGGGATTGAGAAACTGGAACATTGCATATTGTACTTGTCTTCGGAGTGGGAAATCCAAACATTTAATATTATGTGAACGTAGGATTTTGTGGTTAGTGATAGAAATTTTTTTAGAATCCGTTGTATCCTATGCAAGTGCTTTGATTCCCTGTTCTATGGGAAGAAATTGATTTCCGGAATACAGGCAAGTTTATTAGTATTGAGTTTTGAATGGTTGAATTAATGTTTCTTTCCCTTGCCTTTTAGTCATCAAAACAAATAGTCCTCTCTCTCTGTCTATCGCTCTTTTCAAACATTTCATTCACAGTTCTCTTCTATTATTCTATAAATTCTTTCTGTAGAACATTCTATTTGTCCTAGGACACTGTGCCAATTTTGATCAGCTCATAGCTGGTTTAGCCATTTTGTATTCATTGTTCCTTTTGTTGTAACTTCCTGTTTGTTTTCAGGTATTGTCACTTCTGATTTTAGGAATGCGTTGAGGCCACTGTAAAGAGATTGCCTCCTGCCTAAGATAAATTATGGAGACTGGCTTTCCATCTAACATACCTTTTTCTTAGGCAGCCAGACATTTTAAATATTAGTATCAGTTTTTGAGACATCTGAAAAATGTTGCCTCAAATATTAAATCTTTCCATAGAGGAAATCTGTTTTTCCCCCCTCCTACTACAGTATATTCAATATTTTCAGAAATCCTTTAAATAAATATTAAGGGGGGAGGGAAGGGAGAAGAGAGAAGAAAGAGGGTAGATTTAAAATCTCCCCTATATTACCTTCAAAATTATGTTACAAAGAGTCTTCTAGATTTTAAAAATCTAGGGAATTTTTAAACCATCAGTGTTGAGAAATGTACACTTTTAAAGAAAATATCCACTATTTGTGGTAGGACTTGCAATATTTTTGTTCCCTCTGCTCATTCTGCAACAGCAATTAACAAAGTCTATTCCTAGAGCTATGCTGACAGACTTGATTATGTAGCTACCAAACAAAGAAATCTTGACAAGCCAGGTAGGGCACTATGGCAAAAAAACAAAACAAAAAAACTCCACGTCCCCTCTCCCTACACAATAGTCAATAGGATGCAAAATGGGTCATATACTGCGGTGCTTTGCTCCTTGTGGCTCTGTGTGGAGGGGCATTTTAAAACATGCTGGAATGGATAATAGAAACCACCCAGTGGCCTGATGGAGAGGAATCTACACCCTTTGCCCCAAACTCGTTTCTTCAGGTTGGTCACAAGGGACAGCATTTGCCCCAATATGTGTAGAATTTAGCTGTAGATGCAACAGCCAGGTAACTTCAACTCAATTCAAAATACAGAACAATCCCCTCCCCTACTTAAAAAAAAAAAAAAAAAAAGAAAAAGAAAAGTATAAAATCAATAAGGAATACGTTTTTTCAAACTTCTAAGAGCAAAAGCTAAAAATTTAAATACTATTAAAAGTTACTTGACTGTCTTTTCAGAAGGCTGATCTATGGAATACTGTTTGCCTGTTTGTTTTGTAGTTTTCCACAGCTCTGCCAATGGTCTCTCCTCTGTAAGCAGAGGGAGGCATCTTAGATCTCAGTAATGGATGTAATATATATTTCTTACATATATCAGTCCCTTAATTTCGAAGATGACATACATGTTTTAGTAATTATTCTACGTTTGGCCTAAAATGACACTTTGACTTGCTTTACTGCCATTGGTAACTGGATGGCTAAATGTCTTGAAATTCATAACTAATAAAGGTGACTATAGGCTACAGAATCATTTATAATGTGCTTTTAAACATCTCATTTGTATTCCTTCAGAATTGATGCACTAGAGATGGTTTTAAATTGACGATCTAACATTTTTGTCATTGTAGACCTTGATTCAGTTTTGAAGATCACAGAGAGCATATAATCTTGCCTCCTGAAAAGTTCTGCTTTGTTTCCAAGGGGTTTTATAAGGTGTCTATCATACTGGTATCTAATTATTGACAATTTTAGACCACCCTTAAATCTGAACTCCTTAAAAAAAGGGTGAGTTTAGTTTAGTATAGTTTGCTGGTTTTCCTTAGACTATCTCGGTATCAAATTAATTAGATACTCGAATGCAGCAGCCTAGTATAACTACTGATGTGGATCCCAGTAACTAGGCTATGTAGCAGAACTGGTACTCTAGAAAGCTAATCCCTAGGAGTCTCTGTGCTGGGCCCTGTAAAGTCTTCGCTTTCTGTACTGGAATTTAGAACACTCTGTTGCCATATTACCTTGCCTCTAGATAGGCACCCGCAATTTCCATTTACTTCAGTGGGAGTTTTGCCTTATCAAGGACAGCAGGGTCTGGGCCTACATCTGCTTGGTATTTTTCCCTAATTGGCATGGAAATCAGTGGCATGTTAGGATGTGTCCAATAGGTGCATTATGCCAAGCAGGTACCTGGAATGTTCAGCAGCAGACATGGAATTAAACACACTAATATATTCCAAAGCTCTACAGAGCAAAACTAATTGTGACACCGGGACTCAAATATTAAGGGCTTTGGACTACTGTGGGCTGGGGAGGGAAGGCAGCAAAATGATCAGAAGGATCAGTGCACCAGCAGCAGGTCTCAGAGGTGCATTGTGCTTGAGACAGGCCCAATGCCCCTAGGACAAATGTACATATTGACAGTATATTATATAACTGCTACACAGGCTGTATCACATGCTTCACACCGCACAAACTAGCATCATTAGCTGATGCGGCAGGGAGGCAGAGAAATGGCTCCACTGTTTCTTGCCCTGTCTGGGATTCCTAGCACCACTGTTGTCTCTAGAATACCCAGGTTATTTAGTGCTGGGAGTGCAAGGACTTTGTTTGTGCCTGGTCTCTCCTCATTCATGCAGGGCTAGCCAGTCTCACCCTAAGCAAAGCAAGTTAATCCGTATCCAGAAACAAAAAGTTCCCCTAATAAAAGGACAGCTGCTTTGGGAGCTACACTGGGGGAAGAGGTGGGAGAATAGACTGTAGCACTATGGGAAGCAAGGCTGCAGGCTGTAGACCCCTGCTGCTCCACTCTTTCTTCAGCCAGTCATCTCAGTGAAGAAGAGCTTCGAACCTGCAGGATGCTAAGGACTGAAGCTCCGTTCCTGGTTGCTCACAAACTCAGAAGGAGGAGAGCTCCTCTGTAGGTTGGGGATTGGCTGGAAGGTGAATGGAGGCTGTCAATCATCTGGGGAGCCAGCCAGCAGGCTTTGAAGTGTTTGAAGAGGAGACGGGGATCCTGGGGCAGATTTCAAAGCATGCTGGCCAACTAGTTCAGTTTGCTGAGCTGCCAGTTAGTTATCCAAAGGTGTTCAGCATCTCTGAGACCTCTGGATAATCCAGATCCTATTATACAAAATTTGTAGGGCAGTCATTGGAATCCACTGCCACAGAATGTCATAAGCTAAATATTGTGGCTGACTGTAAAGAGGGTGGCCATGAAGTGAACCAGCCAACAATATATGGGATCCTGATCCAGGACTAAGGCTCCTAGGTACCATGGTAATACAAATAATAAATCATAATATTTGTAGCTATGAAAGCTAAGGAATGAGCCACATGTTTGATACTGCAATGGGTAAAGGGATCAGGAAGGATATTTTGGATTAAGTGCATTATGGGGTATTCCTCACCCTTCATCAGGTGTTGATCACAGGCACCTTAGAAGAACTAATGAGCTGGGCCAGCATGGCAGATCTTAGAATTCTACATTCAGAAAACTGATTCCATCGAGAGTTTCTGACGGTATCATAACTCAAAATAGTCGTCTTATTTATTTTATATACTGGATGGCTCATAGTCTCCAGCACCAGCTCAGGACTGGAGGTATTGACAGTTTACATTTTTAATTGTTGTGGTTACGTCATATCCAGGAATGACAAGAGTTGTGAAATAGATTACATTCCTATTTAATTTTGTAATCCATGTGATACAACATAGTGTTTCACAATAGTGCTCTTAAAGCCTTGTAAAGTAGCAGCTTTTAGTGGAAAAGTCTTTGTTAGAAATCAAAGGGGAAAAGAAAAACAAACACGGTGATGGCAGAAGCTTTAATAGTAGCTTTGATCTTGTTGTTAGTTTCACAAAGTGAGAGCCAAAGCAAATATACAAAGTCATAGCAACATCACTCTTTTATGAAGGAAGAAAATGTCAGGATTCCAAGAGGAAATAGCCCATGTGCTGTAGGAAAGCAATAACCATTGAAGGGGGTTTAACCTTGTTTTATAAAACCTGGTGTTATTCTGACAGTGTGTTTTATGGACTAAATGCAATTAGGGATTGAGATCCCCATTTTCAGTTCTGCTTCCTTTTTTCCTTCCCCCATCAATCCAAAGTGAAAATTTTAATCCGAAGTGCAGTTAATCTAACAAACATTGCTGATCTGGGATTAGATCAGGAAACTGATGGCTGGGCAATCAGCTAAATGAGCTAAACTGTGCTCTTGAACAAATGTACAGTCTATAGTTTTGTTAACAAAATGTTTAAATTGTTCATTATTAGAACTGTAGAGTGTACTGGACTTTTCTGGAATGAAGGACTCTTGATCCAGAGAAACCCATAGTGTTGAAGAATCTTTATGACCAAAAGGGTATAGCACTTATTTAAATGAAAGTTTTTAAACACTGTTAATACCAAAAAACCACTGGCACCCCAATGTATATCTGAAATGTGCATGAGAAATCCAAGCATGTCCATTTCTAGTTACCCTGAATATAACATACAGCTACTTAGTATTGTATGCCACCCTCTCTCCTGCACTTGGGCAGTGTGCAAATGTACATTATTCTGAACTAGTGTATTTTTCCTTATGTCCACTTTTATGTAGAAAGCATCTTAGAATTTGAACTTTAATGTGACATCACAAAAAGGATGACAAATTTGAGTTTCAGTCCTTTAAATGCAATTCATGCATGGTCTTTGGAGTACAATAGCCATCTTTTAAACTTAAATTGCTCATTCATGAATTAGGAATTGGGAACAAAAATGGTAAATTTTGTTCATCTGGTTAAAATAGACTTCAAATCTACCGTGCAAACTTTTAAAGAAAGTACTTAAATGCAAATATTTACAACATGAGTATATGCTAGTGGAGCAATACAAAAATGTCAAGACTCATTAGAAACATAAAATACTGCTGATATTCTGTTAGATGGGGAAAATATTGTATTTATTAGGAGTTTACAGTATTGTATTTCAGGCTTCAAAACATGAAGACCCCAATCTAGGAAAGCATATGAGCAAATTCTTAACTTTTTAAGCATGAATAGTCCCACTGAAGTCAATGCATCTAAGTCAAAAGTAAGTGCTTTGTTGGACAAGGACTATGAGAGTGATCCTGCAAATACTCCACATGAACAACTTTACTGTCATTGATGTCTATGGGACTAGTTAGGTGAAAAAAGTGCTTAAGTGTTTACAGGGCTATGACCTAAGAGTGGTCATTGTATGCTCCACTCCTTATTAAAGTACTTGTTTCCTAAAAATAGCACACTTGATTAGCTTGTAATGGCTGTTAGATTATTAGGAGAGCGTCATTTGGGCAATAAAACATTTCTGTAACGGTAGACCTTAGTGAAGGAAAAGACCTAATAGACCATCCAGTCTTCCCTGGGGCTATATCGAGAATGCAGCACATATTCTACCACTTTACTTCTAGGTTGCCCATCATGCTTGAATGACCTTCCAGAACCAGTTACTGTAGTCCTCTCTCTTGCCTCATTCAAATCCCTTCTGAGAACTCACTTATGCTGTGACGTCTAAGGTGTTTATATATATATATATATATATATATATATATATATATATAAATATAAAAAGCCACATCTCCATCTTTCTGCCAGAATAACTTCAGATAATTTTCTTAACATTATGCATTAAAATTACATAATGATGGCTTATTTTGAAAAAAAAGTTTGGCTATGTGGGAAATACTTCCAAAAAGTAATACACAGATTATTTTTGAATAATTTGATCGTTCCTTAGTTACTTTCTTGTGCTTGTCCATCTTAAAAGCTATTGATTGAATATCCTGTAACTTGTTTTGATGCTGGCAAGGTTTGCAATCTGGCTATTCTAGTACAAGGTCAATAATGCATTGAGACAGACAGAGAGAGAGTGAGCATGTAAGCATTTGTTTATTTAATACAAGTCAATCTAACTATTTCTGTAAGAAATTCTGTTTATTCCAATAAGCAACTCAGTCTTGCAATATAAAATAACAGAGCATGATCATTAAACACTGTAAATGATGCCCCTTGCTTACTCTACTGTGGGAGGGCTCTTATGTGTGAAATATTTAGGATAAATAAAAAAAAATGTTCTGTTAACACAAAGCAACAATTCTGTTTGAAGCTAGTGGGTGGATAAAATTCACTTGTTTAAGTTTTAAAAAAAATCTCTGCGGGTTGTATGGAGAGCTGCCACATGCCTCTCATAGATTCCAAATATATGCCATGGCAAATCCCACTAGCTTCAACCACAGGCTTTTTTGTTTTCTGTGCTCTCCTTTGTAACCCTAAGCAAACAGTGTCAATGCCAGAAGTATTTAGAAAACAAGAAGGATATGCTACAGACCAGGCCTACACTTCAGAATTCCACTGCAATATCAGCCACCCTGTGGGCATCATTTTAGCTCTTCATTGTAAGTTGACAACGGATATAGTGAACTGACCATGTGAAACAATGCAGAGTGCTTAAGGTTTCCTGCAAGCTAGTTATTTGGAATTTAATCTAAGATGATTGATTGGTTTTAATTACAGAATTAAAATTTAAAAAAAAACTTTACTTTTTCCCCAGGGACTATGTTTTAATTTTTTGAATGCCTATTTTACTTAAAATAGTAAGTGAAGGCTAGAATGTGTTTTCCCCAATGCAGCCAAGAGGCAAATGGAAAGTTCCAAGACTATTTTCTGGCTATTGTGGTCTGTGCCTGAGTGTTTAGAATTGCATGCTTTGTTTACATGTAGATGGTCAGTGCAGTTATGTAAAGGCATTTTACTCGATGGAACATTTTCCCATGGGAGTCTCTCTAATTGTAATAGAGTTTGTAGTATCTAATGCGATGTACTGCATTGGATTTGCAGAAGCATACATAAGTCTTTACTGTAGAGCATATTTAATTGTTTTGGAAAACAATTCTTAAGTAACCTCAGCACAGGGATCATATACACTTTTTTTCTTATTTATGCTGTTTCCTGCTCTTCAACTGAGGAGTGGTGGTGTGTGCGTCTGTGCATGTGCACGTTCTACTTTTATAGGTTTCAGAGTGGTAGCTGTGTTAGTCTGTATCAGCATAAAGAATGAGGAGTACTTGTGGCACCTTAGAGACTAACACATTTGCTCAAATAAATTTGTTAGTCTCTAAGGTGCCACAAGTATTCCTCATTCTTTCTACTTTTATAGTAACTGTAAAGTAATTTTTCACTAACCCTGCAGTATGCCAATCTCTGATCTCTAGAAGAGTGTCCTTGTCAGCCGTAGTGGAGGTATATGTACGGTCACTCCACAATTATTTTGAATATCCATGATAATACAAAGCTCTCAGCTCTGCTTGGCTACTACCCTCTGAACTTCCCCTGTTTGGAGGGCAGCAGCCAAACAGTGTAGGGTGAGAGGATATTAAACCACATTTCACAAACAGTAATTTGAAGGTACTAGCTGTAAATTGCTAAGTCTTTGGAGTTTATTGCTGGATATGGTGATTCTGACAGAGATTGAAAGGGCTCTTACATTTTCATCTAATTAACCATTCTGAATGAAAATCATAGTGGCTGATGATGTTTGGTGAAATTTCTTATATTTGATAGGATTTGTCAAGTAAGAGTGGAAAAGGCTATTGATGCTGATAAACTAAATCAGGAATACTGATTCATTTTAATCCCATCACTATTATTTAAACTGTGATAGTTTCCAAATGATCCAGTCAGGAAGAGACTGTGCAACACTATACTAGGTTCTGTATAGTACGACATGGTCCCTGCCCCAGGGAATATACAATGCGTCTGTATGCCAGTTTCATGGAAACTGACCTTCCTGTACAATCTGCTTAAGGTACAGCCCTCAAATATGAAATCTTGTCAGTGTGCATGGTCATGTTTATGTTCAGTTTGCTGATTACCAATATCAGAAAGACACAAGGAAAGAATAAAACTGTAGAATCTTTTCCTTTAAAAAAAATATCAATTTCCCTGTTCTTGCTCAGCTGCACATATCCAAGAACACTACTTTTTATTTTTAGTCAATAATTAAATTTTTTAGTTCATAAATTTTAGCTGGCTTTTACCATTTAAAATGGAAAAACAAATGAAGCCTTGCTAATTAATCTACTACGTGGTGTGTAGTAGCAATAATTCCCTCAGCATCACCCTGTATAGTTAGCAACTTATTTTTATAAGAGTGTTAATGTTCTATGAGAAATTAATCTAATCACTACCATCCTCAGACCATTAACTGGAATGAGTTTACTATGATGACAGTACTTTATTACACTTACGTACAGTTATGTGCTGAAGTATTTTGAATGGCACACTTCATTTCTAGCTGAGAATCAGTCTAGCCAAAAAAATATTCACATTTACAATATCACATGCTGACTGTCAACAGCTTTTTTAGACTTCAGCTAAATACTTTGTCACTTGACACTCTCCAAATAATCCAATATAGTTGTTTTTAAATAGATGAATACAAGTTAGACTAGAGGTTGCTATGTAGCCATTACCCCAACGTGCTTGTAGCATGGGATCCTTCAGAAGAAAGATATGACCTAGAAGAGTAGATCTCAAGTGGCATTAGTTTGTTGAATACTCAAATATACTGTAGATGTGGAATAAAATGTTATTTGTTTCCTTTGCTATGAGTACTTCAATGTCATCTTGAATCCAAAGGGGAACAATTTAAACTCTCAAAGTGTCAAAAAAGGGTGTGAGTTTATTACGCAGGAGATATACTAGTATGATAGCTTTTCAGCATCGTGCTGGAGCAAAATCTACTGTGACTTCAGAAATGTTCATACTGAACAGAATGGTCCAGGACCCATGCATGTTGGTGCTATTTGTGCAAATAATCCATAGAATTAAACAAGTCAAATGCCCTCAGATGGTTGGCCACTTTTAAATAATGAAAATCTTTTTTATTGCCCAAAAGATTTTGGAGGAGGGGAGGAAAAAGAGAAGTAGGAGGGGCTTTACACAGAAAAATCTCCCAAAGCATCTAGTATTCTTTATAAAGCAAGCAAGGTAAATAGCACATTTGCTGTATGTCATTAGTAAATCAGTCCAACTATTACTGTCTTATCATCCTACCTACCAGACACACCTTATATTTCCAGCAGTGATTCCCCCTGGATCCTAGGGTAGGAGGGTCTAAACCTACTCCCAGCATGCCCCTGGGTCAGGGACTCTTGAGGGGCAATTCACAGACCCAAGTTAGGTGCCTATGCTCTCTGTACAATGCAAGAGGAGAATTAGGCCTTTTAAAAAGGAATTCATGGAAGGCAGCACACTTAAGTTAGCCAGTAAGAAATGCCAAGAATAAGGGTCTGGCCTAAGCCACGACCCTCAAAGGGAGTTAGTTGCCAAACTCTGGTCCTTAGGGATGTACTTCACTCCACTGTGGATTCACAGGCATGAAACTTCTCTCTGGAGTGGCAGAGCAGAGTTTTTGATCTGAATGTTTGACTTAGGTGCCTAAGTCCCCCATGTGAATCCCACCTACTGAATCACCACTAGAGATGTATTGTACTGATATGAAAGAAACCACTTGCCACTATCTGTCCACTATGCCAATAATAGCTGTTCTGTAGGTGAGCATGTCAGGTTTTATTTTATAAAACCCAGAAAAAAACTGTTAAAAGGAAACACTATTGCAGAAATGATTCATGTGGTCAAGGAACGTTTTTCCACCATAGAAAAGGTGCAGTTGCAAAGTTTTCACCAGGACTTTTTCTTCAGTTTTGAAAATTTCATCCATTTTCTCAGGTTTTTCATGCAGAAAGTGAGATTTAGCCAAGGAAGAGAGCAGGCATTGTCAGTCAGTGTAGAGCAGTGGTTCTTAGCCCAATCAGCACACAGCTGTGGCCCATGTGACATCCTCAGGGCCATACAGGTAGTATATTGTGTAGATGCAGCCTACATAGCACACAGAGAGCTGCATATGTGGCCCACAACAGTAAATCGGTTGAGAACCACTGGTTTAGAGGAATAGTACGCTTTTTCACATGTCAAAAAGAAGAAAGTTTCAAGTGCTGCAATCACCTCCTGAAATCAATGGGCTCTTCATTGATTGTCTCCCAGGGAAGCAGATTGCTAATCATGTAAAGAGAGAACCTTTCAACATCCCAGCACGATAGCTTTTACTGAAGTTCAGCTATTATTTGTTTGCTTACACTTAAATTGGCAGAGTTTAATAAAGAATAGCTATCTAATCTATCATTAGTTTTTATGGAAGTGAGACTTTTAAGTCCTTAGTCATTGTTTCATTTAAGATTTGGGGGTGGGCTTTCTGCCTGTACATATCATACAAGTGGACACACATTGTGCAGTATATTACACACCTACTTTGGTATGAAGACAAGATATGTCCATATACATGCTTTGAAAGTTCTGTATGACTCAGTGTCTTTTCTGATCCTCTAAAGTTCATATTCTTTTTTTTCTCTTGATGTCTTAAGACTGTTCTAAGTTAGAAAGGCCCCGAATTGATTGGTACAGCTCTGACAGATACCTGTCTTCTCAAATTCCATCATCATGTCTAGCTCTGGGGGAGTATAGACAAACCTAACAACTCAAAGCAAAGGTTCATTAAAAGCACCCGTGAACTTCATTTACTTTCCACCTTAAACAATTTTTTATTCCTGGACTCAGTCCTCTAGAGTTCCTGATCTGAAAAATCCACCTTGTTTCTTATCTTTACCCCCTTCACCTCCAACAGCTTCAGAGTGTGGGCAGCTCCTGCTTTTTCAATGTGGGGGTGAATGGGAAAAGAGATTGCTCCTCTGTAATCTCTTCTAGGAGATGAGCAAAATCCAGTGTGTCCCACTGGACACTGCTGCCTCTAGAGTTAGCTATGAACTTGTTAGGGACTGAGATGCCACAGAGAGCACTTCTATGTTTATTGGCATTTTACGTTACCACATTGTTTTTTGGGACTTCTCAGCTCCAGAGTGAGATAATTACCAGTCCAGAGGCAGTGTTGGCACCTAGTAAAGGCAGGTTTCACTGTTGCAAAACTCCTGAGAAGGCAGCCTGTATGCTCCCGGCCCAAAGAGATTTTCTGAAGATTTGAAAGTAGGCCTACTTGGTCTGTGCCCAGACTTCTTTGAAAGGGGAAAGAGGCCACCTGATTGCCCCTCCATAGGGAATCCTACATGGCATGAAATTCAGCCCAACTTTGCCATATGGTTGAAGCTTTTTTGCAGGCCTGGGCTGAGTTTTGTGCTGGAAGGAAAAAATAAAAGCAAGATGAATTGCACCTGATTTTGGGTTTCACATAGCTGTAATCATTATTTGCAATTGACAGACATTAGATTAATGTAACTGGATGTCATGCTCAGCAGTTTGAATTCCTGATAAAGTGCAATTCTACTCTAAAAAATGACCACACAAAAGGTAAAATCTATGAGGTGGGGGTGTCTGTTAAAACAACTATATGGACTTTTTTTTTTCCTTCTGCTTTTCATTTGTGTTAGCCCTGCAGAGCCAAAACAGTGTGAGCTGGATTGTTCGTGGTGAGGTGGGGGCAGAGGGCTTGTGTATCAAGTAATTTATTGCTGGGCCAAACTGTCTTCTGTTACAACTCTGCAGCCCTTCTGTGCTGGAGGGTAGAACTGGGCCTGGAGAATTTTACCTGTGGATGGTGCATGAGCCAGAAAGCAACCAGCCTGACTTTTAGATCTCAGAAGTTGTCAGGGCTAGCAGTAAGAGAAACCATCTTTTTACTTGTCAGTAGATTAAATTAGATCTAGCATTATTTAGACATTCTAAATATGGAAAACCATGATGCCATTTTACAGTCACTTAGAGTAGAACTGCACTGTAAAAGTGCAGCTATAATAAGAAAAGTGAAAAACTAAAAATGGCACTGTCAGGCTCTCATCCAGGTGAAAGTTTGCAGCAGTAAGGCTAGACAAATCAAACTCAATATCGGCTCTAAAAATTAAGCTGCTCTTTATCAACAATAATAAAATCCTTTCCATCAGAATTTAGCTGTTCGTTTTTTTTTTTTTTAATGCAGGAAGCAGAGCAGAATCAGCTCACTTTTCCATAGCTATAGTCAGCACATTGCTAACAGAAGTAAAAGCATCTCTGTTGGTAGACCAAGTAGTTATGACCTCAAGACGGTTATGTTGAATAAGAGGGTGCTATTTTTATATATCATACTACTTTTTAGTGTCATAACTGGACTTTAAGGAGAAACATGTCAAACAATTCACTGGATCTGTTCTTCACTGTTTCACCAGATTTATGCCAAAACAATTCCACTCTAGTCAATAGTGTTACACAATCACAAATCTGGTGTCATCGAGTGGGGAATCAGGCCTTTCTTTGCCATTCTTCTATTCTGTATAGGTTCGTATACCACCCTCATAACCTTCCACTAGTACATTAAGTAAAGTCACTAGTATTTGTCTTACATGGTTTGTTCTTTCTCATCCTCTCCCTTGGAGGAGAATTGTGTGCGCAGTGTAGTGTTTGAGTAGGGTTTTTTATTATTATTATTATTTTTTGTTTAAATATACACGGTGGTGTGTGCATGTGAGCAAGAGGAGTGTGCCTGGAGCAGAAGGTGGTGAAGTTTCTGATGGTCCTTATAAGGATCCTGTGGGAGTTTGTTTGGCAATCTGAGACTGGCACCTGGGAACTCTGTCTCCTGCCCAGACAAGCTTTACTTTTACTCTTAGGCACAGCAGAATTGAGGTTTTATTTTTTTAATAATATTGATGTTTATTTTAAAGCACTTTTTCAATTTTTATTGACTTAAAGCAGGGGTCAGCAACCTTTCAGAAGTGTTGTGCCAAGACTTCATTTAATCACTCTAATTTAAGGTTTCGCGTGCCAATAATACATTTTAACGTTTTTAGAAGGTCTCTTTCTAGAAGTCTATAATATATAACTAAACTATTGTTGTATGTAAAGTAAATAAGGTTTTTAAAATGTTTAAGAAGCTTCATTTAAAACTAAATTAAAATGCAGAGCCCCCTGGACCGGTGGCCAGGACCCAGGCAGTGGGTGCCACTGAAAATCAGCTTGCGTGCCGCCTTCGGCACACGTGCCATAGGTTGCCTACCCCTGACTTAAAGCATGGAAACTTTGGGAGGAGGGAGATACTTATTTAATGACAGACACTGAAATTAAAACAGTTAAAGCTTTATAAACATTAATACAAATTGTCAACATCATATGTCAAAATATACAAAGTACATATCTTCAAATCAAACTGAAATTTAAAATGAGAAAAATGCTACTTGAGAACTGTCATTATCAATGGAAGTATATATACTTCTGTGTATGTACAGTGAAATCAATGTTTACTGACAAAAATCTAATCTGTCCAAGCCTATTTATTGTAGAAAGAGCAGAGCTGTTGACCAGGATCTTCATACCAAAGTTTTAGGCAATCTTTTAGATGTTCTGGGCCCAGGGCATGGAGCAACTTGAAGATAAGGACTGAAACCTTTAACTTGATTTGTCATTGTACAGGAAGCCAGCATAGACAGCAGAGGATATGGCTGATGATTGAATTTTTCTTCGAGTGTGCAGTCTTGAAAAATAGATTCAGAACCAACAACTCGCATGTAGCAATAATATTGTATTGGAGCTTGCAGAAATTGATTTTTGGGGATAAAATTAGATAAACACAGGCAAAGACATATATAGTACACTACTAAAAAGTGGTAGAATATCAAGAATGGTATAGGGAAAATTATATTTCTAAAACTAAACATCAGTTTTTCAAAGATTTTTCATCAGTTAGTCCTTGAAGTAAACTCTGTTTTTTAAAATTCTACATGAAAGCAGATATTGAGTTATCCAAGTGTAAAACAAAAAAGCACTTGAACAGTTTATTTTGTAGGCTTGGATAGTTCAAAATTGGCTAATTAGAATTTTAATCCCAAAATTTCACCTTGAGGTAAGGATGTTTTCCCAAAAGCAATAAGCATCTGACAAAAATGGGCTTATAATGAAAGTGCCCTCTTGACCAAGATTACAGCATTGGCATAATACAAATTCATATGTATTATGATGATTTGGCTACTGTGGAGACACATTGGCATTGTCCAGCAGAATCCATTTGACCAGAAAATGGGGGAAAATGATGTTTATGTAATGACTAAACACGTTAACTGAGCATTATGTTTATAGAACTTTGACCAACTGTTCTCTGTGTAACTATACTGCATGCAATCCATTCCAAAGCGGAGTGCTTTTAAAAAATGATTTTCAACCATTTGACAAGCCAGTAATTACACGTCATGTAAATATTTGTTGGCAAATTGTCCTCAGACTGTAACTGTGACGTCAAGCTTGAGCCTTATTTTTTTTGCTTTGCATAGGCATGGTGAGGATGAATCAAGTTTTGCAGCTGGAATGTAATGATGCAAATCTAATTCTTCCCCCTCCCTGAAAATCTTATTCATGATTGAGGCATTTAGACAAAACCACTGTTTCAAAAATGGTCAGTTAATTCTCCTGTGATTCGTATTGCAATAGTAGTGCAAAGTAGAGGCTGGATTGTGCATTGTCCTTCATTGTCAGTAGGCACAAGGGACCATGCACAATTGCAGCTTTTTTGGATACAGGGACTTCTCCCAGCTAGCACCTCTACCAGTTCAGACCATTCAGAAGAGGAGGACGAAGGATGTGGGACTTTGCCTGCTGTAAAGTAGGTTGTGGTGCACCCTTTCTGGGCCGTAGCAGTGCGAGTGCTCCTGCTGTATGGCAAGTGCTCTGGCTAGAGTAGGTTCTGTGCCATCTCCAAGAAGAGGGCTCTAGCAAAAAGGCACAAGAGATCCCTTGTTATGCTGAGGGATGACCTATGACTGTCCACAGATAAGAAATATAATCTACAATCATCTTGCTGGATACATCTGTGAAATTGGATAACACTGCTCATGTCTTAAGAAGCTGCAGTGCTGAACAGAAATGGCCTGGACCAGCTGTGGCCCTTGCTTTCACACCCAGCCTTGAGGGCTGTCATATGCAATTGTTCCCCCTCACCTACCTAATAATCTCACAAGCCTCAGTCATCTCCCCCTTATTAATCGGTACTTCTGTATGAAGGGCTGGTGAGCCTAGCGGTATGCAGTGGGCGCCACCTCTGTGTTTTCTATGTCAAGTATAATAAACAGAACACTTTTAGTGCTTAGCCAAAGTCAACAGGTAGGTGAAGAACAGCAGGCTAAGAGCTTGAGATGATGCTGGCAGAGAGAAATAGAAGAACTTGCCTTGACATTAGCACTACTGATATGCTTGGGCATAGAGCTAGTTAGAAGAATGCAGAAACTTTTTCACTTTCAATGCTTTTCATTAGATTTTTGGAAGAATTTGACTACTCTCTAAGCTGGCCAAATAGGATTTTTGAGAAATTTGTTGCAATTTTGAAAAGCCAAAGGTTGATGTGCTACACTCAGCACTGTTTGCAAGATCAGGCTGCCTGATGCCAGTAGTGTATAGAAATAGCAATATTACTTCCCTGTTTCTCAAGTCTTTTCAGAAATCGGCATAAAAATGTTAGCTACTGAGAGAACAAATGTGAAATTTATAATTATGCATCCACCAGCCTGAGCAGCATAATTAAACTGACTTACCCCCCCAGTGTAGATAGTGCCATCGACCTACTGCTTCTTGGGGAGGGGTTCTCCCGTCAGTGTAGGTAGTGTCTACATTGAAGCGCTGCAGTGGTGCACATGCAGTTGTAGCATTTCAGTGCAGACAAGCCCTTAAATCACAGGCTCAGCTATACAATAGGAAAACATTTGGATTCTGACAATCATTCTCTTCCTTAGGAATTAAATGGAGATGTCCGATCAAATGCCTGTTTTGAGAGTGTAATTAATATTTCATGATCAGTTACCCATCATTAAGGCTAAGATTTTGTCATGGATATTTTTAGTGACAACATTATAAATGCTGGATGCAAAGCAGGGTCCCGACCTCCAGTTTGAGAACTCCTGCATTAGGCCAACAGAGTTTTCGAAAATCTCTCAGCTTAAATTTGTTTGCCTATTCCAAATCTACTTTTTCCTTTTCAATGTTGTTAAACAAGAAACTAAATTGAATGAGCAAGTTCAGCTCTTTTAAGGTAAGATGGGGCAGTACTGCTTGTTTGTAGAGGGTACCTGATAAGTATGTTTGGAAGATGTATAAATTAGCAGAATGCTGTATTTTTACAAGTCAGGATTGCTCCAGGAATTGCTGCCTCTTTAAAAAACTGTTCAGATTTCTCCATTTCTGTACATGCTGGAATTCCTACAGCTCTCTCCCCCTTATTTTGGGAGTCGACACAATTGGTGCACCACCTTTCAGGAGTGTTCCGAATGCATTTCCTACAGTCGCTGGCCAGCTCCACTGGCCCTTGCTGAGAAGTGCAGGGCCATAGTTCCACCTCCTTCCTACTGCTTTTGGGGTAGTTGCCCACCAGGGCGATGCAGGGGGCTCCTTACGCCCATCTCCCTTGCACAGCCACATTGTCAGTCTGGCCCGATATTTTCTTTAAAGTAGGTATTGTAATATTCTTGGGATAAAGTCTATGGAGTGCTCCATGCCATAGTTATAGCCAAAATTACCATATTTTGCAAAAGGATTCTCTATTTTGCAAAGATTATAAGGCTCCTTTTTTTCCTACACAATATATCTTAAGTTACTGCAGCAAGGAAAAACTTCTTTCACTACTGTAAGTGGCACAAACCATTTCCTCACCTGAAGGGAAAAAAGGAAAATCAGTGTTAGTCAGCTGAATTCATGATGGAATATTTTTCTTTAATTTTTAACTTGTAGCTTTCTTATAATCTAATAAACCAATATTGAAATGCAGTTTAGCAGACATTTTATTAGTAATGCCATAGATCATACCTAGTAAGTAGGTCTATGTCATTAATATATATATATTATCATACACAGACTTTGGAAAAGGAATTCATGGCTACTGTTGATTAATATCACTCAAATATAGACGCTATCTTTTCCATTGTACATTTTTGCTGAACATTAAATGGGGGTTTAACACAGTAAAAATGTAAAGGAAAAATTAAATGCATGCTTTCATTGCTAAACTAAAAGCATACAGAAAAGATTTACACTTTATAGCTCACTGCTTGTGTTGAGAGAAGCTACTTTTGGGGCACAAATGCCCTTCTGTGTTTCTTACAAATAACTGTATTCAGTGACACAAAGCACAACTGTTATAAAAGTATTAGTATGCAGATGCTCTGCTGTTTTGTTAATGCATTTAATTAAATACAATATCGCTATTGTTTTTCTCCTTAATTGAATTTGTACGATGGTATAGAATCTAAACCAGTGTTAAATAATTAAAATTAGTTATTGTTTCTGTTGCTCCCAAAACCACTGCACCTTGCGTCACTCCATCAAGAAAGCTATGGTGATAAACTAACAAAATCTGGTAAAATTTTGATCCTTCAAGGCACCAATGTGTAAGTACCCTGGGAATAGTCAGCATAAAAATAACTACACTGCAGAAAGCAAAAGAACATAGCTGCAATATTTTTAATAAACAGGTTTCTTTGTTCAGTTCAGAAAGCCTTAATTGATAATTGCCGCTGCTTACATATAATTTTATCCCTGAAGACAATTCTTAATCGTTTTTAATTGGAGGGAAGAACTGAACTTCCCTTCTAGCTAGTTGATATATTTTCAATTCAGGTAATAGCCAAAATTGCATGCCTTACACATTAGCCTTCTCCAGGAAGTTAAACTGTAGCTTCTTTACTAATTTATACTTGTCAAGTTATAATTTGTTGTAGGTCTGTATTTGCAGATTAATTCTGTCATTCAGATAAAATTACTCCAAGCAGATGAATTTTATTGCCCAGTGTTTGCAATATGATCAGTTGTGCTTTGTTCTGAATCCACCCCTATTAAAACTACTTTAATAAACTTTTTTTTAATAAAAGAAAAAGAACCCCAGAATGCTGCTCTTTTCAGCAGTTTAGTGCCATGTAAAAAAAGTGCTGGATTGAATCAGCAAAGGGCAAGCACTTAAAAAAGCACACATCATGGCATAGTCAGATCCAGATACCTTCTCAGTGCAACAACTACCAAATCTAATTGTGGAATTTCACAAGGTAATGAAGACATCAAAAACACCATATGCCCAGTTATTCCTGATCCTACTGAAGCCAGTGGAAGTTTTGTCAATGACTTGAGTCTATTTCCTCATCCTGATCCAGATGAATAATCACTTCTAATAATAAGGTTTCTTTGCAATCAATCAGGAGACTCATTTATTTCATGCATTTAAAAAAAAAAAAAAAGCCAACAATGACTGACTGCTGAAGAACTCTCCCGAGTTACTAATTTACTACTACTCTTCGTTGGAAATTAGCTTGATTTTTGCAGTACATAGTCTACACCAAGTCACACAATTTTTCAATGGAAGTGGGAGCTGCTGAGTGTCCCAGCATGGGTAGACAGACTTGAGCTAGTGCACTATAACTAGTGTGGACATGATGGCACTGCTGGAGCTTGGACCCAGGAAGGTCAGCCAGGGTGGCTTGGCTCAGGTAGCCAGCCTGAGCTGCCATCAGGGCTGCACCTTTGAGCAAGTGTGAGCCTACCCATGCTGAAAATCATAGCTCCCAGCTGCAGTGTAGACATTCCCTCTGACTTCCAAATAGAATACTGGAGCACATTAGAATGTAACCCAACTTAGAAAAGTTGGCATGAGTGTAATGTTGGTCATTTTACTAAACAGCATTGGCCCTTCACTGAGGCTGTGAGAGAGGAAAAAAGAGGGTAAGATGTTTCTTACAAGCAGACCTGTAAGTATAACTAACACAAGAGATATGACAATGATTATCTGAAGTGAAAACCTGTTTGCATTCCCCCATCCCCTCTTCAATTTGTGGTTTTTACATTTGGAAGAAACTGGGGAACAAATCAGGCAGCGAGATGTTAAAAAAACAAAACAAAAAAAAATGATGTAGCTCAGATTCAATGGGGATTTGTACATTAAAGAATTCGAATAGACTCATACCAGTGGGAGTTCCATCCTGTACCACATTGAGCTTAGGAGTTAGAAAAGTTGTAACATCATGCAAAGAGGGGTTGAAGTAGAAATACAGCCCAAGCCTTTTTATGGTCATGTACAGTGGTCTTTAGAAATAGTGAGAAGAGTGGTCAATATAAAGAAGTCTCACCTCTTACATCAAGTACAGAGATGGCAATTGGAGACATTGATAATAAAGCAGAGTTATCACCTACAACATAAACATTGAGGTGAATTGATAGGCTATAATTGCAATCATTTACAACACACTTCAGCTATTTTTATTAACCTATTTCTAAACACTTTTAATTATAAACATCCTGACCACCATTCTAATTTTAAAACCTAAAAGAAGTCATGTAGTCCCAGTGCAAGTTAAATGTGAGAACACAGTTCAGTTGCAAGATAGATTAATTCTCTGAAAAGCATTTGGAGAGAGAGAACATATTCTATGGATTTTGCATGAAACAACTAACTCAAGGCAAGTGAAAGAAAGCAGCATTGTTCCAGTGCTCTGTTTTTCATAGGCCTGTATTCATATCTCATTCTTGTTGTTTGTAGGAGAGGCAGATGTGAACCAGAACAATGGGACCTCCACTAAGAGCACAGCGGTGACAGACTCCAAGGGCACAGCAGACTCAAAGAATGCCTGGACGGAGGCCAACCCAGCTGACACGGTTGGTCGCCCTCACTTGATCCGCCTCTTTTCCCGAGATGCCCCAGGAAGGGAGGACAACACCTTCAAAGATCGGCCCTCCGAGTCAGACGAGCTACAGACCATTCAAGAGGACAGTGCTGCAACTTCAGAGAACTCGGATTTGATGGCTTCACAGAAACGCTCCTCTTTCCGGCACGGATCAAAAATGGCAACTGCAAGCACCATAGACCATGCTAGACATGGATCTCCAAGGCACAGAGACTCGGGTCTACTTGACTCACTGGGCAGATTCTTTGGAGGTGAAAAACAAGTTCCCAGGAGGGGCTCGGGCAAGGTGAGCTCTGAGGAATAGATCAGCTACAGCAACATAAAATACAAATTAAAAAGGAAAGGGTGGGAGAAAAGAAAAGTGAACTAGGTAACCACCATAGAGCAAGAGTTGATTTAGCTAGCAGAAAGGTATTACATATGTCTGATATGATGTTTGGCTTCAATAAGAAATACAATAGCATAGCACTAGAAAATGTTATGAGCTTGCGACAGAGCACATTTATCAGTTTCTAGGCAGAACCACTCTTCCAGTGTCTGGAAATCAAGAGTATTTATAAATCAGGTTGTGGCTCTGGAGACATTCCTGAGAGACTTGTGAACATTTTATAAGTGGTGTATTATCTGTATATTGAACAATTTAGGGAGAAGCTTCAGGCTGCTTTTGTTTTTTCTTTCGGGACCATTTTATCTCAAATGTTTCTCAAAACTAACAGGCACAGAAGCACGAGACAATCTTATGACAATTCTGCACTAGTACGGGGGATGAATTTGAAAATGGGTCTTTTTCCTTCTCTAATTTCTATGAGTGATTCTTTTGTTGGAGTCTGCCTCACCAGCCTGTATTGTAAAATCAGCACAGCTTTGTAAGACATGTGAATGTGATTGCTGTTGGGATAATGTGTCAGAAATTCTCCTGAAACGTGAACTTACTATGGTCAAGCTATTTGATCCTGATTGCAAGGGAGGGAGGAATAAATCACAATTGTAGCTTCAAACATCTGTGGATTGAATACCAGAACTTCTGTGACCTCTGAGTGTTAACAATTATGAAATTTAGCATAAGAAAACATCCCACTCATGCAGGAAACAGAGGTGCTGAGAGATGTATACTCCTGCCCATTCCAGGATTAGTGTAGAGTTTTATAAGGGTGCTGATATTTCCTTAAAGCTTTGGTTCCTTGACCTGTTTTTTCTGAGCTTAAACTTAAAGTTTGCATAGTCTGTTACTGATCTGTTAACATTCATACAGCATGTCTTGATTTGTGTTTGATCTGTTTTTTGCTACAGTAATGTAGAGTGGGTACTTTGCTTTAAGAAAATCACACTGGTGGGTAGCTGAAGAAATGAAGTTCATCCCTATGTGCCATGTAGTACAAAATACTCACTTTGGGGGCAGTTTCTTATAATCCTCTTCCCTCAATGAAGATTTGTGATGCTCCCAACAGCAGGTTATTACGTGCAGACATGTTAAATTAGCTAATAAACTAAACAGCTGTAATCCCATTTTGTTGTGCAGAACACTTGAGAAGTTCAGACCATAATAAAACCATACTCAAAAAAATTGTGATTTGATATCAAACATACTTACAAGCTTTACGTTAATGTACAGTAAGAGCTTGCATTAATTTCCATTAGTGTGTCAGACACTGGACTGGGAGTCAGGTTCTGTTCCTCCATCTGTAAATGAGGGATTATAATGTTTGCCCACCTATGAAAAAGCTCTATTTAAGGGCAAAACATTACAATGTTTGTGCAGTGAGCAGTCATCTTGATGAGGGGGAAATTATTTTCTTAGAATCCCTTGACTTTTCCATCATTGCAACAGGCATGAGTCACTCCTGATATTGATGGTGATTTGAAATGGATTCTTGGCTAGCTTCAACTCTTGCTATTAATGTAATTACAGCATTGAGTTATCTAAAAACCAGTATATTAATTCTCTTTATATATCAGGGGATCAATGTAAAATAGTATTAGAATCTGCATGCAGTAAAAATAAAGCAGCTATTTTTTGTGTAGCAATAAAAATGAAATCAATTTTCAAGGGTGGTGGTAGTGATCTAAATTAGGTGCAAATTGTGGATTCCTGTATTTACCAATCATTGTGAATCTATTTACCGTGAGGGGTCAGTATGTAGTCATGTACTAGACAATGAAGTACCTTCTCTGTTGTATTTTGGTTGATCTTCAGTGCTCTGATCAAGGGCAGATCAAGGGCAGGAATGACTGGAGTGGAAAATCTCAACAGCAAATAGTGCCTGCAGAGCAAAACAAAGCTTTCTGCATGAGTCCAAACAATTTTTAAGCCATGAATAAAACTGCTTTTTTAAACAAGTGCTTTTAATGTTTTAAAGTGCTGCCTTACAGAGTTAAGCTGTAAGCACATAGGAACTGGTATCTTGGCGAAAGTCAGTGATAATTTTTGAACTAGCAACACTGACTTCTAGTGCCAAAGCATTTTTTTGTTGTTCCCAGAAACAATAATGCTGATGAATAAAAACATTTTAGGAATCCACTCCAGGAATCCAACAAGTTCCCTGTCCTTTTGTTTCAATTAGTGTTTCATGAAGCTTAAAATCAGTGTCGTACAGGCATCTTAAATAGTTTGGGTGTCAGGAAAGGTTTGTACTCCATATATTTGTGTATAAATAAGAGGAAATCTAGATGTCTGATAATTTCTTTTGGTTTTAAGTACAAATGAGAATAACTGCTGAATTATATAGAATGGTAGAAAAAGAATGAGTGCACCCTGAAAGCATTTTTAAAAAAGCCCAAAAGAACTCAGGCCGTTTTCCAGATTTGCTGCATAAGATATTGCAGAAGATGCTTCCTAGAGTGAATTACAAGGGGAAATACAATATATTTGGGGGGCTGTGTTTATGTTGCTTGAATTAGTTTTGTAACAAGTGTGCAGCTTTGTGCGTTTAAGAGCTATTCTGCTGCTGCCTTTCTTGTGGTCTCTCCCCAACTACTGCCATCCCATTCACCACTAGGAGCATATATCTGAACTGCCCACACCAGTAAACACTGGAATGTAGAGAAAACAGTTGTTCTTTGTGCGGACTTAGGGCTGACATTCAGGCATAACACATTATAAATTCCTCATGGAGGCATGTTCTTCTTAAACCCATGAGTGAAAAGTACATTAGTTAATAATGTTCTCTATTGTTTAAAGAGGTGGGATGGGAACAAAATAATATCTGTTTTGTGGCCTCCAGGGAACAAGTTACCCTGGAATTTTGGAGCTGTGTTATGGAAGGTGGGAGTTCTGGGGGAGTAAAATAAAAATAGACCCTCTAGAATATAAGGAGAGATTGTCTCTTTTCAATGGCAACAGCTGTGTTTGCCATTTTTTTCTTCCTTCTACCAAGATTTTTGATAACTGAACCATATCAATCATACACGTTTTTTGTATTTTTTTAAGTAAAAATAATCCTAATGAAGCCAGTGTTATGTAATCATATAGGGCCTGAGTCTGTCGTGCTTGTGGCAGAATCATTATCACTACTAGTGGAGTAAGGATGACAGAATCAAGGCCCTATAAAGATACTCAAGGTTTTTCCCAAGACAAAGTTTCTTTGAGGTGTTAGTGGTAGTGTTTCCTTTTTCATCTCTATAGAATTTAACAGGGCAAATTTCATTTTTTAAAATGGATTAAAATTTTTTTTGAACTGTCAGGATGATCAGATCTGTCCAATCCCCATTTAAAATTTGTGCTTACAAATAGTGTTTTGTTCAAAAGACTACATTTGTAAATTACATTATCAGAATTTTTATTTCTTGATTTAATGGCAAAATTATTTTGTTTTCTACCAAATCTTGGATTGTTATCCAGTAACTTTTATGCCCCAAACTTTAACATTATCTGCTAGCCTAGTAAACTTGAACTAGGTTTGTATGGTATGGTGGAACCTATGAAAAAACACCTTAAATAATAACTCAAGGGCCAGACTTGATTGAAATGCCAAAGTCTGTATTAGTAAAGCCATTTGTATCTCCTGTTTGCATTACTGCTCAGTAAGTACACATTTTTACATTCACACTTTCTCATGTGCTATCTGCATAGGGCCTACATTTCTTACATAGCCAAAGGAAGTTACAGGGGTGTAAAGAATAGAGCATCAGGACATAGGATTTCCTTTCCCAATGTGTGAAGCAGTATATAGAGTATTTATTACATTGAGCTCATCGATAAATTGGGCAAAATGGTGGTTTTAATACTGCAAACAAAGTTTGTTCACCAAGGAATGCCCAGCCGAAATCTTCAAATAATAAATGTACATAGATTTGCTAGAATCACAGCTATTTAATTGGGTTCTTTTAACAAAAAAAAAATCCTTTTATTCCATCTCAACATGTAAACCCCACCCCACTGTCGCTTTTGTTCAAGAGTCTAACACAATACACCCAGTGCACTGAGGGTCTGGAAAAATATCAGCTCAGTCTATGCTTGTTCTAATTTAAAGTTGTGTTATCATAATGAGCAACAGACTTCCAAAGTATAGGAAATGCTCAGATTGTAATTATTTACTGTGACCTTTCTTTTAATTCTTAGTTGTCTTGGGGGGAAAATCCTCTTGTGTTATCCACTGTTTTTGTACGCTGACCTAATGTATAAATGATGGGCTTGTAAAAAAGTATTTGATGTATTCAATGCTACTAGTTTTATGGGGGCTGTAATATAACATGATTTTGTTTTCATCTTTTGCTTTATATGTGCTTCAACATTTATATTCATTTATTAAAATCAGAGATCTGGTGTACTAATTCCTTAGTTTGTTTTTAACTATCTTATTGTATTAACAATGCAGCTAGTCCCTTTTTAAAAAAATCTTTTACTCATTATACACTGAGTGTATAATGTGAAATGGTCACCAGCATCAGGGGACAGAAAAAAGATAAATCCACCAACTTAAGCAGCTTAACAGTCAAAACTCATTAATGAGAGAGGCTGAATGTTAGATTTAACTGAGCTCAAGGAAAAAATCAGTGTGAATTAGGAATGTGTATGTTTTTAGTGAATATCATGGGACTACTGATGTTCAAGAAGTTATATTCCTAATTTACCTCAGTCAGAGCAGGATTGGGTCCTTATTCAGTAAAGATTGCCATCTCAGCACACTGGAGTGGTTGGTGAGGGAGTTGGAGGTACTCTTGATGGAACATTCCATTATTACAGAGTTCTCTCTCCTTGGAAAATATTAAAATACAGTGAATATATATTCAGCAAAGGAAACAAAGAATGATCTACAGCAGGGGTTCTCAGACTTTTGTACTGGTGCCCCCTTTCACACAGCAAGCCTCTGAGTGCGACCCCCCTCCCCTTATACATTAAAAACACTTTTTTAATATATTTAACACCATTATAAATGCTGGAGGCAAAGCGGGGTTTGGGGTGGAGGCTGACAGTTCTCAACCCCCAGTTTGAGAACCTCTGATCTACAGTGAATAAATGCATGATGTCTGGGCTGCCACTTCTGGTTAGGGTTTCATCTCATTTGTAATTTTGGTGCCAGCACCATTTCAGATTTGCTCTGTAGTGGTCTGGTCTGTATTTTTATATTGTAAGTCAGAGGCAATTCTCATTATCATGTATTAAATTACACAAAACAAATACATATTGATGGCAACTACTGCAAATTACCAGGCAAGGGAAAGATATGTGGCACGAGCCAACAACTAAGGAGAGCGGGTGGGAGCATGACAACTGCATTTTGTTGGTTCATATGCACAATTTGACTTGTATTATTACAAATTGCCAAGATTATTACCCAGAGCAAGTACTATTTGGAAACCAGACTAAGAGGAGGAGGGGTTGAAAATCAAGAATTGTTTGAATGGATAATTTTGAAAACATGAAGTGACAGACTGCAAGAGTCCATTTGGCTATTTTACATTTGAGCTGAACCTATGCTTCCTGCTCTGTGAATTGTTTCCTCTTTCTCTGAAGCTCAGCAATGTATTCCCTAAGCTATTCTTTGACACAGTTCTGCCCGAACCACCATTATACTCTTCAAAAAAATTTAAGATCTGGCTCCCTTTGGCTTGAGCCCTCTGCCAGTAAAAGGACCTTTATCATCATCTTCCTCATCCCATCCCTCCAGAAGACTACATCCTCTCAGATGAATCTGTTCTAAAAAAGAATAAACTGACCTCTGTTAGTATCTGATTGGAACAAAGGCTTTTACTTGGTCACTCTTGTTGTCAGATCAGTGATGACAGGGTATTGGGTAGAGGGCCTCTGGAACTCATTCTGATGTTTTGCCAGATGCTGGGCCTGTCCAACTTCAGGAAGCAAAGCAAGACTTGCCTGTTTGACCAGGCCCTGTCACCCAGCAGAGCATGAGGATATATTGATTTTCTTTTGCTATGATATACCCAGTGTTTGAGGCATTTATATTTAAATAAATACACAGAACCCTCCCCAGAGCAACAGTAACCTTCCTATAAGGTGAACAAACTATACACACAAAGGGTGAATATCACCCTGTGCAGAGGGCTTGGGCACAAACTAATCCCACTCAAGAGCAAATGGTGAGATTTATGTGATGCAAAAGCCTTCTCTACGCAAGAGTGAATTTCACCCACTATGCACTAGAGGGCATCATCCAGTACACTCTTTGCTCCTTAATGCAGCCATAAATTTGCCCTACTGTTGTAGTGTAGACTAGATTAGACTGCCTTAAATTGTATTTTCTACTCGCTGACCCGGTATCTGACTATACTAGTTCTTCATTATTTGCTATGCCCCCAATTTTTATAATCAATGATTCTTCTTTCAAATGCCACAGCACCTTCCATCCCAGGATCGCAAAGTGCTTTACAGAAAATGACCTTACCCTGCAGCACTCTTGTGAGGTAGATATTATTAACCTATGGAGAAAACTCAGAGGTTAAATGACTTGGCCAAGGTTACTCCACAAGCCTGCAATAGTCAAGAATTCAGTCCAGGTTTCCTGCCCTTTAGTACCATGATTGTAGGTATAATTAGCAAAGTTTTCTGGCTTTCATTTGAAATTTTCATCCAAGTTTTTTACATGCACTGTTTTATAAAACTATGAAATTCCAGGCCTTAACCAGCCCCTGATAATACCCACTCTCCAGCCAGAAATGTTGCTTTCCAGAGCTACTCATTTCATATTTGAGTAATTGAGTTCAACTTTCCATCCAATCTTTTTTCCTTTAACTCTTTTACCAGGACCTCCATACTGTTGCAAGTTTTCTCTGTCAAAGCAATTTGACAATGACCGTGAAATACACTGTTACAGTGTGTAGAAAAAGACAGAATGCTTGATCCCTAACTGTTTAACAAACCCCTTATCTCTAGTTCCCCTCTTTCATTTACAGTTGTCAAAATACCTTTGGGCAGCTAAAAGCATAAGCAAGTTCTCACCAATATTTTTCATGCCCCTAAAACCACATGGATAGTAGAAAACAAGCTTGGGTAAAACTAGGTAGCTGAAAAGGGGGGCGGCACAGAGAGAAGGGAGAAAATCTATCCTAGCATTTTCTAGGTGCCAGGTTCAACTCTCAAATGTTTTCTGGTTGAATGAATTATTCAAGATCCATCACAAAGTAACATTGTCCAAGCACCAATGTTCAAATGGTTCACAAAGCAAATATTTACAACTCACTTATCACTTGTGGTGTCCCATGTAATCCTCAATGCACTGTGGAACAACACAGTTAAGTGAAAATGTGACCCAGGATCATCACTATTACCTTTCTTCCTGTCTGTTTCTGCAGTCAATTGTATTACTGTTTACTCTGTCATCATCTCTCTCTATCTTTTTGGCTCTATATCATTATCTTTCCCAGGAAGATAAATATTCATTACTGGTCTAGAACTCCTAAAGTAGTCTTATTTCTCTAGCAAAAAACCCGCTGTGCCATCTTGTGGAAGTCACTTGACCTATCTGCCTCAGTTTCCTCAAACTGGGATAATATCATGCTTACCCACCTCACTGGTGAGTTGTGGGGCTCAATGAGTTAATTTTTGTAAAAAAGTGAAAGATGAAATAAATGGTATAATTGTTAACTTTTATTTTGTCAGTTTCAGACCGGCAGGTGGAGAAAAGAGAAGCATCCTGCTGACACCCTGAAATACTATGCTTGCAGTGTCTTCACTAGATTTTTGTCAAAGGCAAACCACAAACATTTGTGGAGTGTCTAGAATAGCATTTACAAAGGTGTTAGCTAACAAGTTAATTGGCACTCAAGTTAAAATGAGAGCACCACCTCTTATCTAAATGTACCCATAGTTCTGCAATGCTGATATGTAAAGCAATAGGCATATGAGGCATTTGAAAAAAGGGGTTCAGCCTCATCTAAAATCAATGCCATCCCACTGTTTGCTCATTGGGGGAGCTAAACAACAGTCAGGGGGTGAGGCTCCTGAAATTCAGTACCAACTTTCTACTATTTGCAACCAACATGAATGCTGAGCCCATTGTCACCTGTACCCAAGCCTTGGGGTGGCAGCAAATTTTTAGTGCTGCTAAGAAAGACTGGGCCATATTTTCCATGAAGGAAATAGGTGTTCTTATCGAAGTGTAGTGTGCGCACACTGAGCACGCCGACACCTGAATTCACATGTTCTAGTCTGCATCTACCCACCAGGCAAACATGAGTTTGTCAAGGTAAGCACTAAATAAAGGAATGACTAAGGAGCTTTTGGCACCAAGTTTCACCCTATTCACATGCACAATTCCTCTCTGTAAATCTCTATTCAGGAATCAAGGATTTGGCATTATATTTTGAGGTGGGCCTAATGCACGAAGTTCAAATCTGAATCTGAACTCTCTGGAGGAGAATTTGGATCCAGGGTTTAATTCAGTTAGCTCAGGTTTAATACAATGTTTGAACCAAACTTCCCCAAAGTTCAGAAGCATTCAGATCTGAGAGTTCAGTTCAGACTTATCTCTAGCAATGCTCTATACTGCTGTATTGTAAGTTAAGGTGAAATTCACCCCTGTGCAGAAGACCAGCATAAATCCTGTCCACCACTTAAACCCCACAGAGCTGATTTTATTCCATTAATCACTATCAATATAAACTTCTTGTTGGGTTTAACCATTAGCTACTGCACATTTCAGAAGCAGGTTTGATACTAATGGTAGAGATCCAGGCAACTTGTTCGTAACTTTTACTACACTCCTGGGTAATATGACATATTAGATACTTGTTGCCAAGCAGCAATTCCATTGTTGCTTTCATTCTGAGTGAAGGCCATATCCTTTACTCTTTCTGTTTGATGAACTTTAGATCAGCTGTTTTTGTGTTTCTTACACATACCATGATGGAAACAAAGTCTGACATCCTTTAGCAAATTTCTACCTTCCAATACAGGATCATCTTCAATATGAAAAAGGTCATAAACCAACAAAAGGAAGAGATTATATAGTACGCATAGAACTAATTATATACAAGAGTAAAAACACTTGAATTCAACACTCGACTCAATCCCAATATATTATATTCTTTCAATGTAAGATGGAATCTCAACAACATATATTCCTGTATGGCTAAGAAAGACCTGAGGGGTTTTTAATTTTCCCAAATTGCACAAAACACTCTCCTTAAGCACCAGAAAGATTATTTGGATTCATTGCACTGCTTAATGAAAACAGAAAAAGACCAACAACTTGCAGTCTGTAAGGATATTACTACCTCCAGCATAGCTACTTAAGTGTTCTTAATACTGGGTAAACCATCTGAGTGATTTTCTTAATCGTGGACATTTGCTGCAAAATTTTTTCCTAATCTTCCAAAGAAACATTAATGATACAATAAAATAGACTAAACTGACGGTAACTTTGGGGAAATCTTTTAAAGTATTCATTAAGAATGTTCTAACATCAAAGATGGACACTAATCATCACTTGATTATAACAGGCTTCTGTAGTGTTTCCTATCACACAAGGTGTGATAACCCCACTGGTCCCTTTCATTACAGCAAATCTGTTGAGTTCAGTATACTGTGAGAGGTAGCTTTCATTTGATTCACTTTATTAGGTATAATAATCCATTCTCACATTTTCTTTAGATAACATTCTGGTACTTTCCCCCCCCTGCCTGATTCACTTGTGCAAGTCTCTCTGATTTGGAAACCAGGAGGAAGGAAAGATACAGTGTAGCTCACCCTGACTTTTATGCAGTTTTTCCCCCAAAAAAGAACCCATCAAAGGCCTACCAAAAAAAAAAAAAAAAAAAAGCATTAAAACTGCACTCCAAAGCACAATAAGTTTAGCAGAGATCTCTGCAACAAAGGGTCTCACTAGCCCGACCGAGTCCACTGATGATATCCCAGAGTGCATAATTCTATAACTTAATGAATGCCACTTGTATTGAGACCTGTAGCACTATTGATACTGGATTTGGGGATGTTTTCAGCCATTCAGGAAGCACCCACTGAATTGCACAGAGGGGGAAATATTTTAATAGGTAAGTTTAAATGACTTATGCTGAATACCACCCACAGACTTAACAACAGGTACATGCTGCACAGAAATCTCTGTTTAACTCAGTATTTGCTGTGCAGTTCAACCTCTAACAGTTTAGGTCAAATATCAAGACAAATTGTTAGTCTTCTGAAAATCAAGCCACTTATTTAAAAGTGCCCTACCTTGGATTTAGGTACTCTACTTTTAGCCACGTGTCCCTTGACTACTTGTGCTATTGCCCCTTTAATGGCTTTTTGTCTATTCAGGCACTGTACGTGTTTATACAGTGCCTAGCACAATGGGACTCCAATCAAAGTTGGGGTCTCTAGATGCTACTTTAATATAAACAATAATACTACTATCAGCTTCTTGCAGAATATACACAACTCTATTAAATAGGATTTCACTATGAGATTCTCTAGCCCCTCACCCATGACCAATTTTCACTTATAAGATTAGTTGAAAATGAGTCCTGGGAAGTTGTAGCTGACAAGTTTCTATATTACAGTAAAATCTCTTGCTCAGGATTTAAGCCTATTTCATGTTCTTTATTTAAACTGGTGACAGCAGAGATGTTATTAAGAGAGCATTCTTAAATCTATTTGGCAAAACAAAACAAATGAGTTACTCATTAAACTGCCAGTTGCAGGGGATTAGGAGCTAGATGGCTCAGGGGGTTAGTAACAGAGCATTTCACTTCTAAATTGTTAGGTCATACCCACCCTAGAGAGATTATACTGCAAGGTTCTCAGCTCCCTCAACATCAGTGGGAGCAGAGGGTGCTCAGTCTTTCATAGAAGATTAAGACCAACTTAAATAACAGCAAATAATTGTTGCTATCTGTTTGGTAGCCCATATAAAATGAACTGGAAGTATCAATTCAGTCTCTCATGGCCATGTATCTTCATCACAAATTGAGTCCCTTTCAAGCAGATTATTTTTTAAATGAAAACATAACACCAGTAAAATGATTTTAAAGCAGTTTCCTCTGAAAAGGACCCTGTCATGCAAATTTGGCCTGAAGTAAAAGAAAGTTATTTCAAAACATACAGCCAATTGAAAGATTTCCAGGAGTGTTTTTGTTCTTTTTAATTCCAAAGTAACATTTTCCTTCAGTGTTCAAAGCTCATGCTAGCTAATGATACTGTGCTAATGCATGAGAGCTATAACGTGAAATTTCCAGGAAACTGACTATAATCTACAGTTCACAGATTCCAAGGCCAGAAGGGACCATTGTAATCTAGTCTGACCTCCTCTAAAACACAGACCATAGAACTTCCCCCAAATAATTCCTAGAGCAGATCTTTTAGAAAAACATCCAGTCTTCATTTAAAAATGGTCAATGATAGAGAATCCACCACAACTCTTGGTACATTGTTCCAGTGGTTACCGTAATTACCCTCATTGTTAAAATGTACACCTCATTTTCAGTCTGAATCTGTCCAGCTTCAACTTCGAGCCATTGGATTGTATTATAAATTTCTCTGCTAGATCAAGGATCCCATTATCAAATATTTGTACTCCATTTGGAACCTACACACTGTAATCAATCAACACTTAACCTTCTCTTTGTTACACTAAATAGATTGAACTCCTTGAGTCTATCACTATAAGGCATATTCTCTAATCCTTTAATCATTCTCGTGGCTCTTCTCTGAACCCTCTCCAATTTATCAACATCCTTCTTGAATTGTGGACATCAACAGTGGACACTACTCTAGCCGTAGTCACACCAGTGCCAAATACAGAGGTAACCTAACCTCTCTACTTCTACTCAAGATTCCCGTTTATGCATCCAAGGACTGAATTAGCCCTTTTGGCCACAGTATCGCACAGGGAGCATACTTTCAGCTGATTATATACCACAACTCCCAATGTTTTTTTCATTATTACTGCTTCCCAGAATACAGTTCCCCCCCATCCTGTAAGTATGGCCTGCATTCTCCATTCATAGATATATACATTTATTAGTATTAAAACACATATTGTTTGTTTGCACCCAGCTCAATGAAAATAACTAGTTCATTTTCATCCTCCACATGGAGAAACTCAAAAAGTAAACAATAGCATAAATTGTGAAAAGTAAATTAGATTATAAAAATGACTTCAGTTTTCCTCATCTAAATTCCAGATGTGTTATTTATAACAAAGGTTAAAAATTGTTTTAAAATTAATTTAAGCCTGATCTTCAGAATATTATTGCCACTAATACATTTTAAATATTTACTGATAATTAGGGGTTTGATACTACATTTACTTGCCATTATTTATTTATTATGTATTTATAGGAGCAATCCTGTTACGGTAAGATTTTCAAAGGCACAAATGGCAGTTCACTCCCATTAAAAGTTTTTGTGTGTTTGAAAATATACTTTGTTGAATTGCATGAGTAGGCATTGCAGGATTTATCATCGTGTTTGTACCAAGGGAAGTCAGACAAGTATTTTGTGGGATATGTTTTAGTACCACCACTGATTATGATCAAACAACCACAAAAGGATGACAAGTGCTAGTAAGCATAGTATTGATTTCTCGGTGAAGTGTTGAATAAGACAGTGAAACGGATGTGATATGTACACTAACAGATTATGGTTTATAAACCAGCATAAATGGAGAGCTGTTTTATGCAAATATTAAATTAAGCATCCATTTTACCTGAAAATCCTACTGTCTGTCATGGCAGAGGTATAAATACTAAATTAGAAACTTCCTCACTTTGCCCAAAACCCAGTGTGATTGAATGAGGATGAAACCTTGATTCATAGTACTGTGTTGAAAAGTGGGCTTTGCTGTTTCTCTAAGACAGTCCCTGGAGCATGTTAATGTGGGCAGTGTCAATACGTAAGTTACAGGATAGAGGTAAATTTTTAGCACAGGGAGTACATATAATGGTAAAACTGCTGTTAATAATTAAAGTGCTTGTCTGTCAATTTCTCAAGGTTATTTCTTTATGTCTGCCTGACTTAGAGCCCAATTATACAAGGTTGTAAGGCCAATATTCATGAAATTTAAATGAAACAGTGGCAGAATGCAACTTTGCTGTCTGACACAAAAAGGACATTTTACAGCTCAAATCTGCACGGGTAATTTTATTCATGAGAGTAGTTCCATTCAAGATGATGAATACAGTTATGGTTATGGACAAACCAACATCATTGGGGGCTGATGAGTTAAATATCAAACTCATTGCTAATAAATCCAAGGGGAAAAAAAGTCATTTTAACAAATCTTCAAAGTATGGGAGGCAAAGGTTCAAAAACAAAACACCAAATCAGGTACATACTTTGTACTGGCAATTTCACCTGCAGTAAGGGACATCAAAATCTGAACTGGGGGTAGTTGTAATGTAGCGAGTCAAAACATTGTGGCTTTGGCCCATCTTAATGAATAAAATGAATGGTCTTGGAATTCCAAAAATCACCAGCAACGAACTATCCAAGTAGTGTTCTCTCGGACTCTCTGTTCAGATGATGGCACAGAGACATCAACTACACACAACATTTCTGAACTTGGGTGCCAAAAGCTAGACCCATAGTTAGGCACCCAAAGACCAGATCTGATTTCAGAAGGTGCTGTGCACCCACAACTCTTATTTAAGTTGGTTCGAGATGCAGGTATTCAGAACCTTTAAAAATCAGGCCACTCCTGAACCAGAAGGTAACCAGATTTGAAAAATTTTGGCCTATATATTATACACAGTATCTGCAGTAAGTGAAATGAAAATTTGTTCTTGGCTAATTAACAAAGTTTCCCGAAGAAATTCTTAGAAGCTTCTTTTTTAAATTAGTGATACTATATATACCAATTTCACAATGAATTCACAAACTGATATATTGAAATCTAGGTCGAGGAAGTTCTCCCACAAAAACAGGCAAATGCACACACTGTGGCATGAAACTAGTCAAACAGAGGGACCTTCGCTTTTTACCTCTCTCTGGAATACAGAGCAGGGTTCATTCACTAGGATCAGCTGATTGTGGCCCCGACACCAAGCTTCCTGCGAATATTGGGGAATCGAGTCTTTGGGTATGCCTACTCTACAAGCACTATGGTGGCGCTGCTGCAGTGTAAATGCTTGCTACAGTGATGGAAGGGGTTTTTCCATTGCTGTAGTAATCCACCCCCTCGAGAAGCGTAGCTAGGTTGGCAGAAGAATTCTTCCGTCGACCTAACAGTGTCTACACCAGGTCTTAGTTTGGATTAACTACGTCTCTCAGGGGTGTTAATTTTTCACACCCCTGAGTAGGGTAGCTACGTTGGCCTAAGTTTTTAGATGTAAAACAGGACTCTGTTTCTGAATGCGCCGTTTGGACAGAAGGCTGGCTCTTTGTTGTTGACTACAATGTAAAGTGTTCAATGAGCATAAAACTCACACACTTCTCTTATGTCAGCAAACTATTTTAAAACAAATAGCCAAATGCAATGCAATGCAAGCAAATGGCCAAATCCCTCTGAGTTCGCAAACCAATTCATTAATTCAAAGGGTCTCAATTCAAGACTAGACTTTGTGAACATGTTCATTGAATGTAACATATGGAAACTAATCTTGCCTTATTAATGATTACCTGAGGAGCTGCAAGTGGTGCACAATATTAAAACTGATGTAGAAGTTTAACATTTATAATAGGTGTGAGGCATGGAAAATCCTGTGAAATTGTCTGATAAGGTGCTGCAATCTTTAATTGGCAATCTGTGTGTCACAGCTCCATCTAGTGATAAAGACTAATATCACACTGTACGGAGTGGAAACTTCCGGTATCACAAGGAAGCAACAAAGGGTAAATATGGCCTCTTTTTAAAATATAGTTGATGTGCAGTGTGCCCTTCATATTTATTAGGTTTTCGTATTGGTGCCCATCATTTCAATTAATGCCTAGCACCTACTTCAAAAGTAAACCAGGATATGGCAGTCTTCAGCATGTATTGATATAAAACTCATTGACTGGATGAACTAATTTAAAGTCTTACATTAACAAAATTGTATAAGAGCAAGAAGTAAGTAAATAACTCAGCAGGGTTATTTCTTTTTTTAAGCACCCTCAGAGAATGCACGATAGCCTTTCAGTGAACTGATTTTCATAGGTTGGCTGTAGGTTTTGTTGTTTGTTTTTTGTGGTTCTAAGAAATGGTTTTCCAATTATACTTTCTTTTCCATTGATTTTGAGTCTTAAAACCTGCAGAGTAATAAAAAACACAAAGTGCAGCTGAAAAAGAGAGTAAATACAGTAGTTTACAAATACATCCTTAATTAAGAGGAAATAAGGTAATTAATTACCTGTTGCTTCAAATTTAGAATAATATGTTTACAGAGGTTAATACATGAAGCAAGCACTGCATCTGGGGAACTGATAAACACAAGTTGTTGAACTCTGTCACAGGACAGTCAGCAGGAACAACAGCCCAGTTCCTGGTTTTAGGTCCCATGACTAGCTCATCCCTCTTAAAAAGGACCATATCAAAAAACTAACCGTTGTAATGAAATTTTTGGCACTACAAACAGCAGAATCTATGTCCATAATACTTAATTTGCTGTATACTTTGCATGATATCCTTTTCAATAAACCAGATTACTGGCATACGCTGTATACCAGTAACTGATTATAGACCTAGATGGTGATTTACACCTAATTTTAAGTCATTATTAACATATAGAAAATAATAAATCTTATTCATGACAATTTCCACAGTTCACTTTCTAATTCCACTTTATTTACTCTGCAAAGAACCAGGATCTCACAGGCCTCAAGCCAGTGACATCACATATACCACTGCAGAATGTCTAGTTAAGTCTAATTAATGAAGGCTTGGAGGGTTTTTTTTAAACTAGATAACTGCAGGATAAAATCATGGCAAAATGGTCAAAATATAATTTAGCTCAAGATGGGGGAAGGGAGCTGGGAATGATTTAAAACAGTGGCGCTGCAGGATTCATTTTGGGACATGAAACATGCGTGAGCACTCATTTTTATTCCTTGGGAATATGAATAAGTGAAGCTTTGCCATTTAAATTCCGACCTGCTGTCTCTTGTTCATAAGGACTGAATATAAAATATAGAGTGGTTACTTACCTTGTGGTAGCTGTGGTTCTTTGAGATATCTGCACACGTGGATCCCAGTCATGGTGTGTGATGGCCCCAGTGCAATAGCTTGGAACATTTTCACTAGTAGTGTCCAGTAGAGGTCATGCTTGTTCTCAAGTCCTCATGATCCGCCTCCTAAGGGCACAAAAAGCAGTGACTGCAATTGCTACTCAGTTCCTTCACCGCCCAGAATCCATCGTGTAAGACTCCGAATTGCAAGAAGGAAAGTGGGCCATGGGAGCAACATGTCCAGACTTCTCAAAGAACCACAGTTACTATGAGGTAAGTAACCACTCTTTCTTCTTTAAGTACTGCACAAGTGCATCCCAGTCATGGTGATTAGCTAGCAGTCACCCTAAACTGAGGTGGGTGCAAAGAGTTAATTGAAAAGAGTCTGCAAAACCTCCCTTCCAAAATGGGCAACCAATCGAGAAGCATTCATTAACAAATAATGCTTTGTAAATTTATGAGCTCAAGTTCTGGTAGCTGTTCTGCAAATCTCCAGTATTGGCTCTCAACTTAGATATGCAACCGATGGTGCTTGTGAATGAATTAGAATGTTTAAAGGACTTATTAATATCATATACAGTCCTAATACAATCAGATGCCCATTTTGAAAGCTTTTGAGATGAAATAGCCATCCCTTTAGATTTATTTGTATAAGCAATAAAAAGTCTTGAAGTCTTACAAAAAGATTTTGTTTTATCCAGATAGTATAACAATGATCGTTTGACATTCAAGATACCCATGTAATTTAACTTCAGCTGAGATGAATGAGGTCGTGGAAAGAAGACTGGTAAAATAATAAACTGATATGAAAGTCCAATAATACTTTTGGAATGAAGGACAGATGATGTCTCAGTCACCCTCTCTATATGAAAAGCCTTGTAAGGAGGGTTTATAATTAATGCTTGTAGTTCACTTATTCTACTTGCTGAGGTAATAGCCACCAAAAATGCCACTTTCATTGCCAACATTGCTGAATTGGGAAGCTTGCTAGAGATTCAAAAGGGAGTTCCATTACAGAAGAAAGCACTAGATTTAAATCCCATGTTGGAGCAATCTTTCTTACAGGACTAACAACTCGAACTAAGCCCCTCAGAAATCTGCTCACTGATGAGAGAAAACTGAACCCCCTTCCACTGGTGGATGAAATGCCGAAATCACTGCCAAATCACTTTAACTGAAGCAACAGATAGACCCAAGTGCTTTAAATGTAATAAGTAATCCAAGATTATTGGAATAGAACACACCAAGAAGGTATGTGATTCTTAGATATGCCCAGAATAAAAGACACATCACTTGCAGAATATGTTATTTCCTGCTCTGAATTTACATATTCTGTACTGCTGAAGAACATTATCTAACAAGGACATCCAGAAACCATCCAAACAATGAGATGTAGTGACACTGGATTTGAGTGTAGGAGTAGGCTGTGATTTTGCGATGATATGTCATTCTGAATCAGCAGCGTGGCAAATTGTTGATTGGACACTATTAGAAGATCAGAGAACAAGAACTGATAAGGCCAATTAGAAGCTATCAGTATAACCCAAGCTTTTTCTTGCCTTATCTTCCTTAACACCCTTGGAATTAAAGGAAAAGTAGGGAAGGCATACATCAAATGGTGTGACCAGCGAATTGCGAAAGTGTCTGCTATGGATCCCAGACTCTTTCCTGCTCAATAACAAAACAGACACTTTTTGTTCTGATTCAAATCAAACGGGTCTATTTAGGGAAACCCCTACTTTTGGAAGATTTGGTCCAGTAATTAATATTTTACTTCCCATTCATGGAACAAGGTCACTTTTCTGCTTAGTGAGTCTGCTAAACCATTGCTCTTCCCTGGAAGATGAAGAGTTGTCAGACTGATACAATTCTGGATACACCATTCCCATATAGAACATAGAAGGTCTGATCTTGCACCTCTCTGCCTGTTCATACGGTATGGATAGGCACTTGGTGAACATCCTCAGAGCAGATGAAATCCCAAAGGGCAGTACTTGGAATTCATAATTATTTGCTAAAGCCACAAATTGAAGATACTTCTTGTGTGCAGAATGTGTCGACACATGAAAATATGCTTCCTGCACGTTGAGGGTCATGAACAAATCCATGGGATCTAGAGTGGGAATAACTGAAGCAAGAGTTACCATACAAGACTTGGTGTGCCGAATGTATTTGTTTGGATTCCCAAAATCTAAGATCGGACACCAACCTCCTTTATTTTTTTATATGAGGAAAAACAGAAGCCCTTTTCCACAAATTCTTCAGGTACCAATTCTATTAACTTGTCCTAGGTTGATTAGGTCATCTAATTCTTGATGTACTCTTGGGAGAAAAGGGATCAGTTATGGGTGGGAGGCAGAGACTGAAACTGAATGACATAACCATCTTTGAGAAGTTGAAGGGCCCATTGATCTGTGATGATTCCAATCCAAGTCTCTTGGGAAAAGAAAAAGCAGAATCAAAAAGGAGGGAGGAATAGGTATTGCTCCTTGTAGATTAGTCCAAGATCCTCAACCATCACATCAAATCTGACGTCTCTGTCTCTGTCCTGGTTATGAGGTTACCAAAGAGGACGATGGAATTCATCTTCTCTTTTGGTATCTTAATCTCTTCTTGGATTGGTCAGAAGATCTCTGCTGGTAAAAGTATGAGGAAGTTTAGTATATCTTGAGGAGGAAGAACATGGACAACACTGTTTCTTCCTAAATGCAGGTGTATATAAACCTAGAGATCTAAAAGTGGATCTTAAATCTTTTAATGAACTCAAGGTCTCATATGTTTTAGTACTAAACAAGCTCAATACATCAAACGGCAAATCTTCAGTGGTTGTCTGTACCTCCCTGTATCAATCTGATGAAGAAAACAATGATGCACATCTCATAACAATAGCTTTAGCCGTTGAACAGACACCAGTATCAGTTGCATCCAGAGCAGCTTGAAGAGATATTTTAGAAATCAACTAGCCTCCATAAATTGATCTGAACTCATCTCTAATTTCTGTAGGTAACTTGTCCTTAAAGTCAGATGTTTGTTCTATTGTAGATAATCATATTTAGATAGAATAACTAATTATCAAGCTATTCTAACTTTCAGACAGGCCGATGAATAAATTTTCCTCTCAAAAGTGTCTATTCTGTTTGGTTCTCTCTCTTTGGGAGTTGACTTTCCCAATTGTTTCGACTCTTCATTTGCAGCAATAACAACCAACGAAGATGGAGATGGACGAGTATAAAAATACTCAAAACCTTCGGACGGTACTTGATATCTACAATCAGCATGTTTTGAAGTAGCTGAAATCAAGGAAGTAATCTAAAGCTCTTTTTCTATTCTAAAATTCCTCACTGATAGGAAGAGCAACTCTATTTTGAGATGCTGGTTGTAAAGTATCAAAAGTTTATGCCTTTTCCTGTGCCATTTCTTATAGTGTTTCCCCTTCTGCACTTCAATAATTCCTGAAACATTTTAAATTTATCAATTGTCAGAGGCACAGTAGATGAAATAGTCTCAAGTGAAGAAAAAGAAGAAGAATATGGACATCCAGCTTAATCTTCCCAGTGAACCGGTAACTCTCCATCACTAGAATGATGCTGTTCCTCTGTTTCCATAAACTGAACAGGAAATGATGTTACACTTGAAAAATTGAATTAGGTGACTTACACATATACGGCATTTACTGTGGGGGAACTTACCCTGGATGCTGCAGATATTGCTACCACAGAGACCAATATGGCCAAGGTTGTTGACCATGTGGTAAGACACATTCATCCATTTTGGGGGACACCAAGGAGAGTAATTAGAATTTAAACCCTTAAATTCATAAAAAAAGCTCCTTTTGAATTATCTTTTCTGTTTTTATTTTCTTTTTGCTGGCTTCTTAGGTGGAGGGCTCCCGCTGGAATCTGATGAGAATCCTTCAATTGATAGGACAATAGGAGATTTTAAAATTTGAGTAGAACCTCTACTCACAACCCTACTGTTCTGCTGATGAAGAGAAATCTTTATCACAGGTATTTTTGATCTTTCATGGAGAGAAGATTTTAACAATGGTAAACCAGGCTCTGGAGTTATTCTGATATCCAAGGGAGATGTAAACAAATATTTTGGTGCTGTGGAATCCCCTTCAAAAGACATCTGAGTTCAGGAAGCCTGTCTCAGTTATCTGCTTTGAAGGTTCTGAAATGCTGAAACTGCCCGTGCTGAGTGAGAGAGGTGAGTGAGGTAATATCTTTTATTGGACCAACTTTTGTTGGTAAGACACAAGCTTTCGAGCCACACAGAGCTCTTCTCATCTCTCTGACGACAGAAGTTGGTCCAATAAAAGATATTCCCTTACCCACCTTCTTTCTCTAATATCTAACATGGCTACAATTATACTTCAACATGCCGAGTGAGAAGCTCTCATCAAAATCAGTGCTGCTAAAGACAGTGCCAGGGCAGACTGTAATTGATGCACTGGTGCTAAGATGGATGGTTTCGATAAGTCCTGAGTCATGGTTTTAGGACTTTCTTGCACTGATTTCCTCTGTGCTGACTTCATTGAGTCCTTTTAGGACAACTTTCTCCTGCCAGGCACCAGAGACAGAGAAGAGTCATAACAGATGTAGTCTCTCACTTTTCGGACAGCAGGGATTTCTGACTGCTCCAAAATAATTTGCAAAGCCTCTCTAGGTCTTTCTGTTGCTCTTGAGCTCGGTGTCACATCTCTGGTGACTAGATCATAGACAGATTGTGTCGGTAGAGAGCAACTCCTCAGCATTGTCTTGGCTTAGGATCTGACAGTGCCCTCATGTACTTTTCCATGAGAAAGAACTTTCACCTGGACTGTCACTCTTTCTGTGTGAGTATCTTAGAAGATTTACAGATCACAAGCTTAGCGACAACATGGTCTTCACCCACGCAATAAAGACACTTACCATGAGTGTCCATTAGGGGAATGGCACTCCCTCCCTCCACATAGAGGGTCATAATTTAAAGCCTGGGGAATCTCAGTTCTGCCATATCGCAACTAAAATCCTAATACACTAATTAAAAACAAAAATAAAGTTAAAATGTAACTCTTCCTTTTAAAAAAAAAAGAGGTAACATTAAGGTTAAGTCTACACTATGAACTAGGAGTGTGATTTCCCTTGCTTGTGTACACATACTTGTGCTAGCTTTGTCAAGATAGCACAAGTATAAATAGCAGAGTGGCTGCAGCAGCACAAGTAGTGGCAGCGGAGGCATAGCTTAGCTGTGCTGAGTATGTACCCACCCATTTCAGGTGGGTTAATACTTGGAACAGCTAAGCCAAGCCTCTGCTGCCACTACTTGTACTACTGCGGTTACGCTGCATGTGAACATAAGCAGGGGAATATCACACTTATCCAAATTAACTAAATAAAATGGGGACACTATTGTTGTTCTGGCTGTTGTGCCTAGGTCCATCCAAAGGAACTGAGCGGTGGATGGCATCACTGCGCTCTTTGTACTCTCGGGACAGGGAGCGCAAGGTTGTAAGGAGTGTGACCCCTACTGGACACTAAGAGTAAAAGTGTTCTGAACTACTGTGCTGGGGCATCCACACTTCCGGTTCGGAAAAAAAAAAAATCACTGTTTGACTGTGATCCTTTATTAGCTACAGATTTTTAAATAAATAAACTTCCTCCCTACCCTCTAATCTCAAATGCCCTTCATGTATTCTGTTTTCATTCTTCCTCTCCTTGCGTATGAAAAGTTTGCAGTAGAATAGTAACCACTTTATCTTCAGTAACATAGCAGTAGAGGCAACTGCAGCGTGACCTGCAATACAAGCCAGGGAAAAATAAGAGAGAAAGGAGGTTCGTGGAAGCTGTGTCCCAAAAACAAAGAAAAGTTTAATTTGGAACATGCACAGAAAACAGCAATCACCCAACAAATACGACCACCTCTATTTGTATGCTGCTATCCTGTTGGGTTTAAAAAAAAAGTCATGTGAGTTAAAACTGGACATTCTAGCAACATCGTCATAGCCTTAACTAGGCCATTTTTCATTCATTGCTAGCCGTTATTTTTCTGTCACCCCGTAATATGAATCCATAGCTCTGGCTATCATCTAAAAAGTGGAAAAGTAAAGCTAATTGTGGGAGGAAGTGCAGGATGATTGCATAATCTTATAAAAATCGCATAGTCCCAATAAAATCCACTAAAGTCCTACTTTTTAAGTGGTATAATCATATACACCATTGGCCCCGGGAGAGCAAACCTAATAAATATTGAGCTGAACTTTCCTGCAATAACTAATTTGAAACTCATTTTTCCTAAGGATTATATTACATGCAATACACATCATTATAGCAAGAGGAACAATGCTTTTTATTTTCATTCAGATTTTTTTTTTTAAACTCCCAGCCCTGATAGGTTGGGTGATCTTTGGCAAACACTTTGGGCCAACTATGGGCCAAGACTTTTAAAGATACTTTGGCAACTAAAGATGCAGATAGGTGCCTAGTGGGATTTTCAAAAGTGCCCATTTGGCCCCATTAGGAGTTAGACAGCTAGGTGTTTTTGAAAATCCCACTAGGTGCTTATCTGCATATTTAGGTGCCGAAATATCTTTAAAAGTCTGGCCCAGAGTGGTTAAGTTATTTGTCAAAGATCATACAGTCAGTCAGCAGCAGGGCTGGGAATAAAACTCAGGAGTCCTGGGTCCATGTCCAGGGCTTTGACAGGTAGATTACCTTGTCTCAACCTATCTAGGTTATATAGAAAGGTTGTGTGTTTTGCTGTTAGTGACAAATAAAATCAGAGTTAATTCGTTTGTCTATCTTTTCATATTATTTTAGAGACTCTACTTTTTTTCACTGCACAGATATGCTTGATCTTAAGTGAGCAGCAAGAAATGTACCATCCTTTATCAATTTGAATGTCTTTAATGCCACTAGATATTCAGGGAAGGTAGTCATACTTGGTGGGATCTTTATGTCATCTTCTCTTCAGGGTTTTCTCTAGTCCCTGGTGATTTAGTTTGGTTCTGTTGGAGTTTCTGGTGTGGCCTTTGGCTATTATGTTTATCAAGAAGGAAAGCTGTACCTTCTACTGTTCATGAATTTAACATTGATCAGTCACATCTAACTATTCTTATTTCCATCTTTGTGATACTAATGCAAGATGTAGCACCAATTGCACATAATAGAGCAGACACCATTTTCACCGTGGCATAAAACATTTATCACCGGTAACTGTGTTGTGCTAGTTAGTCTCCATAAATTTAATAGCCTTGCTCGCTCTTGTTCTGCCTCTGCTTTTTGGATTTTTCTCCTCATCACTTGAAGCACTGCTGAGGCAACATAATGCCATCAGTTGCACTTAACTCTCCTCAGCCTCAAATAGAGCTGCTCTTTCTCTGACAGAATGTTCGAAATTTGTGCTGCATGTTAGAAATGAAAAGAGGTGCTACTCTGCACATTACTGCTGTGGCACAGAGATTGACTCCAAGACCTAAGAGGCCTTTTTCCACCTCAGTTTGCACCTCTAATTTTATGATTCCACTTATAAGGAAAGCAAATATTTAACTTCTGTTACTGGACCACCTCAGCCTAACACTGGCGATATTGGACTTCAATAATGTTAAAGGTGTGTGTGTATACACACACACACTCAGATATGGACACAAGATGCATATGGGGGGAGGGATAGCTCAGTGGTTTGAGCATTGGCCTGCTAAACCCAGGGTTGTGAGTTCAATCCTTGAGGGGGCCACTTAGGGACCTGGGGCAAAACTGGTCCTGCTAGTGAAGGCAAGGGGGCTGGACTCAATGACCCTTCGGGGTCCTTTCCAGCTCTATGAGATAGGTATATCTCCATATATTATACTATTATATTTATATTATGTATTACTTAACTGTGCTGTTCTATAAAGAGTGCATGGGCTTTTATAGCACTGTGGAGGAAATACCCCCCCCTTCTTTGTCCCCTTCAGGTTGTTTCTCCCTCCCCTCTTATCTATCCCCCACAAACCCTGGCCTGGCTCAAAACTGTCAGACCGGAAGCCTGAAGCAGACTGGGCTTCACTTTGAGAAAAGGGAAAGAGGAACTAGCAAAGGTTAGAAGAACTATTTGTAACAGGCATTGTTCAGGGTTTAAAAGGGCATCTGCTTATATTAATCTGCTTGTGCTATCTGTCATGCTAAAGGTTATCAAAACTCATCCTGAACCCTATCTGTAATCAATGCTTTTATAATGAAATCGTTGCTTAACATATAAGTGCTGTTGCCTTTAAATTGTACCCCCTTTAGGTAAGCCCCTGTATGCCCATACCCACCGAAGGTTAGTCCTCCTCCTTGTCCCAAGGCCTAGCCAGATGCCCAAATGGCATCAGATGGGGGCCCCCTACCCTTGTAACAGCAACCCCCTCTGCGGGCTCTGAACGGGGCCTACCCTGTAACCAGCAGGTCAAAAGCCTAAACCATACTAGACTATGCCCCAAGAGGTGAGGCTGGGGGAAAAGGAAACTAACACATTTGTAACAGCATCCTTGCTGTATGGATGAGTATGGGTAATAAGCATCTCTCAATAACCTGTAACAATTAGCATAGCAATAGGCCTAGTGATTTTATCAAGGGGTGGGCACAACATCCCTCCCTTGCTCCACTATGTAACCCCCGTCCCCAATACCCTACTAATGCTTATAAATTAGAAGAAATATATTAACATTAAAACTGTCATTCAGGCTGTAACCCATATTGAAATGTACCCTTTATCTTGTGTAACCGGAATGTGTGCTCATGTTCTTGCCTTGGCATAAGCAATAACCACTGTCTGCCCTTTGTGAACCCTTGCTTGCCCAAACCAGGAAAGCACCCCTCACCCTAAATGCTTGGCAATGACGCATGTGCGGTTGTGGTTTAAAACTTTAAATTCTGCATGTGTTCCTTATGATCGGGGTAGTTGATCACGGTCTTCTACCCCGATGCATTGGTGTGTGTTACCCCTTGTTCGGGGGAGTGGTTTGGTAGTCCACTACCCCAATGCATTGTGTATGTGTGTATTAAACGGGCCTCAGGCTTGAGTCTATGCTAACAAATTACTGCCTAGGGGTATTTGTTCTTGACAG